>CM076578.1:1469424143-1470024143 GCA_034641835.2 Pinus albicaulis
AGAATAAAAATCTAAATTAGAGATCCTAAGCATAATCCCCTCCAAACAAACCAAAATAATCTTGAAGGAAAGCACTACAATTGGAAAGCATATATACCCAATTCAAAAAAAGAGTTGTAGACTAGATATGAAGTGTATTTGAAATGTAACAAATAGTAATAATATAGATCCAACAAGTGACAGTAATATGTTGAATATAAGTTCTCCAAAATCAAGCAAAACGAGCTCAACAGAAACTCTAAAATAGGACAAAGAGGTAGATCTAATTTAAAAAAAGGTAAGAAAATGAAACATATCCATTAAAAAAAACATTTATAAATTACATCTAATATAGCTATAAATTGTAACAAATAGTGGAATATAGATCCAAAATAGAAAAGAAATTGTTGAATAAAAAATCCTTAAAAGTCAAGAAAAGAAAATTCCAGGAAAACCCTAAAATTGGAAAATAAATAAGAAAATAAGTTGATTTTTCAATGAGACATATCTTCCTTATTCAGACATTGTTTTATGTGATTTTATTATTTTTTATTTTGGTTTAATTCTGAGAAGAATTCATATCCATTGGTGGAATATATATATTCTAATACCAAGATTTAATTATCAAATATCAGATAGAAAAGCTTAGAGATGCAAGCATAGGAAATGTCATATTAGATCCTATACTAACTTATGCTAACAACTAATGCTAAAAAGAACCAAGCATTAAGGATTATAACTTATCACTAGATTGTGGGACTCTAATGCTTATCATTTTTCGAACCACAATCTTTGATTACTACTGAACAATGTTCATGTGGTTTTATTTATGTAGCTTATTAGGTCTTGAGACTTTAGTGGTTCTAATCCTATTCTTATGCATACAAAAACTCATTAAACATGTTGTAGAAAATTGAATTGCAAAAAAATAAATTTCGACAACTATAACCAAAAGTGTGTTTGGGAAAGTGAAGAAGACAAGGCAATAAACTACAAGAAATTCATTAATAAAATATAAAAAATAAATGATAAGCAAGCTTAGAGTCTTTATGTTATATTGTAGGTTCTTATTCACTGTAGGAATATTTTACCAAGTAGTTGCAAAGGTCCATTCAGGTAAATAATCCTAAACTACAAATTAGATATTTTTTAATACCCTTATATAGTACAAAACTTAGTATCGAATTAAGTAGAGAATGTCTACAAATTGAAATTCTAAATATTAGTACCGAATTAATTACAAAAATTTTGTAGATAAAAAATCTCATGTATGAAAACATATTAAGAAACCACTTCATTTTTTTTAACTCTTAATATTGAGAAGATTAATTCTAATTTAATTATAATTCCTTTTACTTAACAGATCCAAAGGTAGAAAAATAGATCAAAGAATATGTGAAATACAAATCTACTGAAAAAAAAAAAAAAAACCAAAAATACCATCAAATAAAATCTGCAATTAAAAAAGCTAAAACTAAATACTAGCCTACTCTACAAATAAAAAAAAGGGTGTTACCTATTTTGAGGGGCCCTTCCCGAATTGCAAACATTCCAAATAACTAATTCACATCAGATGTTGCTTAGAATTTTAACAATTATATCTCCATTATTGAAAAAAGGTCAAATCCATTACGAAAACCAAATGAAAATAATAATAAAATTCCTCCCTCCATCCTCTCCTTTTTCTACCATGCAAACCTATATATTTTATATTAAAATGGAGAGGAAGCAATGGTCCAAAGGATCATATCAACTTCCATAAAAATATAACACCTCGTACTATGATTAAAATAAAGGTGTTCTTTTAAATATTTTTGTTATTAATGAATCATTCAAATCATGCATTGGAGATGGAGATTATGCCACTTGGAATCAGTTGAATTTATTCCAAGTTTAAAGGTAACTACAAATCTTAGACATAACTTCCTATAGCTATTAGTGTGCAGGTCCATAATTACGTACCAAACTACTTGAATAGAACAAACTGGTACTGAACTAAGTACCGAACAATTTAAATGGACTGAAGTGCTACCGAACTAAGTACCGAACTACTGAACTAGACCGAACTGGTACCAAACTACCAGAACTAATACAAACATAAAAATATTCATATTTAAACATGCTCCTTAGCCACATAACCACATTAGTAATGCATCATTGAGAAAACCATATTAAAGACATGTTTAATCATTAAAACAATAAAAAATCTCTCATAATTAACCACATGTTAGAAGAGGTTCATTTAGTGGAAGTTGATGGCATACTGGGTACACAAAGTATCATAAATGCATGAATATGGCTCATGAATAGAGACTTTATATATTGAATGATATGACATATTCGAAGCCCAACATTCCCCCCATGCCTAATATTTTTCATACCCTCATGCAAACAAAATCCTTGCCTATGAGACTGTTTCTTGGTACAGGTGATTAAAGTTGAATTATTGTACCATCATAGCCTTGATATGTTTCACAACCAGGTAGAAAAAGTGAGGAAAAACAAAATGTTTACTAGGAAGGGATGGTGGATAATATAGGGTAATGATGAGGACTGTTATTCACTTTGTGATCCTTTTCCGAGATAAGCAATAATGACTTCCTCCTTTTATTGAGATCATTGAAATGATTATTTTGTGAATTTTTTATGATGTACAAGGAGAAGAAAATATAGATATTTCTTTTCATTCATGTACACTGATACTTTTATTTTCATTCTTATGGTATTTGTAGAATATGCGTGGATGTATTTGGAAATGGGGGGCTTAATGGTGGTTCAAGACAAGTAGAGATTTATGGACTAGGAAGTGGTTAATAATCAATATTCCTTAAATTTAAATGAGTTAAAGAGTCTTAAAATGTTTTACCTCAAGTATAACTTTTGAATTTTGATATTTACCATAGGCTACAATGTAATTTGTATGAGGATGAAGATGACCCATAATAAGGTTGAGAGTCTAGAATGATCTAGAAGAGTTGGATTTGATGGATGTCGATCTGATCTAGTGAAGGAAGTTGAAGTGAATGAACTAGAGATGCTGAAAAGATCCCAACAACCACTCCCCCATGCTCGAGGTTTTTCATGTCCTCATGTAAACAAGATGAGGTACAGAAGAAGTGAGAAAGGTACTTGAGATGGTTCTAATACAAAGTAACCTGAAAAATAAAAAAATGGAATTAATGAGATGAAAACTAAACAAAAATAAGTCATCTCAAATTTATTAAAAATGATTCTAAACTAACACCAAGCATAAAATAAATTCCAAATCACTCACTACTTATGATTTCATCAACCTTTAACAATTCTATGCTCAAGAAAAATAAACATTTTATAAACTAAAAGGGATCTCCTTATTTCTAGGTAGGAGACATTTTTAATGATCACAACAAATGATGAAACAATGAAATATTAGTTATTACTAACAAAATACCAAAGTCTTATATTCATCTGAAGATTACATATCAGATTTGCAGTTGACTTTTATTAATTCTTAGTGATCATATGTACGAATTCTAAGATAATTAAATCTTAGGCATAATATGAAAAAACAATGATAGATGACTAAAGGTTAACTCAAGGCCATTATTTAGTAGAAAATTTATGGAGTTGTTTTTCCCTTGACTTCATCCACACGTTCTTTATTTTGATTGTAACACTATAGAGTAACCATTATGCATGTAGAAAAAATCCTAGTTTGGTTGACACTTGTTTAGGAAGAATGCCCCATTGCCCGTGAGCATCCATAGCCTCGATTGTTTTTCATAGTGGTATCACAGGTTAGTACTTGCTCCCAGAAGACGTCCATAGCCTTAATGAGTTAACCTCTTAAACTTATTTTACACTGAAGCCTCTAGTCCCATGTTTCCTACCATTTTAGTTTTATATTATGGACATTTCTTTTTCAATTTGTATATGGGGGAGTAGCTTCATCGATCCCCTTAAAGGCATAGGATGATATCTTTCAGAGTAAATTTTATTACCAGCATAATCTCTTGGGCACATAAGGTACTTATAGGTACTGAGATGACACAGCATGAATGATCCATTCTTAATGTGAGATGGATGAGGCTACCAAAGAATCACCAAAAGACACCTAAAGTCCTACTAATCATATTTTTTATGTATGATTTAACTTTTAAATTAGTGTTGCATGATGGATAGAGACTTCATCAACTCTCTGCAAAGTCTTAATAAATATGGTCACAAATATTGCTTTGGTGTTATGGTTATAGTATTCAATTTTTTTTTTCATTTGTATCATTGTATGGACCTCGAAACTTTGTTATGATACCCTTAGTATGTTTTTCTAACTATATTTTAAGAAACTATTTTGTATTGATAATCAGAAATCTATAAGAACAAGAGAAATGAAATTCCAACAAAAAGGAAATGGTATATAAGCTATGAATAATTTGAAATTATCAGTTAATTCAACTTTTATGAAAAGGATTGCTTATTCAATCATATTGTGAAATATAATTCTAAAAAAATATAAGTAATTAAAAATAATGAATGCATCATTTTTAATAACTTAAGGAAGAAGGAAATATATTATCAAATACTCCCCTAAGTGTTCCATTTTGTTGATGAAATTGGATTTTCCACTTTTGAAAATATTCTTCCTGTATTTAAATATCCCAAAAAAACAACACTTGAATCCTTATTTTTCTTTCAAAATAGAAAATTGATACCAGAATTATGGATACTTTTTAGATGAAATATGGTACCAAATAGTTGGTATACAATACTAGGCGATATTGCAATGCAATTATTTCCAACTTCACATAAGATTAAAAAAAAATAGTCATAAATTACTTTATTTAAAAAAAAAACTAGAAACAAATAGAACTAAAAATAAATAATAAGTGGGAAAGAAAAGTAATATTTGAACCATGTTGTATCTGGAATATGCAACTAAAAGACACCCCAACAAAATATTTAATAGGAACATATATCTCCCATTTTCGACCAATTATTTTTTATCCGTTATCATCCCTACTTATACAAAACAAATGAGAAAGATGTTGCATTATATTTTTTTGAACTAAACTCACTATTATATGCAACATAATTTATTTATTTATTTATTATTCTACTCTACTTGAGAAAAATAGATTCCTCTCCTCAACTATAGGAGTATTTCCAATGTAACCATGTGCGTGATAAGTGTAAAAATGCATGCATACTCAAGTTTAGAATATAATTCTCAATGCATACCTGCTTATGAAGTACAAGTTGTTTTAATGATGATGTGAAGAATTAAGGAAGAATAAAGGAGCGATATGGTCTTATACTTGCTAGAAACCAACTTTCAACAAAATAAAAATGTTCTTGGTTTATCTCTTTGTTTGGCTCATTTATAATATCCTCCTTTACCATGTCATGTAGATATTCTATTATGAGATGCCTATCCTCTTGTGTTATTAGAGCATGTGTAGATAGACATGTCAAAAGTTCTTCAATTTCAAGTTCCAATGCTTTCTTTCCATCAAATGCAATCCATGATTCTTTAGTTTCGTCAATAAGTTTGTGAGAGTAAATATCTTCATGTGGATGTGATTCATGGATATGTTGTTCTTTAATCGCTTCTCGGAAGGCATATAATTTCTTGGCTACTGTCATATTTTTTCTGCTTGAGAAGAAGAGACCTCAATCACTGCTAGAATAATTTGAGAGAGTTCTTCTAAAATATTGATAATCCTTGAATGTTTTTTTGTCAGTTGTTAATCCCTGTCCTGCACGTGGATTAGTGTATGGAGTTCTTAAAGTACAAAAAATTTAAAAAATCCTAAAGAAATGAAAAGGAAACACACTTAAAAAAAAGTGAAACAAACCAATCATGTACTCAAAGCACCACCATGCTACTAACACTCTATTGTGACCAAGTTATATGCTTATACAAGTTAGGATTCTATTATTTTCATGAATTAATGTAAAGGAAAACATAGTTCAAAAAAATAAAATAAAAAAAATATGAGGTTTTGGATCATAACTTTAATTCTATGCATATGAAAAAGAAACTAGAAAATCAGTTAGAGACAACCATATTTTGGAGAAAACCAAACCAAAGAGGATGTGTGGCTCTTCACTCACGTACTACTGTCTTTCTATAACCTCTAGTTGCCATGCAACTAAGATCATGCAGAAAACCTATGAAATAAACCATCCTTTAGAACCTCCCCGACAACAACGCTAAAATTTTTGGTGGAATTAAATGTATTCTAATTCCAACATTTAATTATCGAATCGAGGATCGTAAAAATTAGAGATGAAAGAACACAAAATGCAGGATTACAGATTATTCTAACCTATGCTAACAACTAACACTTGAAAGAGCCAATCAATAAGGATTATAAATTGTCATTGGATTATGGGACTCTAATGCTTATGAGGTTTCAAACCACAATATTTCATTACCGACAAACAATGTTCATGTGATTTTATTTATGTAGCTCATTAGGTATTGAGACTTCAATGGTTCTAAATCTATAGAGATGCATACAAAAACTCATTAAACATGCTATAGAAAATAAAATTGCAGGAAAATTAATTCTGACAACTATACTAGAAAGTGTGTGCAGCCAATAAAGAAAACAAAGAAATAAACTACAATAAATGCATCAATTAAATATCATAATAATATATTGTAGGTTCTTATTATGAATTTAAGAATCCTAAAGCGAAAATTACATGTTTTTTAATACCTCAATCTAGTACACAACCTAGTACTCAATTATGTACACAACGTCTCGACATTGAAATTTTGAATATTAGTACCGAATTAGGTAGATAAATTATTTATATTAAAACTCTAGGTATGAAAACATATTAAGAAACCAATTCAATCTTTCTCAGCTCTTAACCCTGAGAAGATTAATTACGTCGATAGGCGTCCCCCCTATTGAAATTCGCTACTTTAATGATTTTTCTAATTAATTTTTTTGATCTAATGGTGTAAATTGAAAGATGCTAGTATATTCTCGTCGTTGCCACTATATCAATGAATGAAAATCAAACTCATAACTTCCTTTCTTATCTAAATCATATGTTTAAACCTTGATTAAAATTATTTTTTACCAAATCATGATTAAAATTTTATTATGACTTATTTATAACCATGTATCAAGATTAGAGAAAAATAAAGATAAATATCAAGTTAAAAATAAAAATACATTGAAATTTGGTTGTTGTTAACTAAAACATGTCCCATAACCTAAAGTATGTGTTACTTTTGTGGCGGCCAGAGCTGTAACGCTCTAATTTAAATTTAAATTTTAGGGAGGTTTTATTTATATTAAACATTGAAATTAAAAATATATTGAAACGTGGCTATGTGCCCCTTAATCTAAGGTATGTGTTATGAGTTAAAACAATTGTGGGAGGTTTTATTTATGTTAAACATTTTATATTAAAGAGTGAAATTAAAAATACATTGAAAAATATTGACATGTCTAGTAAAACATGGTGTGGAGGTTGACCTTTGAATTATTGCGGCCATCTCCATTTACATTTTAAAGTAACTATAATAGTATTTTTTTAATCTTTTGGTATGTAGTTTGTTTTTTTTCATTATTAGGTTTTAATATAATAAGATAAATTATATCATAAAATTTGTATTTAGGTATTTAGTTTTTTATTGGTTTTAGTTTATTAGTATTATTATTATTAAGTTTTAATTAATCTAGTAAAAAATAATCTTTTCTATAATAATATAATGTTTTATTAAGAGTTTTATAATATTAATAATAAGTTTATTAAGTTTATAATAATATTAGTTTTTCATAGTTTTTCTTGAAATTACTTAGTTTTATAATAAAATAGTAATACACAATATTAATAACATTAATAGTTAATATTTTAATATTAATATTATTATTTTAATTGATTAATATTGATAAATAATTAATTAATATTAATATTGATTAATTATTTATTAATATTATTCGATATTGATTAATGTTGATAATGTCAATATTAATATAATTGATAAATTCATATGCTAGTGTATTAGGGTAAAAGTATATATTAATATTTTATTTTTATTTTATTTTTATTATTTTAGGTTATTTTATGGTTATATATTTATACTTTATAATATTAGGTTTTTCTAAATTTTAGTTTTCATATTTTTATAATATTGTGTTTTATAATTTAAAATACGATGATATAAAACAATATTAAAACTCTAATAATAAAAATGACACTAATGTAACATTTTAATATACACACTAAAAATAGTATTAATAATTGTGTTTAATCAATTATGATTAAGATTTATATTGAAAATTATTCATAATGAAAGCGACATTTTAAGTTCAATTAAAAACAATATTATTAGTAACATTATTAATAATAATAATATTATTTTAAAAACATCATTATTACCAATATTAACGATGACTTCATATAAATAATATTCATAATTGTAGTAATAATAAATTCAAACATAATTAAGGTTTATTAAATTATTAATAACATTTAGATTATAACAATAATAATTAATAACATTTTATTAATAATATTAATATAATTAATTACATTAATATTGTTAATATAAATATTAACATTAATATTGATAAATAATATTAATAATATTTATTTATAATAATAAATTATTTATTTATTGATAATATATATATATATATATATATATATATATATATATATATATATATATATATATATATATATATATATATATTCACTTTAAAAATATGATGATTAATATTATGAATGATATTATTGTTGATACCAAAATTAACACTATTAATATAAATAGTATTAAGATCATTAGTGATAAATAACGTTATTGATACTAAAATTTATATTATTAATATAAATAATATTAAGATTATTAGTGATAAATAACAATGTTAAGATTTGCATTTTAATCATTCTAATTAAACATGGTAAAACAAACTCAACCATGTCCATATATGGTCAAACACTGCCATCATAGTTAATCATTGTCACTCATGCTAAAAATACACAACCATAGTTAGCCATATTCAACCATAGTACAGAAACTATGGTCCAAACGTGATCTGAGTCAATAAACCTATGATGATCTTGAGTCAGCATTGTAATCATTCTAATAAAACATAGGTAAGGAAAAATCTCTCCAGCATGGTCATATATGGTCAAGCCTTTCCAACATAGTTAATCATTGGTATCATTGTCAACCATGCTAGCCTTAACACAAGGTCATAACCTATTTAATCATGAGATTATTATTTATAATACTAACCCTAGGGGTTAATATTATTCATTGGGTTTATAATGTTAGGTTTTAATAAACACGGGCGTTTATTATTATTTTGAGTTTATATTATTAATCCAAAGGATTTATAATGTATAATCCTTAGTTATAATATTAATCCTAGGGTTTATAATACTTTGGTCTATAATACTAATACAAGGGTTAATAATATTCTAGTGGGTTTATAGTGTTAGGGTTTAATAAACCCTTGGGTGTATTAAACTTTTGAGTATATAATATTAATCTCAAGCATTTATAATATGGATCCCTTGGCTTGTTTCCATCCGTTTGGTTTCTAATATTAATCCCTTTAGTTGATTAATTATTTGAGTTTATAATATTGATATATTTTATGTTTATTGATATGTTTGGTTTATAATATCAATTTCATAGATTTATAATATTAATAATCTTGATGGTTTATTAATCCCTTGGGTTTATTAATCCCTTGAGTTTCTAATATCAATAAACCCTTGGGGTTAATTAATATTTTGGGTTTATAATATTAATATCAAGGATTTATAAGATTAATCCCATGGGTTTATAATATTCATATCCCACGGTTTATAATACTAACCCTAGGGTATAATATTATTCCCTTGGGTTTATAATGTTAGGGTTTAATAAACCCTTGGGTTTGTTAACCTTTTGTATTTATAATATTAGACCCAAGGATTTATAATGTTAATCCATTGTGTTTATAATACTAATCTTACGGTTTAAAATACTTTGGTTTATAATAGTAACCTTAGGCTTCATAATACTTTGGTTTAAAATACTAACCCTAAGGTTTAATATTATTCCATTAGGTTTATAATGTTAGGGTTTAATAAACCATTAGGATTAATAATATTTTGGGTTTATAATAGTAATCCCAAGGATTTATAATGTTAGTCCCTTCGGTTGATAATATGATTGAATGTGGTCTACCATTGCCAAATGTGGATCCATATAATCTATCATAGAAAACTATGGACAACCATGGCCAAACATGTTATACCATGGCAAGTCATGTTCAACGATGGGAGACCAAGGTCAACCATGGTAAATCATGGTCATTCGTGGTCAACTATAGCCACCATAATCAACCTCTAAAAGCGATGGTCAACCCATGCTCAACATTTCTAACAATGATCAATATGGTCTAACATGGTCAACATTGATCGCCACGGTAAGACATGGTCAACTATAGTTTTTCATTATCAATATAGATAGCCATATTCTATCATAGAAAAATATGGTCAACCATGGTAAAATTACTCGATCATGTTCACCCATACTTAAACCATCCACACCATATTCAATGTTTAAAAATGTTTAATAATATAAATATTAATATGGTTTAAAATAGATTAGTTTACTAATGGGATTCGTTGTGTTTGCCCATGTTTGATAGTCAACGATATTCAACTTTAGCCGACTATAATTTATTATTAATTTTAATGATCAATGTTAATAAGAAAACATGTTTTGACATAAAACAAACTCAACCATGGCCATACATGGTCAAAAATTTCCAACATAGTTAATCATTGTCACTCATGCTTGACAATACAAACCTTAGTTAGCCATATTCAACCATAGTATCTTATGTTTAACCATAGTAGGCTATGGTCAACCTTGGTCAACCATAGGAGTCTATGGTCAACCTTGGCCCATCATAGTAGCCTATGGTCAACCTTTTTCAACCATTGTAATCATTCTAATCAAGCATGGTAAAAAAAACTCAATGATGGTCATACATGGTCAAACATTTCCAACATAGTTAATGAGTGTTACTCATTCTCACCAATCCTCAACAATACAAAACATTAGTTAGCCATATTTAACCATAGTTATTCTTGGTCAAACATAGTAGCCCATGGTAAACTTAGGTCAACCATAGTAATCCCTCTCAACCTACAAATACCCTTGGTTTATAATACTTTCCCTAGGGTTTAGTATTATTCCCTTGGGTTTAATAAACCCTTGGGTTTGTTAAAATTTTGGATTTATAATATTTTTCCCAATGATTTATAATGATAATCCATTCAGTTTATAATATTAATCCTAGGCTTTATAATATTTTGGTTTATAATACTAACCCGCGGGTTCAATGTTATTCCATTTGGTTTCTAATATTACGGTTTATAATATTAATCATGGGGTTTATAATACTTTGTTTTATAATACTAATCCTAGGGTTAATCTTATTCCATTGGGCTCATAATGTTAGTGTTTAATAAACCCTTGGGTTTATTAATATTTTGTGTTTATAATATTAATCTATGGAATTTATAGTATTAATACATTAATTTTTTACAGTTGGGTTTATGATAAACTAAAATTAATATATACATTAACATTAATTTAAATAAAAATATAGAATTACTAAAATTATTAATATTCTATTTTAAACATAAAGTTTACAAAGTTGTGAATTTTTGTTGACTATTGTAATAAGGGTCATATCACTCATTTAATTTTATCACGGATTTCATGTGTACAATATGTATTGCTAATGAGGTTTATATTTGTAAATTTTTTTATATCATTTGGTTCATGTAGCATTAGGTTATTTTATAACATGATTTTTTTAAGATAAAGTTTTTTAACAATAATAAAAAATAGGGTGTTATGTTATATATGTGTGTGTGTGTGTGTGTGTGTGTGTGTGCGTATTAATTTTGATTTTATCATTTTTTCATTTCAAATGCAGATATGGATAATAGTGAATGTAGGTGTTATAATCAAGCAGTGAAAAATATTTCTAGAGTGATAAGTTCTCTTTCATATCTTCGGAACAATTTCGAATGAAAACATGGCTTCCATCCTGCATTTATTGATGAGCGCATTTGTGTGCTAGATGAAATGAAAGTGAATGTAAAATAATTGGTCATGTGCACATGAGGGAGGATGGGAGGGAAACAAGAAGGGAATTGTTGGAAAGAGTTAAGTTTGGTGATCATTATCATATTGATAGAATTGGTGTTCATTTTTTCATCGGCTTGGTTGTGTTTTGAAAGAGGCTATTTGATAAATGAATTTTGTAGGCTTTATTAATCTATTATCTTTTTAATATTGATCCCTTCACCTTATTGATCCCTTAGATTTTTACTATTTATCCCTTGGGTTCACCCATTCCTTGGGTTTATAATATTAAAACCTTGGGTTTATTAGTTCTTTTGGTTTATAATATCAATAATCCCTTGGTTTTTAAACTATCTTGAGTTAAAAATATTCATTTTTAGGGTTTACTAATTTCTTAGGTTTTCGAGTTTAAAATATTGATTCTTAGGGTCTATTAATCTCTTGGGTTTTTAATATTGATCCCTTGGCCTTATTGATCCCTTGGGTCTTTAATATTTATCCCTTGGTTTCACAAATTCCTTTGGTTTGTAATATCAAACCCTTAGGTTTATTAGTTCTTTTGGTTTATAATATTAATAACCTCTTCAGTTTATTAATATCTTGATTTTAAAATATTAATTCTTAGGGTTTGTTAATCTCTTGAGGTTAAAATATTAGTGCTTAGCATTTATTAATTTCTTGGTTTATAATATTAATATTTTCCCCTCCGGCTCACCAATTCCTTTGGTTTATAATATTAAACCCTTAGGTTTATTACTTATTTTGGTTTATAATATTAATAATCTCTTGGGTTTATTAATCTCTTGAATTTAAAATATTAATTATTAGTGTTTATTAATTTCTTGGGTTTTTTGAGTTTAAAATATTTATTCTTAGGGTTTATTAATCTCTTGTGTTTTTAATATTGATCCCTTGGCATTATCGATCCCTTAGGTTTCTAATATTTATCGCTTGTGTTCATCGATTCCTTTCGTTTATAATATTAAAACCTTGGGTTTATTAGTTCTTTTGGTTTATAATATTAATAATCTCTTGGGTTTATTAATCTCTTGATTTTAAAATATTGATTCTTATGGTTTATTTATTTCTTAGGTTTTTGAGTTTAAAATATTAATTCTTAGGTTTTATTAATCTCTTGATTTTTTAATATTAATCCCTTGCCCTTATTCATCCCTTAGGTTCTTAATATATATCTATTGGGTTCACCAATTCCTTTGGTTTCTAATATCAAACCCTTGGGTTTATTAGTTCTTTTGGTTTATAATATTAATAATCCCTTCGTTTTATTAATCCCTTTAGTTTAATTATTAATTATTAGGGTTTATTAATCCCTTGAGTTTTCTAAATCTTTGGGTTGGTTATTTTAGGTGTTAAATATTAGTCGTACACTTTAATATTAATGTATGGTCCAATGCCATATGATAAAAAACATTGTCTCAATATGAAAATCAATCATGGGTGACCCTTGTTAATCATCGTTAGTCATAGTTGATCAAGGTCTTCCATGGTCGAATGTCACATTGTGACAAATATTGTCTCAATATGAAAATCAACCATGTCCAACCATGGTAATTCTTTGTCCAATGTTGTATTGTGACAACAATTGTCTCAATGTTTAAATCAAGGATGCTCAACCATGTTTATTTTACTATTTATAGTATTTATCTAAATGTTTTTATTCATTTGAGGTTTATAATATTAATCTCTTAGGTTTAATATTATTTTCTTGAGATTATAATATTAATAATCATGTGAGTTTATCAATCCTTTATGTTTAAGATATTAATTGGTAGGCCTTACTAATCTCTTATATTTTTAATATTTATCCCTTCACCTTATTGATCCCTTAGGCTTTTAATATTTATCCCTTATGTTATCACTAGAAAATCAAACAATAAAAGATGACAGTATTTAATGTCAGGCAGAAGGATTTACAGGGCTAAGAGACATTAGAGAATCTGAAGTATTTAAAAATCTGTAAGGTCTAAAAGGAATAATAAAATTGCGCATAGAAGGAACCAGTTAAATGCGCCTTTGCACAGCTTTTCCTCAAAAATCTGCATGGTCCTGAGAATGCAGAAGTTACTTTCTGAGAGCACAAGGCACACTCCAAGACATTGATCCCACACTACCGCCCAAGCCTCCTTAGGACCTCAAGGGAGAACACAATGGAATCACCATCCACTCTTGGGTCACCATCCATAATGTAGCAAGAGAGGAAAGGAGGATCTGAATTCTCCAATAAAAGGCCACCAACAGATTCATAATATGAGAACACATTGTTATGTCGGCCAGAATTTCCCGAAGCAATACCAGCAGTGTGTGATCTGGAGCATGTTGGGTTTGTGTTATATTATTTCCACAACTAGTCACACACGGGGGGGGGGGGGGGGTGATAGTGGGGGAGATAGCCCCCCTTGTCAGGGTCCGAGGCAATGCCCCAGGAAAAAAAAATTGGTCCTTATTTTCAGGTGGGAAAACCTGCCCATGTTTTTGTGCATGGGTTTGCACATGGTTTTGGGGCATGATGGTTTTCGGCCCCTAGTATTTTGTAGATCCAATCAAGGGAACTACGGTTATATTCTAATCCAGGGTTAATGGATTCGGGTTTATGTATGCCTCAACATGTATATATATGTGTTATAACACTAAAAGGAATATAATGAAAAATCAAGCTGGTCGTCTCGATTTGGGATCCAAGGGAAAATCTCTGTGCATATTTGTTTTATGTTTTATGCTCTCACTATTGTTTATTTTCTACTTTTAAGATTCATTTGCAGCTAATTTTTGTACAGGGTTAAAACCTACAGAGCAGAGATAGAGGGGACTCAGTTGATGGCCATACAAAAACACCAGTCCACCATAGTAGAGAGAGGGAGATTTTGCACCAAGGCAACTCGCAAGTAAAGACATCCTCACATTGGGACTTGGAGCTCCATAGTTCTATGGGCCCCTTGGAAAGTGGGTTAAAGTTTCATCCTAATTTCCTACCAGCACTCAATAAGAGGGGACGTAAGCGCCACCGATTGGATTATTGAAGTTGTTTGACTCTATTTAGAGATTTTGTTTTATTTTTTTAATTTTTAGTTCAGTTTTAATGTTTGAATATGCATGCTATTTCTCTATCTAGTATGTTTATGTTTTAGCATGTTCCACTAACTTGCTTGACTCCATCTATTCTATGCCTGTGACCAATAACTTAAGAGGGAAAAACCACCCCTCTTAAGCAAGTGTGATTTGGTACATTCGTGCGATAAACACACTAACACAGGATTGGCGACTCCACTAACTTTTATTTCCAAGTTTATGTGGTTGTGCCATTTTGCAGAGACCTTCGCCTTTGCTGTGGAGTTGGGTTGGAATTGCCTCCTTTCTCTCCTTCACTGCTTGGTTCATCCCTAGTGATAGGCTGAAACTGAAGAGCTCCCAAAAATTACTTTGTAGGAAAATTGTGCAGCTTTCTTATAGACAGACGCGCCCCAGTGTGTACGTTCAGAGGTGACTTGCACATGGCCTTTGCACCTCTTTCAACTTTTTCAGCACGGAAACCAGAAGTGGAATTTTTTCCACTATTTCCATCTTTTCTTGCTTGTAAAAGTGATTGGAAGCCCATAATACATACTGTAGGCGTTTGAGGGTTCACCTAAGTGTTTAAACTCTTTATTTTTAATGTTTAGGTGTTCGCTTTATTTCAAGTTGATTTTCGCAAAGTTAACACATAGTTTAAGTAGGAGGAAAATTAACTTTCATTCGAAAATAGTTTATGTTTTGCGAATTTAGGTACCAAAACACCTATTTAATTGGCCAAAGTAAGTGGCCCAAGTCCATGCATGCTTAGCTAGTTCTCTTTTATTTTTATAGTGTAAAAGTCATTAGTTTAGTTCAATTTTTGTAATAGGATTTCGAGACAAGGATCAAATTGTCGGTAGAAGAGCAAGTAATCTCTCCTGCCTTTGCACCCTTAGGTGATCCTAGGCAAGCATAAAAAAACTCTCTATTAACAACTCACCATCTCCCTATAGTTGATCATATAGATTAACTAGGAAAATAGAAAGCGGCCCATATCTGTGCTTGTTTTTGCTTTTGAGAAAGGAACAATAAAACATAGTTTAAATAGGGGATTTTGAAAATGATCATCTCATATCCACACGTTCAAACTATGTGGTTGTTCACCTTTTTCTCACACACATCCACACCCTAAGAAAAGTAAAGACACCTAAAACTAACATAACAACACTCACTAAATTCTCCCCATAGGGGCCACAAAAGAATTTATAGTCTAAGCTAGGACCAAGGGTGTAGGCATCCAATAAGCTTCCTTGGCTAGTCTTCATCTTCAAACATAGAAGTTTACTATTTATGGAACATTAAAATCCACCTATCAGCCCACAGAAAAGAAAACTCGAGTGTGACAGAGACTCGTTTCAGAGGGCGTTAGGCTTAGGCCTAGTGCGTGCAGTATCAGTTGGGGCTACCTAACCCAGATGATACTCAGTACTGGTAGATGAACTACCAAGAAGACCAAGACTCGAACGCTCAAGTGGGATGGCGGTGCTTAGTGGCCAAAATTAGGGCATCCTTTCCCTATAGGTGACGGGGTAGGCAAGCACTAGATCCTCTACCCTTACCTTGGTGGATTTTCTTCGATTTATTGGTGTTACACAGTATTTTTTCACTGTCCCTACAATCCCCATCCCACACATTTGAGGACCATTTCAGGGACTTCTGTGTATTTTCATACCTTGTAAAAAGTGTCATTACATCCCTTGGCATGTCAAGAATGTATCCTTTGTTGATCACCCCTCAATCAAACTCTGCAAAACATGTGTTTCTGGGTTGGCGCCGGTAGGCAGTTATGGCCCTGCGCCAATAGGGAAATTAACACTGGACCCCATGCCCATTGGTGCTCTGTCTCAGTGTCTTACCCACACTGAGCTATTTTTGGAATATTTTTTAAAATAGAAGCAAAGTTTCCATTCCTAACTACTTCATGAGCAGAGTCATCATGGTTTGTTCGACTGAATAATGTCGAAATCTTCCCTTTGGTCTATTATTTCCTACATTTGTGCAACTCCCCAAAGGGATAAGATATCTCTTCCACCTTATGAGCGATCCAAAACCACCTCCTCCTCTCCTATAAATACATCCTTCTCACATGTTTTCAGCTAGCTGAATATTCCTTACTATAGATGGTGTGAAGAATAAGGCAGAGAGGAGTCCATTGTTGAGAGAGAGAGTTTAGGCCCATTGCCTCACAAATTCTGATCCCTAAAAAATTCTTGAGATGTGCTTGACTGAACCCATCAAAGGAGGCTACAACGTCAAGGAATTAAGGTTGTAAACTTATTTTCTCTACTTATTAATACATGACTAGTTTTTTGGTTCGAATTTTGTGTTCAATCATATGAAAAATGTTTGATTCCCCTTGACCAATCGAATATTTGTAAATGAAAGTATGTTGTCATATGCTGTCACCATTAACTTGATCCTTGTGTAGGTACATGGACATTATCACTAAAGGACCGCGACGTGTGAAGAAAAAGATCAATAGATCGCTACTATTGATCTATCCTAACTCGTTGTCATTTATAAGCTAGGAGTCTGAAAGTACAACTTCTTCCCTTGTTGATAACCCAGTCCAGGGCTAGAGGGATCGCCTCTACCCGTAGAATGGATTTACCTGCACGACAAGTTGGTGACGATAATAGGGATCAGTGTGTTCATTGTCTCTCGTTGTTCGTCTAGTATTTTGATTGTCTATTCGACTTTGGTCGTTTCATTCTTTTTATACTTTGTTTTGCCTATCTCACTATTTTCATCCATCACATTTAGCCTCAGAGTGTCAAGTCTGACCTTGGCTCAGTGGTTCTTTCTTTTTTCCATATTTGTTTGGCTCAGTGCTGCTATTTCTTGAACAGTCATGTTGATTGGCACTTGTTGCCTTTGTCACAAGCGTGCAATCCTCTGTTTGGCGCAGATTACCGCTAGATAGACGCGCCAAATTCGTAGGTTAAAATTTCAGCCTTTTTCCTGAGTTTTGTCAGTTTCCCTTGCCTCTGGGTTGGATTTTCATCTTTCAATTAGTCCATTGAAATTTCTTTGACTCTCTTGTCTCGTTCTTCTCAACTATCTTCCCCTCATTTTATTAGTGAAGTTTCTCATCCTAAGGTTTCTAGGCGCCTTCTGCCACTTGTTCGGCTGCCTCCTCACTGAACCTTCTGAGTTGAGTTTGAGTCAATTTCATCTTTATCTTTTCAACTGGTTGACTGATTATTTTAGTTTTCCTTTTGGTTCTACATTTTGTTGGGTTGTTGGATGATCATCTTTGTATTTTTTTAGCTCTCCATCCATCACCCTAAGCATAGATTACATTGTTCATTGAACCGGTTTGAAAGCCATGTTTCTACTTGAGGGAATGCATCTCTGTATTGAGTTTGTTTGATGTTCGTGTTGGATTGATCTCTTTGTTTTAGATCGTTTCATTCGAATTTATCAAAACTAGTGTCAATTTTGTCATTTAGTGTAGTAGTGCATTTTGCTTCTCATTCATTTAAAAGGAAAAATTTTTGATTCTTTCTCTTAGTTTGAAAATGAGAAATTTTCTTTTGCATTAGAATCTTTTAGTGAACAAGGAAAGAGCTTTTCATTTTCTGCTTTGGTTGCCTTAGATGCTTCGGAAAATTTCTTCTTGTATTTGATTGATTGTTGCTTTGTTATGATCTACTATTCCTCTCTTAGCTAGCATTCATCAAATTGGAATTATTTTCTTTTGCATATAGTTCTGTATTAAGAATTCAAGATCACAATCGATAAGGCCTTGAAATTGCAACATTAATTGAAGATAAACTTTAAAATGAATTCAATCAACCTAAGGAAGCATTGAAACCTAATGCACAAATTTAGAGGTCTAGGCTAGTGATGTGTTCCAGTGTCGTTATACCTAGTAGCTATTGTTCGCCATCTGGCATTAGAAAACATTAGCATGGAATTGTGAACCCCGTACCGTCGAGTATATAAAGAGAGACCCTCAGAGGTTGCAATATTTTATCCATAGGAAGCCGAGTCTGCCTCCATGTAACCATGATATACCGAACACAACATTCGGGGAGACTACCTACACGTACGTTAAGTCCTTGGTCATTTCTCTTTCATTTGATCAGCAAGGTGTATATTGCAGTAAAAAAAAAAATTGGTACACCCTCTTGGTTATATTTCCTCAGTAGTCATTTTGGTCTTTTCGTGACTCTCTAAAATTGAAAAGATCATGGAGCACTTTTCCTTTTGCGCTCGTTCAACCTGAAAGTGACTAGAGTCACCTTTTTCCTATTTCTTGACTCTTAAAATATGAAAAGGAATAGTTTTCTTTCAGTGTCATAAAATCAATTTCCTACGATTACACGCCCATTAAAGATATTTTCTTGGCTTGTTCTTAATTAATTCCTTGTTATTTGGTCTTGAAGCCTCGAATTGGTCATCTTGGTTCTCTCTTGTTTTTGAGACAAATTCACGGTGGCAGAACCACCAGTTTCATCGTCCCCTTCATCAACCCCTAGTGGAGATCCTTCTCCTGAAGTTTCTTTGGGGGAACCCTGACCTACTAGGCCTCTTGATTACTGGTGTGCTCTTATTCTGAGTATCTTACCCCTTGCTACTCGATCTCCTGTCGAGGAGCCATTTGATATCCATTGGAAACCTTCAAGAACTTGGGCTGGTTTAGGAAACGAGGAAGAGTTTCCTCCCGTTACCTTCGAACCATATTTACTTTCCACTGCTTTATTTGCTACTTCTTGTCACCTTTTCGAAGATACTATGGCATCATCTAACATGGATTCTTCGAGTCCCATCAGTAGTGAAGAGATTTATGTTTCTACAGGAGAACATCAGCTCCCTCCAGAGAATTTTCCTTATGTCTCAGGTCAACCTTCCTCACAGCCACTATCTCTCCTAGTCGTGGGTCAGATCATTTCTGGTGTTGCATCATTGTATCAGAACCCAACACAGTCAGGTACATCGACTCCCTCGGGAAGCTCATTTTTCACCGTATCGGAGGCATCACCCTCGACTCCCATGATGTTGATGATTGTTATGTCTATCCTAGTCTAGCCCACTGTCTGTGTGGCCTCATCTGCACCGACTAATAGTAGAAATCAGTCGTTTTCATCGTCTTCTGTTATTCTTAGGTCAATTTTTATCAATCCCACGATATCCATTAGGCCTGCCATGAGTGGATCACAACCTCATGTTTTAGGAATCCAACCTACTAGTAGTGTGCCCATCGCTTTTACTTCCATTCCTAGAGGTTTGATGTTCGATCAGTACATGTTGGCTATTCAGCAGCAGAATTACACCCCTTAGGATTCTCAGCAACCACGAGCTGTTGTTAATCCTTCACATCATTATGACGAGTACATAAATCCCATCTATTTTCCTCTGATTGATCCCAATCAGTTCACCTACCTGTCGGGACAACCATATGGTCTGCAAGAACAACCGTCTCATGGAAAACCTTCGATCCAACAGGGACAACCCTATGGTCAATAGTGACAACCTTATGGTCCACAAGGACAACCCTTTTAGGGACAGCCTTTGGTCCAACAAGGACAACCCTACAGTCTTGCTGGTCAACCTTATATTCAACAGGGAGTACCTTATATTCCTCAGGGGTAAATTTATCGATCACATGGACAACCTTTTGTGTAACACCACCAGCCTTACGTTCAACAAGGCCCAACTTTTGTACAACAAGGTCAACCCTCTGCTGCTCAGCCAGTTCAACCTAGTCTTTGGGGGCAACCTGGATCATTCCAACCATCGGGCTAACTTCTTCCACAAGGGCAACTTGGTGGCTTTCAGCATCTAGGCCAACCTACACCGCAAGGAAGACCTATTCAACCACAACATCTAGGTCAAAATGTACCCTAGGGACAACCCGGGCAGCATCAGAGCACTACTTACATTCCTCAAGGTCAATATCAGGTAGTGTGCAGTGCACCCTAAGGCACTTCGTATATTCCTCAAGGTCAATCTCAGGTGGTATATCATGCGCCTCAAGGCATTGCTTACATTCCACAACAAAATCCATATGTTGCTCAAACAGGACCTCAGTGGTATGCTCAAAATCAATATCCTGGTCCTCAACCGGTGTATGGGTAGAATGATCAGGCTTATAACCCCTATGGATAAAATCCTCAGGGACATAACATATGGGGGCAGAATTTCTCCCAACCTAGTTGGAATCCAAATACTGGTCTTTATCAAAGTCCCGCAATGTCTTTCAATCTGCAATTACCTTTCCTCCCTATGATGGAACTGCCTGATGTGTCGAAGTTGACGGATGATTTGGTCCTTCATAATCCATATCGGCCTCCTGTTCCAACTAAAATCACTAGTGATTGTCCCAAATTTGATGGCAAGTCTGGAGAATACACTCAATCTCATGTTATGACATATCATCTTTGGTGCTCCTCTAACGCTTGGGTTGATAATTCAATTCGGCTACATATTTTCCAACAGACTCTTATTGGTGCCATTACAAAGCGGTACATTGAAATCTCACGCGACATTTTCCAAGATTTCAACTCTCTTGTTATGGCATTTCTCACCCACTTCCAGTTACCAGTTCACTATGAAACTAGAAGGCACCTCGTCACATCCTTGAAACATGATCGAACTACTCATATCTCCAATCATATTCATGAATGGAGGTGGCATTGTTGTTTGATCATGTTTTCAATTCTTGATCAACTTCTAACTGATTTGTTTACTACCTCTTTTATCGGTACAATTGCTAAGGACATCACTATGGGGGCATGTGTTACCGAGGAACAATCCATTGCATCTGCCCAGTACCTTGATCTTGTGTACTCTCAGTCCAGCACATTGTATGAACTCTTGCTTGATGCTCCATGACTTGGAGCTACCAAAGCACCGATGACACCATCTGTCGATGATATCATTGGTTATGTGTCCTAGACTTCTTGAAATTATTCTCCAAATCCTACGCAGAAAAAATATACTCCTTCCATTGATACTGCTTCTAAGCCACCTCCGACTTGTGGTAAAATGCAAAAGTGAATTTCGTCAAGCCCAATTTGGCGGATAAAACTTCCAAGGGTAAGAAGAAGGGTAAAGGTAAGGCCAAATTCGATACCCCAAAACAAGATTCTTCAAAACAAAATGATGATGAGAGTTCGAAACGTAAACCGAAGTACGCTTGTCTGATTTGTGACGATGAGCACTATACCAAGGACTGTCCATGATGGGATAGAGTAAGTCGATTGCTCAAAGGCACCCAAGGCACTCTGACTATTATTAAAGAACCTTTCCCATCACAACAAACTCATTTGGTGGAGCAACCTCAGTCCTCTGCCCCATTTGGCTCAAACGTTTTCATGATGAACGGTCCTGCATCCGTCATTATTGCTGCCCGATCGAAAGACTATACTGAACCGCGTCAGACAGCCGGGAGGGAAATCGCTGATCGTCCTCCTCCCCTGCCTACTTCTGGCCCTCTTCATATCGAAAGGCCCAGTACTGAGCCCAATGTATGACCACCTTCTAAAGGTGTAATCTGAAAGTCTTCCTACAATCCCATTGCCCGTGCCACTCAACATTACAGTATTGTTGAGGATTTTTCTCAGGCTCCATGTGCTATGTCTGCATTATAAGTGCTTTAGAGTTTTCCGTTGCAACAAAAGGATTTTTTATCTAGCATCAGAGGGATTGATCCCACCGATTCTAGCCTTATCACTTTCTATTTGGAAAATTTCGTCCCACGTCCCCCTCACCAGCTTGCACTGATCATTCAAGTTGGGATTAATGAAAATAATATCCATCGAGAAGTTGTGGATGAGGGTGCATCTACATGAATCATGTCTTCCACTTGCTGGAAAGCCATTTGTTCTCTAGCTCTCACTCAATCTCCAAACACTTTAGAAGCTTTTGACGGAAGAGAATCTCACCCTCTTAGTGTTCATGCTAGTTTACCTATTACGTTAGAAGGGGAAATTATTAAAGTTGAGGTTGACGTCGTTTACACCAAAATCAATTATAATCTTCTCCTCGGTCACAGTTGGACTCAAGCCATGCTGTGCATCCCTTCCACTCTCATTCATGTTCTTTGAATTCTGCACGAAGGAAAGATAATCACTGTCAATCATTTGACCTTTTTCAGTTCCTCATCTTCCAAGAGCAATGTCCCATATGTAGATCGTATTCCTACGCCTTCAGAGAGCATAAGATCGAGTGTTTTCAAAGATCCTACCCTCATGGGTATTTTTATATACTTGAGGTTTACAATATTAATCTCTTAGCTTTAATATTATTCCCTTGAGTTTATAATATTAATAATCATGTGAGTTTATCAATCCTTTCTGTTTAAGGTATTAAATTGTAGGATTTATTAATCTCTTTTGTTTTTAATATTGATCCCTTCCCCTTATTGATCCCATAGGTTTTTAATATTTATTCCTTGGGTTCACAAATTCCTTGGGTTTGAAATATAAAACCCTTGGGTTTATTAGTTATTTTGGTTTATAATATCAATAATCCCTTTGGTTTTAAAATCTCTTGAGTTAAAAATATTAATTCTTAGGGTTTATTAATTTCTTAGGTTTTTTTGTTTAAAATATTAATTCTTAGGGTTTATTAATCTCTTTTGTTCTTAATATTGATCCCTTGGCCTTATTTATCCATTAGGTCATTAATATTTATCCCTTGGGTTCACCAATTCCTTTGGTTTGTAATATTAAACCCTTGGTTTTATTAGTTCTTTTGGTTTATAATATTAATAACTCCTTGGGTTTATTAATATTTTGAGTTTAAAATATTAATTCTTAGGGTTTATTAATTTCTTGGTTTATAATATTAATATTTATCCCTTGGGTTCACTAATTCCTTACTTCTTTAAATGTTTTATAATATTAATAATCTATTGAGTTTATTAATTACTAGGGTTTATTAATTTCTTAGGTTTTTTATTTTGAAATCTTTATTCTTAGGGTTTATTAATATCTTATGTTTTTAATATTGATCTCTTGGCCTTATTGATCATGTGATTTTATCATTCATTTGTATTTGAAATATTAATTCTTAGGCTTTATTAATCTCTTCTCTTTTTAATATGGACCCCTTGGGCTTCTTGATCTCTTAGGTTTTTAATATTTTCCCCTTGAGTTCACCAATTCCTTGGTTTTATTAGTTCTTTTGGCTTATAATATTAATAATCCCTTAGATATTGGTAAGAGATATATACTTATTATAAATAGTAATAAAATACTATTATTAAGTTATATTTTAATTTTAGTATAGTTTGAATTATAACTATTAATGTATTGAAAAAATTTAATAATATTTTATTATCAAATAATATATATATATTTTAAGTAGATATATAAAATATATTGGTAATTATATTGATAGATATATAATGATTATTTTGGTAAAATACATGTGGTAGGTGGTGGATATAGGCCCATGATTGTATATCAACCACATTGCTAAATGTGATTGTGCAAGTTGTAATATGATTATAATGTTTTTTTACTTAATATATCCGAAGATATTACAATAAATGTAAGAATGTGTGAAATACAAATCTATTAAAAAAACTAAAAATACCATCAAATAAAATTTCTATGAAAAAAAAAAACTATAACTAAATATTAACTTACTCTACAAATAAAAATGAGAGTGCTACCTTAGTGGAAAATACCTTCCCAACTTAGGAACATTCCCAATAACTAATTCAAATCCGAATGTTGCTTTAAATAAAAAACCATTAGATCTCCATTACAAAAAGGTTTAAATCCATTACAATAGCAAACTCAAAATAATAATAAAATTCCTCCCTCTCCTTTAGCTACTATGCATATCTATTTATTTTATACTACAATGGAGAGGAAGCGGTGGTCCAAAGGATAATATCAACTTCCAGCGCTTCACACTATTATTAAAAAAAGGATGTTCTTTTAAATATTTTTGTTATGAATGAATCATTTGAATCATGAATTGGAGATGGAGATGATGCCACTTTGCATTAGTTGACTTATTCCAAGTTTAAAGGTAACTAAGAATATTGGACTTAACTTCTTGTAGTTATTAGTGTGCAGGTGCATAATTAGGTACCGAAATATTGACTCTTGGAGTGAACTTGTACCGAACCGCTGAAGTGGACTGAACTCCTACCAAACTATGTACCTAAATGCTGAACTCGACTGAACTGCGAGAAATGATAAAAAGATAGAAATATTTGTAGTTAAACATGCTCCCAAGACAAATAACCACAAGACAAATAACCACAATAGTAACCCATCATCCACAAAACCATATTAAAGACATGTTTAGTCATTAAAATGATAATAAATATATCATAATTAACCGCATGGTAGAAAAGGTTAATTTAGTGGAATTTGATGGTATAATGGTTATGAAAAGTATCTTAAATGCAATAATATGGCTCATGAATAAATAATTTTTATATTTAATGATATGACATATTTAAAGCTCAACAATATCTATGGCTATTTAAAATAAATTTTGTATAGAAAGGTAGAGAATATGATCAGAAAGTTGTTGTGTGCTACTTTTTCTTTCTATTTAGATAAAAAATTCAAAAAAATTGATTCAGATCTAAGATATATTTAGATAGATCCAAATGTGGTTGTATGTCCACATAGAATTCAATGGAATAAAGAGAAAACTAAAAATTCAAAGAGAAGAGGAGATCTAAACAAAATTAGGGATAACTTTCATTGAAAAAATGAATTTTGGTTATGAATTAAAAACCACAAGGAATTGTTTCCCTTTGATATTTTCCCTAAATATATCACTACATTCTAAGATCATGTGAGAAATCAAACAAATAAGAAAATTTTCTTCTCTTAAAATGTCATACATCTATGCATATTCATTCAAGAAGATGGGTGAATGATGATCTTGATCCATCACACCGTGATGAAGGATGCTGAGCTTATTGTAAATCAATAGAACTTCATCTTCATAAAATCATACCATTGCAAAATTTTCTTGATCCCATATCTAGCACATAATCACCACCAAAATGTGAGAATTTCCTTCCACCCAGAGCATATTAGCTCATATAATAAACCAACATGAATATAGTAAAAAAAATGGAATGTACATAGGAGGGGAATCAGATGTGCATATTAATTAGCCAAAACGTACAATTATGCATTAAATTATTAGTAATATCTTCTCGAGCTTGGAAATCTATCTTCTTCTTACCTAACAATATCCAAACTCTTGAGCTTTAGTATAAACCTTAGATCTAGCCCCTTTCAGCTTCAAAGGGTGAGATTATATAGATTCATTATATGTTTTTTGGAAGAATGTATTTAGAAACATATGGGCTTGAGAAGCTAGGAAACTTCTACTACATTGGACGTCTAGTAAGCTCATCCATATGTGGGTCAAGTTGATATCATTAGCAATGGCTAACATTAGAACCATTTTAATCAATTATGAGTTTTTCTCAATTATGAAATAATTGCTATTACCTAATTGTTATTCTTTTACAAAATAACTATGATAAATTTCTCAATTATTTAATTCCACCCTTTTAATATGGAATAACTCCCACTTAAGTAAAAGTAAATATGAAAGGGGATGCATTTTAGCTAATGAATAAGGTAAGTTGAACTTTGTTTTCTCTCATTGTGGTGGAGTTCCAAATATGATCATAACACAAGCTCATACATAATTTAGCTACTTTTTCATATGACTGTGGCTATGACTAAGGATTTAACACCTGATGTGCTTATGATTCGATTCATGTTCAGACGTTACTTAGTGTTGTGTTTGAGAAAACCATATTGAAGAGAAACTACTCTAACAACACATGTTTTTGGATCAACCTCCAAAATCCAATTGAATTCTAAGAATTATATAACACACAGAATCTAGGCTAACACAACTTAAGGTACTATGCCACATAATCACGTACTATGAAATCATCCTTCCACATGGATTTGGTCCACTTCGCCATCTAAAATCTCCAAAAATGCGTACAACATGTCATTTTCCTAAGGTGAACATCCTCATCCATGCCTAGATAGTGCCAAATAGCTAGCCACTAGGTTTCGGTGTTATATTTGTGTTTCCTTTGAAATGTACCTTCAAATCCAAATTCTTGTTCTATACTAGAACTATGCTATCACACATAACTTTGTTCACCATTCAAGTTTGAGACCCTTATGCACATGTACCTGGTAAAATTCAAATTTGGGAATCATTATGCACCTACACCCCAAACACACCTAACTAGGCCAAATAGTGAGATGACCCTCAACTAATGTGGAGTTTGACACTTTCTTCCATGCACTCCTCATTTTCTTCTCAAGTGGCATGGAACTTAGAACTTCTTCAACCAAACTTGATCACCTAACTTCAACCTACAATATCTCTTTAACTCTAAGGATAATTTCAAAGTGTGATATATTGTTGGAAAGGTCTCTCTAAAAATTATCCATCCATGCATTTTTTGATAAAATTTGACATGATTTTATATCCATAAAATTTATAAAAAATACTTTTCTTAACCATACAACCATAGGCCCTAGTCATCATATTTTTAATAATTCATCAAGTATTCTAATACTATGACGGTTCTTAACAAATGATCCGAAAAACTAGATTAATGTTTCCTGTGACATCACTGAGTGAACAACCATCTCTAAGACCCATCACAAGTGCCAATCAATGACAACATTGTGTCCAAAAATCTCCAACATTGTATCCAAAACCATTTATAAAACCACTCCTTAATGCACTTCAAACCAATCTAGTTTTGAGGTCATGTCAATCTCCTCTGTCAACATTAATAAAGATTAACAAATGTTACATGTTGATTAATTTGTGGCCCAATTAAAACGTAACAATTGTAAGGTAGTTAAAAAATCAAAATATTTAAATTTTAAATAATTATTCTACTCATATTACCATTTTTATAAAAAAAATTGGTGGCTTTTCCCAATTTCTTATTGCACTAAATTCACCATATACTAATTGAACTATTTATGCTTAGGTTATAACAACCATAAAAAAAAGTCCACCATTTTGAATTAAATATTTTAAATAGACATTATTTATGGGTAGTTCCTGGAAAAAGGTATATGTATGAGAAAGAATCCAATAAATAGTATTATGTACTTATGGATTTTGTAGAAGATGACGAATATATTTTTAAAATAATCCTCATTGATAAAACCTATGAGTAATTTCGTAATGTGACCATATCTTATTCTAATATTAACCTAGAAGAAATTTCTATGTGTATGAATCACATACCTCAAACCATAGTTCCTAGAACCTACCCTTTATTAAATTTTTTTAGCAAGTACTATGAATTATATGACCTAATTGAAAAAACAATAAAACATAAAAGGGAGCAATTATTGTTTTCTATGACTGAGCAATAAAATATAAATAGGGAACCATTATGGTTTTCTATGACAGTAGAGGATTTTGAAAATATACTCGCCATATCAAAAGGGTTAGAATTGATTGATGAAGCGCATTTATTACCAAAAAATCTAAATGTGATTCTTTGTAGAAGGGATTCCCTCACCTTGGAGTAAATCTTTAATTAAAACCAATAAGTTTAATGATTTTTTTCAAAGCATTATAGAGATGGTATGTAATTTCCTTGGCTATGTAAATGATAGTTTGAATGATGGTCATGTTATAAGATTACTCCACAAAAATGTTCATTCTTTAATTTTAATTATGGTGCTTATATTTCCAATGAAGTTCACAATCAACTTGGAAGTCTAGAAGAAAGCAAATATTTTAGGTATATATCTTACCTTCTTTATCTTAATAAATTAAATAAGACATATTGAACATTTTGACATATTTAACATTCTAGGTTGTACAAAAAAGACCAATAAGGACAAAATCTCCTAACTTTTTGGTGCACCAAAGTAGTGAGATATGATTGAAATCTAATTTTCATTAATGAATTTTTGGCCATAGCTAATACCTTGTTCTTTGGCCAAGCTCCTCCTAGGATTAATCCTTATTACAAATTCTTCTCTTGCAAATGTAATATGGGGATTGGTTTTTGGAATTATAGATCTGTTACATTTTGTGGAGCACTCATATGATTTTTATGTATTTTAATATAAAATATTTTTCTTTACAATTTTTTATACAAAGGATTTTTGTATATTATATGAATTGAATTTCAAAAGAATAAAAAGTATAATTTTAATCTTTAACTCAAATTGATTTTTTTTTTTTTTTTACTCAACACTAGAACATCACTCCCTATTATTAAAAATATGTTGAGAATATTTAATTTAACCATGATTATATTTGAAATTATGGTAGTAATCATGTTATTTCTAACTTGACAACAACAACCATTTTGGCTTCATATTCACATCATTTTGATTCAGAAATGGAAAATTTGGAAAACACATATTCTTTGCTAGAAGTTTTATAATTAATGGTAGGAGAACAACGACACAAAATTGGAAATAAGACAGTGGATTTGGTAGACTGACAACAACATGATTTATTTAGGAATAGTATAGAAGAGCCAATGAATATACACACACCTATTATTAACACTAGCAGATTTTCTAGTAGGATCATGCTTCTTTACCCAATGGTTCTTCCTTAGTTGCCCATAAATCTATTGAGAAAGATAGATTTGTAGAAAAGATGGAAGTAATCCCTCATCATGATATGGGAGGTTATTGTAAGTGTCTCTTAGACATATGTTTGTCATCATATTTTTTGTATCATGTAAATGTTATTAATGTTCAATAAATATCTAAAATAAAGTAAATGAAGGCTAGTTGAGAGTATGTACAACTGCTCCAACCATACCATCTATGTATAAATATACTCAAAGTCTAATAGAATTTTGGTTGGAATTCCTTCTCAATATTTCATTTTTTTGTTGTTGTATGTTTGTGTGTGTTTCTGCTATTCTCAAGATGTAGTCCATTCTTTCCAAATGTATTTTTATAGCATCTTGTGCCATTGCCTCTCCATTTAGCTAGGTGACACCAACAATAAATGGAGGTGGTTCAAACTTGTGAAAGAGAAAATCAAAGAGGATAAATTAAATGAAGAAGTTGCAAGGAATTTTTTGGTTCATGTTCTTAAAAGCACATGAATGTTGTTATGTTGGAATTGAAGATGTATAATGTTGCAATCCATGATCTGTATAAGGAAAATATTTTGATGATTAATGTGCAAATTGAAGTATGTCACAAAATATTTTTTAATAATTCTATCTAGAATTTTTTCACTTTACTCCAAAGAACTCAAACTCAATGGATTGTGGTTTTAAGTTAAAAAAGATTATTTTGGAAGATATGAAAATTTAATAAGCTGCTAGTATATGTTGCATGTTGAATATGTTCGGAAGCTTGCACAAAAGACACATCTAATGAAAAAACAATTTTCTGAGGCTACTTAATGAAGATGTGAGTGGAACCCTACAAGAAAAAGAAGATTTTTCAATGGGAGATGTATGTACAAGAAGCATACACTACTAAATATAAGCCTATGAGAGATAAAAAAATAAAAAAATGTTGATTATTTTCTCTCTTGTGGAGGGCCTAACACTATCTAGGGACACGAGTAATTAGGTCTTGAAATGTTTCATTGTGAGAATTTATTTTGTCAAACTTCAAAGATACTGAAACCTACAACTATTGAGAAGACGTTGGTCATGTGTGTTGCTATATGCAGTCGATTTCTCATGGAAAAATGTTCATGAGGATTCATCAATTCCTAGAAATCGGTGAATGATTGACGTTATTGATATGGTCGATTGGGTCATGCATATTGCTTTATTTTATTTGTATTTCATATACCAGATAATCTACTAGATTTGGAAGTCTAAACCACTGAACCCAGACAATCACAACTCAAAGTCGGTCTATGTCGACTCGACCATCTCTACCATCACCTTGCTTCTTATGGACTCTTAAGTATTTCTAGGAAAGTACAAAATATAGGCTGGAATCGATATTATTGGTCAAATACAACAAGCTATTGAGACCGCTTCTATTCATATTGCCACTATGCAGAATCTCATTGCCGTGGAGTTGTCCCATTTTTATTGTTTTATTTTATGGTGTCAATCCTTCTACGACTGGGTGGATGTATATGCAACTCTATGGTGAAGCCCTGCGCAACCACAAAATGAAGCAATGGTTCAATTCCCAAAGGATTCACGAATCGGAAGATATTTTTTCATGCCTCAGCAATATGTGGTAGAGGTGTGTAATGGGGGCAATGAAAACTTATTAGATAAGGTCATGGGATGCGCATTGGAAATATTGAAATATTGGCGTGGTGATGAACTTCATCAAACAATAAGGAGGGTGTTGAAATTGAGTTGTCCCATTCTTATTGTTGTATTATATGGGGTCAATCCTTTTACGACTCGGTGGATGTATATGGAACCCTGTGGCGAAGCCCTGCGCAACCACAAAATGAAGCAATGATTCTATTGCCAAAGGATTCATGAATGGGAAGACATTTTTTTAATGCCTCAGGAATATGCGGTAGAGGTGTGTAATGAGGGCTATGAGAACTTATTATATAAGGTCATGGGATGCACATTGGAAATAGATAAAAGAGAACCATTGAAATCTGTCCCCGAAGAAGAATTCCTCACATCAAATTCAAATGGGATAATGTAGTGCTCAACCAATTCCGCCAACCATTTGAAGGTTGTCCGAGTCTGTCGGCCAAGAGTTGACAAAAATTGATTATTGATGGCATACGACTTCAGCCTTTATTACGCGCGATAGGCGTAACCCTCCCATCGAAGGAGCATGTTTTGTGATTAGACTAATTAATTTTTTTGATGCGATGGTCGAGGATTGGAAGATGCCGATATATTCGGTCGTCGCCACTCAATCCATGGATGAAATCTACTCCACTAACTTCCTTGCATATCTAAATCACATGTTTAAACCGTACTTAAATTAATTTTTTACAAATCTTGATTAAAAATTTACTGTGCCATTCATAACCCAGCCACCTATCAAATTAGGGTGAAATGTAAAAATATACCGATATCATGGGATACCATGTGGCAAACATGGGATACAATGTGGTGCGAGCCATTATGAGTGATCGTTCAAATTCTCAACCAGTTATGGAACGTGGGTGAGGAGCGGGCAAGTTGGAAACCGTTTATGCCGGATGTATGCGTTTATGCCGGATGTATGCCGGATGGTTTTGGAGGCGGTCGCTCGGCCCGCCGGCCCGACGAGAATCGATGGAGATCGTATTCTCTCTGCTCGATTGACCGCAAGAAACACTATACGTTGGCACGAGTTGAGCTGAGCCTTTTTCCTTTGGTGGTTCGGTTATCCCATATCTCACGCTCTCCCTCCCGCTGATCGAGCCTTAATCCAACTCTGAATCGAGCCCCCCAAGTATGATTAGCAAAATGAAAATGAACGAGGTAATTTATTCGTGTGCCCACGAGTTCCGGTTGAATGAGAAAGCAATTTTTCCATATCCATCTCCATACGAGCGGTGCTGCGGCGAGGCTTCCGCGTTCGGCTGCCTTGGGTGGTTCGAGCTACAGGCCCAGGACTTACTGCGGTGGTTCGAGCTACGAAGTGGAGTTCGATTCTTTGGAGCGAAGAGGCCCGGGTCATTTGCAACGTTAACATTTGAAATGAGGTGTTTGATCGGCGGAATGAATGAGGTCATTTCATTCATTTTATTTTCTCGCACTTTAATGAATTCGATATTTCATTCATTTTATTTTTCAACACTTTTATGAATTCATTATTTCATTGATTTTAATTTCAACACTTTTACGAATTCGATTCTCTTTATGTTCTTGTTGTTCACTTGAAAATATTTGAGAATTGCAAGTTGATTTCTTCTTTACTGCTAAATTTTTAACTTTTGTGTTGTTTTAATCCTCTTCCTCCCTGTGTTAATTTCGTTAATTGTGTTATTTCATAATTGCAAGTTGATTTACCTTTTCCCTAAATTTTTAACGGCGATGTGCTAATCCTCTTCCTAGTGTGTTAATTTCGTCATATGGATATTACTACGATGCGTTAATTCCGTTATTTCGGAAGCGACGATGTGTTAATCCTCTTCTTAGTGTGTTAAATTCGTCATATGGATATTATGACGATGTGTTAATTTCTTTATTTTGGAAGGAATTGTGTACTAAGGCATAATGGAGTTGTCTACTTAGGCGGAAGAACCTCCCCAAACAATGCAACGACCATAGCCTACTTCAAGAAATTAGAAATTAAACAAGTCACGGGGAAAATTTAAAGTTTGTTAAATTTTTTTTGTTCTTCAATTTTTTTATAAATTATGTTGGAGGCCTTCAATTTTTTCTGTTATTCCATGCACGACGAGGTAGGGCGGGCATGAGAAGCTTGAGATGAGAAAACGAGAGCGTTGCATGCCCTTATGTACCTCCTTCGCTATCCAAGAGGTGGGGGTGAGGGTTGCTTTCTCTATTTTCTTCACCTCGATTTTCTTCTTGTATTTTTTTCTTATATTTTTTCATACATTGTCCACAAACCTTTACTCTCTTGAAAGTTAATACTTGAGCACCTAAAAAAAATTATTCCAACCTCGAGTTTAGCACCAAAACAATTCTGCATTTTAATTTGCTTCACTTTGAATAGGTGATGGTGAGGGATTCGGTAACCTTTAAAGAGATAATGCTATCCCTGCCTTCTCTTACGCTCTCACTGAATTGAGTTGACGAAATTTTTGTAACATTAATTGAGAAAGATGCATCGCTATCTTGGGCTTAAGTTTGGTTTTTCTTTTATTGGCCATCTAGATCATAAACTATCTACGTCATCCGATTTTTGTTTCAACATTGCTATGCCATAATTTGACTTAGAAGATTATTCGATTGTGGAGAAAACCTGTGATCTTTTAAATGTTACGGGGCTCTTGGTGCCCAAAGATCTACCATTTTTTTCATAGTTTCTAAAGTTCCATGTGTGTGAAGACTTGATAATTATTTTTCCTTAAAAGGCCTTTCGGGTTTGCAATCGGACTACGATTTTTTTTAAGTCATGACCTGCAGAATTTTTACGAGTGATAGGAAGAAAGTTGGAGCATTTTGATTCAAAGGATTACGATGAGTTATTTTTTTAATTGCATATATTACATATTATGTGAGTTTGTAATTGTACTTCAATAACAAGAACCTACAACCATGCAAGCACACGATATACAACTAAATTCAACCCCAATATGCCAATGCACGCAAGTATAGCAACCACGGATAACAATGAGTTATTTTTTTTAAATTTATATATTTCATATGATGAGAGTTTGTAATTTATGTTGCAGAAACACAAACCCTACAACCATGCAAAGCACACAATATACAACTAAATTCAACCCCAATATGCCAATGCACGTAAGGATAGCAACAACCCGATTCAAGGAACTTCCATGTTTTTTTTAAATGTATGTATTAGAAATATCTTTCGATACCATGGGATACCATGTGGCAAACATGGGATACCATGTGGGTGAAGCCATTATGAGTGATCGTTCAAATTCTCAACCGTTATGGAACGTGGGTGAGAGCGGGCAAGTTGGCAGCCGTTTATGCCGGATGTATGCCGGATGGAGTGGGTGCCACTCGATTGCCCGACCCGGAATCGATGGAGAGGAAAAGAGAGACGGTGACGAGAGAAAAAAACAAGTAGAAAAATACGCAGAAACAATGGGAGTCGAGAACCAATGGAATAAGTTTTTACAATTTATTATAGAATACAATGGGTGTATTTTCCTTTTATACAATCTCTAGATTGAATTTACAAATCAACCTTATGCAATGATTTTCGTTTCAAAAAGAATGGTAAGAGGTCTTAGATATTTCAAACATTTTTTTTAACAACAATATTCTCCGCACTTATGAAGAATCTGACTACTGTTCTCATGGGGTAACATGAGAATTTAGCCTAGTTATTAAATTTAACCTACTCTAATAAGTCAAATCAGTAACTTTCATGAATGAGGGTTTGTTTTAATTGAAATTTAGCTTTTTATAATAAGAGATTGTTTTTTAATTTTGATAACATGATTTTTTGATTATGCGGTAATGTTTTTACATTTTATTTTTTAAATTTAAAGTGATAAAAATATGCAACGGTTAGATTGATTCTCAAATTTGCATTAAAATTGAAAAATAAAATCCGGTGACTTTCATGAATGGGTTAACCATTTTTTTATAATAATAAGTTTATTCTATTGGGTTTGTTTTTAATTGAAATTTAGCTTTTTATTTTAACGGATTGTTTTTGAAATTTGATAGCATTATTTATTATATAGTAATGTTTTTATATTTCATTTTTAAAAATAAAAATAAATTTAAAGTAATAAAAATATGTAACACACTTAAATTGGTCCCCAAATTTGTATTAAAATTCAATGTAAAATCACGAGAAAAATTCCGAAGGAAGCACCCCTGAAGAAGAGTCCCATCGTCACAATGTTCGGAGAACAATAACTCTCCTGTCGTCAACGGCCCGAGAGATAACGTAGCCTTATCCCGATTGTAATCGAATAGTTTTGGTCTATCTTCTTGTTATTCTCTATCTGGAAAGGACTATTTAATAACTTAAACATCTATATTTTATTTTTTCACAACCTTCTACCTTCCAACAAATTAATGAGATTACTTTTTTCCAACGATATATTTATCCATATTGGTTTTATTAATTTGAAGTAAAGGTTTTTTGTTTTTATATTATAAGTAGTTTTTTTTGGTGTGGTGTAAAAATATTTATATAAAAAGTGAGAGGAAAGATTAAGAAGGGAATATTAATAAAATTTATAATAATATATTTTTACTAAATATTTTGTTCTAATTCTGTTTTTTGGAATAAAGGATTTATTAAGACAACATAAATATTTATGATAATATGTTTTATCTAGTATCTTTCTCATTCCAATTTTGGAGACGGGTTACACTATTTTAAGGGAAACGAAGGTGTGTGATTACTAATATTTATAAAGGAGGTTTAGGATTTAATATTGGGTGAATTTTACGGTTTCTCCTAACTCCTCATATATGATATAGGGGGAAATATCCAATAAAACTTATAATAATATGTTTTGCTCAATATTTTGTCACAACACTAGCCTTCTATGTGTGGGATGGGGATAAATATTAAGTAAAACTTATAAAAATATGTTATATCCAATATTTACTCTTCATCCTACCTTCATTAAAAAAAATCATCCACCTTATGACCATGTATTAAGTCAATAAAAAAGTGGAATTGCAAAGTGGTAGATAATTATCTTACATGAAGGTAAAATGTTTCCATCTCTAGTTTTAATTTTTCTATCAATGTTTGTAAACCATAACTTAAATAACTTTTTCTTGTTAAAATTGTGTTGAAAGACTATAAATCCATTAATATATGTTCACATTTTTATCTTCAATTTTTTTTAATGTATTAAAAGTTAAAATAAATGCAATTGAAAAGTGGAAGATGATTGTCATACATGAACACAAAATGTTTACTCATCAATGTTTTTTTAATTAGATAATTTGATTAACTAAAATTGTTTAAATTATTTTTTTGATATCATCAAAATATAGTCATGAGGTAGCTAAGTTGGTGATTAAAATAATGTGAAATTAGTGAAAAATGAGAGATCCAATGTTCAAAATATAGTTTTGAAAACCATAAAATATAGTTTTACATTTAAGAATCGATTCAAATAAATTATAAATATAAATTTAGTAAATAATTTTTTTATATTATATTTTATTTAGGAAATATTAATTTTATTATTAATTTTTTTATATAGTAATTTTGGAGTGTTTTTTTTTAACATATAAAATTTGAACAAATTCTATTTTTTTTTAATTTCAAGATAAATTTTAATAAACACTAATAATTATTATTAATTATCATTATTAATTTTTTTATAATCAAAATAAAAAGAAAATGAAATTAATAATAAAAATAAAACTTGAAGTTTACTTAAAAAAATTAAATTTTTTTATATCATATGTTTTTAAATATTAATTTAGGAAAATAAAATATTAAAAAAGGTTTAAAAATATAAATTAGGTAGTATAAGTAATAAAATTTTTTATTATCTAAAAGTGTATAGAGATGTATAATTCTTTTTTATGCTTACTCTAGCTTTGACACATCTTTCCTAAAGTAAAAATAAAATGTTCATTAAATTAAGAAATAATGTCAACCATAATGAGAACAAAAAAAATTACATATGTTTGGTTAATTTTAATTAAAAACATTATTGGACCAATAGATGCATTATAAAACCCTATATGATAGAGATATCTAATTCCTTTTGTTCTCAATCTTAGTTGGCATGTCAAATAAAATAATATCTAACTAAAAACTAATGTGAGCTATAATTAAACAACTATACATATTTGGTCGAAATTAATTAAAAAACATTATAAAACATGAATAATCCATTATTATTACGCTTATTCACTTTGTTTTTGAAATTACAACTCACTATGAAGGACTCATGGTTAAGATATTTCATTCTCACCCTCAACCATCAATAACATATTTTGATGGAAGAAGAGAAAAAAAACTTATATTTCTCATTTTTAATATATATATATATATATTATTCTAAAATGTCTCATTCCCTAAAAAAAACAAATAATTTAAATCAATTCTCTTGGGTTCACCAATTCCTTTGGTTTATAATATTAAACCCTTGGGTTTATTAGTTCTTTTGGTTTATAATATGAATAATCGATCAATGTCATCCATGATCAAATGTCACATTCGACAAATATTGTCTCAATATGAAAATCACCCATGGCCAACCATGGTCATATTTGGTCCAATGTCGCATTATGACAACAATTGTCTCAATGTTTAAATCAATTCCCTTGGGTTCACCAATTCATTTGGTTTTTTAATTCATTGGGTAATGGGTTTCCATTGGGTTCACCAATTCCTTTGGTTTATAATATTAAACCCTTGGGTTTATTAGTTCCTTTTGGTTTATAATATGAATAATCGATTAATGTCATCCATGATCACATGTCACATTCGACAAATACTTGTCTCAATATGAAAATCACCCATGGCCAACCATGGTCATAGTTGGCAAACGTCACATTGTGACAACAATTTTCTCAATGTTTAAATCAATTCCCTTGGGTTCACCAATTCCTTTGGTTTATAATATTAAACCCTTGGGTTTATTAGTTCTTTTGGTTTATAATATGAATAATCGATCAATGTCACCCTTGATCAAATGTCACATTCTGACAAATATTGTCTCAAAATGAAAATCACCCATGGCCAACCATGGTCATAGTTAGTCGAACGTCACATTGTGACAACAATTGTCTCAATGTTTAAATCAATTCCCTTGGGTTCATCAATTCCTTTGGTTTATAATTTGTCGGGTAATGGTTTTCCCTTGGGTTCACCAATTCCTTTGGTTTATAATATTAAACCCTTGTGTTTATTAGTTCTTTTGGTTTATAATATAAATAACCGATTAATGTCATCCATGTTTAAATCAATTCCCTTGGGTTCACCAATTCCTTTGGTTTATAATTTGTTGGGTAATGGTTTTCCCTTGGGTTCACCAATTATTTTGGTTTATAATATTAAACCCCCTTGGGTTTATTAGTTCTTTTGATTTATAATATGAATAATGACAACAATTGTCTCAATGTTTAAATGAATTCCCTTGGGTTCACCAATTCCTTTGGTTTATAGTTTGTTCGGTAATGGTTTTCCCTTGGGTTCACCAATTCCTTTGGTTTATAATATTAAACACTTGGGTTTATTAGTTCTTTTGGTTTATAATATAAATAATCGATCAATGTCATCCATGATCAAATTTCACATTCTGACAAACATTGTCTCAATATGAAAATCACCCATGGCCAACCATGGTCATAGTTGGTCGAACGTTGCATTGTGACAACAATTGTCTCAATCTTTAAATCAATTCCCTTGGGTTCACCAATTCCTTTGGTTTATAATTTGTTGGGTAATAGTTTTCCCTTGGGTTCAGCAACTCCTTTGGTTTATAATATTAAACCCTTGTGTTTATTAGTTCTTTTGGTTTATAATATAAATAATCGATCAATTTCATCCATGTTTAAATCAATTCCCTTGGGTTCACCAATTCCTTTGGTTTATAATTTGTTGGGTAATGGTTTTCCCTTGGGTTCACCAATTCTTTTGGTGTATAATATTAAACCCTTGGGTTTATTAGTTCCTTTGGTTTATAATATGAATAATGACAACAATTGTCTCAATGTTTAAATGAATTCCCTTGGGTTCACTAATTCCTTTGGTTTATAATTTGTTAGGTAATGGTTTTCCCTTGGGTTCACCAATTCCTTTGGTTTATAATATTAAACCTTTGGGTTTATTAGTTCTTTTGTTTTATAATATAAATAATCGATAAATGTCATCCATGATCAAATGTCACATTCTGACAAACATTCTCTCAATATGAAAATCACCCATGGCCAACCATGGTCATAGTTGGTCGAGCGTCGCATTGTGACAACAATTGTCTCAATGTTTAAATCAATTCCCTTGGGTTCACCAATTCCTTTGGTTTATAATTTGTTGGGTAATGGTTTTCCCTTGGGTTCACCAACTCCTTTGGTTTATAATATTAAACCCTTGTGTTTATTCGTTCTTTTGGTTTATAATATAAATAATCAATCAATGTCATCCATGTTTAAATCAATTCCCTTGGGTTCACCAATTCCTTTGGTTTATAATTTGTTGGGTAATGGTTTTCCCTTGGGTTCACCAATTATTTTGGTTTATAATATTAAACCCTTGGGTTTATTAGTTCTTTTGATTTATAATATGAATAATGACAACAATTGTCTCAATTTTTAAATGAATTCCCTTGGGTTCACCAATTCCTTTGGTTTATAATTTGTTCGGTAATGGTTTTCCCTTGGGTTCACCAATTCCTTTGGTTTATAATATTAAACCCTTGGGTTTATTACTTCTTTTGGTTTATAATATAAATAATCGATCAATGTCATCCATGATCAAATGTCACATTCTGACAAACATTGTCTCAATATGAAAATCACCCATGGCCAACCATGGTCATAGTTGGTCGAACGTCGCATTGTGGCAACAATTGTCTCAATGTTTAAATCAATTCCCTTGGGTTCACCAATTCCTTTGGTTTATAATTTGTTGGGTAATGGTTTTCCCATGGGTTCACCAATTCCTTTGGTTTATAATATTAAACCCTTGGGTTTATTAGTTCTTTTGGTTTATAATATGAATAATCGATCAATGTCATCCATGATCAAATGTCACATTCTGACAAATATTGTCTCAATATGAAAATCACCCATGACCAACCATGGTCATAGTTGGTCCAACGTCGCATTGTGACAACAATTGTCTCAATGTTTAAATCAATTCCCTTGGGTTCACCAATTCCTTTGGTTTATAATATTAAACCCTTGGGTTTATTACTTCTTTTGGTTTATAATATAAATAATGTTCGATGTCATCATGATCAAATGTATACGTGGTAAACATATGTAATGTAAAAATCACCCGCAGCGATATGATGGCAGATTGATCGAACGTCGCATTCGGCAACAATTGTCTCAATGTTTAAATCAATTCCCTTGAAGTTACCAATTCCTTTGGTTTATAATATTAAACTCTTGGGTTTATTAGTTCTTTTGGTTTATAATATGAATAATCGATCAATGTCATCCATGATAAAATGTGACATTCTGACAAATATTGTCTCAATATGAAAATCACCCATGGCCAACCCTGGTCATAGTTGGTCCAACGTCGCATTGTGACAACAATTCTCTCAATGTTTAAATCAATTCCCTTCGGTTCACCAATTTCTTTTGGTTTATAATTTGTTGGGTGATGGTTGTCCCTTGGGTTCACCAACTCCTTTGGTTTATAATATTAAACCCTTGGGTTTATTAGTTCTTTTGGTTTATAATATGAATAATCGATCAATGTCATCCATGATCAAATGTCACATTTTGACAAATATTGTCTCAGTATGAAAATCACCCATGGTCAACCATGGTCATAGTTGGTCCAATGTTGCATTGTGACAACAATTCTCTCAATGTTTAAATCAATGCCCTTGGGTTCACCAATTCCTTTGGTTTAAAATTTGTTGGTTAATGGTTTTCCCTTGGGTTCACGATTCCTTTGGTTTATAATATTAAACCCTTGGGTTTATTAGTTCTTTTGGTTTATAATATGAATAATCGATCGATATCATCCATGATCAAAGTATCACGTTAAGTAGGAAGTATTTACGTACAATATGAAAAATCCTTATGGCCAATATAGTATATTAGATTAAAGGATAACGTGTTTGTGACTATAATTGTCTCAATATTTAAATCAATTCCCCGGACCCCGATTTTCGGGTTTTATAATTTTCGTAAATAAACATTCCGGACCCATAATTAATTTATGGTTTATAGTATATTCATCTCAGGGGTTTTCGTTCCTTTGTTTTAATATTGCCTGTCTGCTCATACCCCTTCGGTATATAATATTAATTATCTATACGGGAGTCGTAAACGTCCTTTAACACAAAATAATAATAATAGGGGTTATATAATCTCTGGGGTTTTGATACATAATATTTTTTCATATAGATATATACTCTCTTCGGTCCGTATATATATTAATATATATTATAAATAAATATTCAAATATTTATTAATAATGATTATTAGTAATATTATAATAATATTATTAATAATATAACCAACTATGATATAATATATATTATTAATATATTATTAGTTCTTTTGGTTTATTAATAATATAACCATCTATGATATTAATATATAAAAAAATATTAAAATATTATATATTATTTATATTATTTTTAAATTAATAAATATTATATATATTCCAAGTTAATTTATAATATGTATATAGTTAATATTATTAATATATTAATAAATATTTTTAATATATATTATTAATACTTATTATAATATTAATAATATATATAAAATATTTTTGTATATATTAATAATATTATAATATTATCAATAATCATTATAAATAAATATTCAAATATTTATTAATAATGATTATTAGTAATATTATAATATTATTAATATATATTATTAATAATATTTTAATATTTTAATATTTATTTAGTAATATTAATAATATTATAATATTACTAATAATCATTATAAATAAATATTCAAATATTTATTAATAATGATTATTAGTAATATTATAATATTATTAATTATATAAACAACTATGATATAATATATATTATTAATATATTCTTAATTCTTTTGGTTTATTAATAATATAACCATCTATGATATTAATATATAAATAAATATTAAATTATTATATATTATTAATATTATTTTTATATTAATATATATTATATATATTTCAAGTTAATTTATAGTATGTTTATACTTAATATTTTTAATATATTAATAAATAATTTTAATATATATCATTAATACTTATTATAATATTATTAATATATAAAATATTTTGTGATTTTAGTCATAATTAATATATTTAAGATATTAATATTCTTATTAATATATAATATATTTATTTCAAGTTAATATAATAAAATTATTATATATAATATTTATTTATTGATATATAAATTAATGTGATGGGTAGTGGATATAGGCCTATCGGCATATATCAACCACATTGGTAAATGTGGTTGTAAATCTATTTTATATACGCCTATCGGCGTATATCAACCACATTAGTTTTTACTAATGTGGTTGTGCTAGTTTATTTGTATTGGTAATATTCCAACTACTTCTCTCAAATTATCATCAAAATTTTCAAATACCTGGAGATGGATGGCATTAAGTATCTGTCATAATGATGTAGGATTGCAGTTGTATATCCTCCTTTTTCGTTGTGCTAGAATCATTAGATAAAGTGTACTCATTTAAGGGAAGTTAACTCTATAAATTTGACTATTATACTGCTTTACGACTACTATAAATTCAGTGATTGAATATGATGATCCTGCATAAACTTGCCTACCATTAGATTTTTTGATAGCAGTTCATTAATGGAATGGATGAAACGATCAAAAGAGGGTCGACCAGTTGAGCTGATCGACATATGGAGCCGACTAGCATAAGCGATTCACTAGTTGGTCTATCTTGTTGACAAATTATACATATATGATTATCGACTAGACCTATTCCTTATATCTGACTGCTATGAAGATGTTTTCTTCCAAATCATGGCAACATGTTCAGATGCTCATTTGGACAAAACGACACCCACTTGTAACGCGGGACATTATGAAGGCGCAAAATATTTTTATATCTAGTAGAAATTATTTATAATTTTTCCTGTTGCATTTTTCCATAAGCTCATGAGTTTATAAAGTGTTTTGAACAGGTGAAGATGGTAAAAATGAGAGTAGAAAATATTTATAATTTTTCCTGTTGCATTTTTCCATAAGCACATGAGTTTATAAAGTGTTTTGAACAGGCGAAGATGGTAAAAATGAGAGTTTAAATTTCAATGTTGTTTTGTTGCAGTATTTCCTCTATTATTTTGCCTCATTTAAAAAAATAAATGACCAGATTATGGGATTTTATGATTACAATGAGTGGAATCTCTATTGAAGGGGCCATGGAAAATTATTCAAAAATGGAAATACATTTTAAATTATGCATTGAATTCAATGCCATCTTATTTCCAGAGAAGACTATGCGGAAGCATAACATGTTAGATCAGTAGAATGAATTCTTTGACCTACTAGCAAAGCATCCATAATTTTGTAGCATAAGATGCAAGAATAAGAAATCATAAGGGCATAAAACACGTAGTGATGAACAATTAAAAATTATGACAATAGTAAAAGGAACTTATGCATCCACCCCTGGTATAAAATTGCAGAATTCTTGGATTGTCACAAAGATAAATAACAAGATGGTTGATTTGGTAAACATTCACTTATTATATGTTTGAATGAGAGACTCGCAGGAGTGACACTAGGCTCTAGACTCATCCTTAGAGAGAGTGAAAATAAAACCCCTATATTGAAGAGTAGTTGCCTAACTTTTCTTGATTGGAGTAGCAACCCAAATGATAAAGAGAGTGAAGATACTATGAATAGTGGAGGATTTGTTGTAGCCACTTACCTATGTAGACTAGTATGCTTCTTTCATATACAATAAGGATACTTCTACATCAAGTAGTGGGACTTTGTTGCATACTTTCTCAGGACGAGCAATGTATTGAGGGGGATGGTGTTGTAAGGGTTTCTTAGACCTATGTTTGTAATCATACATTATTTATCATGTAAATTTAATTAATACTCAATAAATTTATATGATAAAGTTAATGAGGGCTGGTTGAGAGGAGGTACAATCTCTCCAACCATATCATCTATGTATAAATATACTCAAAGTGTAATAAAACTTTGGATATAATTCATTATCAATATTTTGTTGTTGTTGGTTGGAAATGAATCTCCACAAGGTAAAGACCTAGTTTTACAAAAGGAATAATTAGAAGTTAAATAAAGGAAAGACTAGGGATTCAAAATTCCTTGATCACTTTCCTTAGTAGATGTTAAGAAAAAAATCTTCATTCCTCCCCTCCATTAACAAGAAGTAGGAAAAATCATACAAAGAGATCACCATAATCCCATATCCAATAATATCTTGACTCCCTTCATTCTAATTGAGGATAATATCACTAGAATATTAGAAATATTTTGTTTTTACATGCAAAAAATTTGTAAGAATCTACTCTTGTACATAGAAGTGTCAAGATTAAGTTATATAAGGTTTAGCTTTGAATCTATCACCTTTATAATTTTCTTTAAAGGAGGACTATTTTTTGTTTTGATGTCTATTTCTTTTTGGAATATGTCATGTGGTTATTTCTTGTATATTTATTTTTGATGTGCCTCAATTTTATGTTTTGGCCAAATATTTTTTATTAATATAAATTTGGATATTATTTTTAAAATAATTACTACAATAAGACAAAAGTTAGTAGGGTAAACATGTGAGAGATGTAGTTCTAGAGTATTAATTTAGGTAAGTATCATTGTAGAAAAACTAAAGATAATTTTAATTTTATCAAGCTATAGTACTAATTTCACGTAGACAAAAGCACACACAAGGAAATATTTGTAACTATCAATGACCTAAAAAAAAAAGAGTTTTTAAAAAACATCAACCAATGATAGGAGGCATGTTTCTATTATGTTAAAGGAAATATATAATGTGATTTAAATATTGAGAGAATTTAAAATATGCATACAATTAAAGACAAGTAGAACAAGTAAATAATAGAAATTGAGAAGAAAAAATATTTAATGAAATCACAAATTAAACTTGTAGGAGAGAAAAATGATAAGAATGAAAAGACCATAAAAATTTTTGAGGGGAAGAGAACCATAATGGTAGTAAATATGCTACAATAGCATACAAATTTTCCTAAACTTCAAACAATCCCACTTGGATCTCAACAAAAGTAGATTGCCCAGTTAAATAAACAATTATATTCCTCCCATAAATAAATTCATACCAATATAAAAGAGTTAATGAGAATACAAACTCTATTAGAAAGGATAAAAAAGATCATAAACTACAATTCATAAAGATAGTTTATGATCTTTATCCTTACAAAACTATCTTATGAGTTTATTTTTTGAATTATCTTTCAAAAAGTGATATAAACATTTAAAATCCCTACAATTATCTGGTTCTATATTTAATATCTAAAACTATAAAACTAATTTACTAGCTTGCAATAGTTCTTTCCCAACTGGAAGGAAAGCAATTGGCTTTCTCTTCAAAAGAGAACTAAAACTATATGAACTAATTTCAATAATTTTTATCTATATTTAGGGTGGGTAAGTTCAATATCTTATAATTATATAGAATAATTCCAATATATATGATAATTTTATATAATGGAAGGGTAAAAGTAAACATTTATAAAACTATAATATACAGTTATTCAAAAAAGATTAAGCAATGGTGCTTTTATTCTTCTATGGCAATGTTGATGTAAAAAAAATAAAAACCTTATCATTCTTAATTAAATGACTTAATACTCCTGAAATAATTCATCAAATTTAAGTAGTTATTGCTAATAAAAACATTAATAATTAATTGCTAATAAACAATCTTGCATTTTCTATTCTAATATAAAAGTAATTGAGTGTGTCATGACTTTTTTTGTGATCATTACGAGTATAAGAATACTAATTTTACACGTTGGTCCATGAATATTAAGAATTTATAGAGTATTAATTGTGTATTAGTAATTTTGTCTTTTTTCATTTTTTTTTTCTTCTTTATTCACAACTAAATCTCCTCCTCTCTAATATGGTATTGGTGATGTTTATATATTAACCTTATCCACTATAGCTCCAAATTTTCTATTAATTGTACATATAGTTTGTCAAGGTATAGTACTACATGAAAATTTAGTAGTCAATGAGATTACCATTATTTGATATTATCATTTTAGGTCTTACCATATTAGAACCATCATTTGTGAATTATTAAAGAATTCAATGAGATTCTTGTAAAATAAAAAATCAAAGGTTAAACTCTCATTATCCTTTTTATAATTCGAAAATTGGATATTTTCTTTCAATGGTATTTGAAAGTGTCACTAATAATATACCTTCATGATATACAAAGAGATGTTGTGAGATCCATTTTTGTATAACTCCATTTCATGTGATCTCTTGAGACCTTTTCCATAATAAACTCGAAAGATCATCTTCACTCTAATGGCTTTCATTCTATGTTGCACTAGTTAGTATCAAATTCCTTCACTCTAATGACTTTCATTCTATGTTGCACTAGTTGGTATCAAGTTCCTGTTTAGAAACCATTCAGATAACAAAGTCCTTATTTCAAGAATAGAAAATTCTTATATAGGTAGAGTTTTTTTTTATGAAAAAATTTGTGATTAAAAATTGACTTTGGAATTGATCTCACCATTCTTTCAAATAAAATGTATAAAAAAATGAGGGGATGATATTTTAGAAAATTTGGAGCCAATTGACTAATATCATTAATATTTTTCTTCAACTCTCTAATCCCTTAATTTTTATTTTTTTATCTCGTAATACTAGGTGAATCCACGAACATACTTTTGCCAACATGCTTATTCTTTTTTTTATCAAAACTCTTTTTCTTTTATATTTTATCAAAGCTAGTTTTCTTTTATTAGCTACAAGAGATATTGTGAAGATCCAATCTCCATCAAGTCAAGTTCTAAACAATAAATTGAATTATAAAAATTTCTTTCACCACTAGTACAAAATGAGAGATTAGTCACTACTCGACTAAAAAAGTTAGTCATCACAATTATTTCAAGTGAATTACTATAAAAAATGAGCAATTTTAAGTGACCCAACTAAAAAAACTAACATCAACAACTAATTTAGTGTAATGAAATAACAACCATATAATAAATTAACCAACTAAAAGTGATTTGAAAGATTTTAAAAATATACTAACTCTATATTTTCAAAAACACAAAAATAGTAAGTGTCTACATGGTTGCAACAAAGTGTTACTCCAAGGTAGACTAAGAACTAACATCAATCTAGGTGCAATAGAGAGTTGAAAATTTAGTAAAGTGTTTCATCAGTAATTGGTTCAAAATATTGGAGGGATTGATTTATTTATCATATATAAGTCGTGCAACATCGAATTCAATGAGGAGGCAACGAAAAAAATTCATTGCAAGTCCTAATGGACCTGCTACAATCTTAGGAGAAAGGTATGTGTTTGCTATTCATCATATGTCCGATGGAACAAAGTGCCCATTAACTTAAGGGAAATGATCCTTTAGTTTAATGACTGCCTTTATTCTTCTAAATGCCCATGGAGGCTATTGTAGCTTTACATATCATTTCGTGGTTAGGAAGAATTTGAAACGAGGATAACTCATTGGTGCTTTGACAGAATTGAAACCCTCGAATATTGGTTGCTTGTTGCACATTACCCTGTTCGAGGGTATTAAACGTTTTAAGGGCTATGCATTCTATTAGAAGTTTTGTAAACTTTGAAATTTTAGAAACCCCAAACATTTGCGACATATCAATAGGCTTTTTTATATTTTTGATGTATGGGTAATTTGTTTAGTGGAGATGTAATTTTGAAAGTTTTTGTTTTGTTTTATGTATGTATGTATGTATGTATGTATGGGTAATATGTTTCGGAGACGTATTTGTGGAGTATGTTTTCGAAACCATGGCCTATTTTCTATTGCATTTATCTAATTTCAATTTTCTTTTATTTTAATTTTAGTTGACATATTTTACACTTTTTAGTGTGGCTCGGAGGGTACATAACTTCGTAATATATATGGTGTGATACGAGGCTACCTTTGGCTAAGAAATATGAGTGAGGCCTATTGGTTTTATGAGGTAGTTCAACATGCTTTCCTGGCCTCCCCCTCATATAAAAGATTATTAGACTATTATCATGTTGAGCAAGTCCAAATTCCACGCCTTAACTAGCCATCCTCATAAAAGGCTATTATCACTTATCAATTTCATTAAAATAGCCTATGCTTCCATGTTTTCATCAATTTCTTTAAAATAAATTATGCTTCTATGCTTTTTACCTTGGCTCGTCTTCATAAAAAGACTCTTAATGGAAAGTGAGGACTATAAAATGACTATAATTATCATGGGAGTTATTTTAAAGTCACGATGGCCTTTTACAAGACTCCATCTTCATAAAAAATTAGTTCAACTATTCAACCATGAGAGATGAGCCTATGGACTTCAATTCTATTTTATCACTGGGAATGATCTTCATTGACTACAATTTCATTTTACCATGAAGAAAAAAATCACTAGTTTTAGTTCTTGCATTGCATTTTGTTGAAGGAGGTGGAAAGCTATGCTAATAATTTCCCCCAAATGTTCAAAGTATTCCAAGGGAATAGGTTTATAACCATAGTTACCATGTTTGAATTTGATTTAGCTAAAAAAATTCAATTTGGAAAAAAAAATTAAAAATACACACATATATAATTACTTTCCCAAAATTAGTTTGTATTCCATGTATTTTGTAAATTTCACTCTCATTCACTTTGAAATTTTAATAACTTGTAATAAATATAGAGATTGAAATATTCTTAGAGGTGTAATCCACTAAGTTAAGCCACACTCATTCTTTATCAATGACCAATCATCAACCTACTACCTCTTAAAAGGCCTTGTTTAATAATTTTCAAATCTTTGTTCACTTTATTATCTAAATTAGTAAAACTGTTTGATACAACTCTTGCTTCTCACTCGGCCAAAGGTTCCATGATATATAGTTGTGGTCATGGTGGGTTGGTTTGTATGAGTTCTTGAGTGATTATACACGTTCACCCAATTGATTTAATAACAATGCTCTTGTAGCTTTTTTATATGTGTAATGACAATAACAAAATAGATTAGTCTTTCCATAGTGAGTCAACATGCGGAGGGACAAACCTTAGGGTGTGAGACTATAAGAACCTGCTCATTCTTGAATCTACCTACTTTTCCCCTTTGGACCATTTGCAGCCACTTTTTATCTAATTCACCAAATTTTACATGAACTAACCATATCAAATTGCACTTAATTTATTAACTTTTGAGTTGTATTATAGATTATTCATATTTATTTCTCTGATTCGAGTGAATATTGAAACTATAGTTAGAACAACTTTTGGTTCACACTTATCGATAACAAAATAAATTCACACTCCCAACCCATTCTAGTGTTCAAGCATGTTGAAAAATCACAAGTAATGAATGTTCAAGTGAATGAGTTGTCTTGACCCAACTATCATTAAATTCCTCGATCAAGTTATCCCATTGATTTTCTTATAATTAAATTTATATGCCCGTTTTGGTTGTAGAATTTCAAAACGGGGTCAACATTTTGATTTGTCTCTAATGTAAAGGCCTCCCAAGTCCATGGAAAATATGATTAAGACATTTTCCAATAAGGGGGCGACTAAATAAAAATCTGAAAGGGAAAATACAATGCCATTGAATATGAATCTACATAGGAAAACACAAGGAAGGAGAACAGAAAAAAAGTGGGGTCATCATTTAAAATGATAAGTTCTCAACACGTCCTCTTACCATATATGAGTAGCATGATCATGGAAGTGTCATGTAGTCAATTGTTACTTGGGATGTTGCTGAAGATTAAACTATTACTGAATGGTTATTTGTTCCAAATGGTTTTGATGTCCCATCCCTCATGTCAGTCTGAGTTATTCTCATTTATGCTTCTTAGTATCTATGTTCATGTATATTTCAATGGAATTTGTTATGTCATCTCTCATGCATAGGTCAATAAACTTTGTAATATCATCCCTTATGTGGGACTCATTTGTGCTTATTAGTGTTTATAAGAATGTATGGGTTAATGACCTTTTTTATGCGACCCCTCATATATAGGATAATGGCCTTTGTTATGCCATCCCTCACCTGGGCACCATTTGTGCTTATTAGTGTTTATGGTCATGTGTGGCTACTGGCCTTTATAAGTTTATTATTTTTATGACTTGAATAACTTTATTTTATCTATTTTTCATACAACACTAAATTTTTTTTGGTGTTTTGGTAGGAAAGCAAGTCCAATTTTGAGCTTGTGTTTATTTGGAAATATATTGTTTTTACTAGGTATTTAGCACCATGTAGTGTAATACTATCAATAAAGACATCAACCCATGACTATGAGAACTAAATGTGATTTTCATATGTTATGTTTATGTCTTTTAAAACATTTTTAAAGAGATGGGAGCTATATGATGCCTAGAAGTGCTGGGATTTTTCGAAATAGTGGCAATCCAATTAGACCTGGCTCCACTGAGATGGGTTTGTGTTATATAGAATACATAGTATTATTTTGGGTGTTTCTTGGAGTATAAGCCTTTATCCCTAGAGTTAAAATGTCCACATAAATGAATAATAATTTGAGAATTAATATCCACAACAAGATTAATACTTAATTCATAGCTTACTTCTAGCTCACATCACCTCCTTCTCTATTTTTTTGAGGTAAATGTGGGTTAAAGTGACTAAGTGGCTTATGATCCACAAAGATATTATACCTATAGTCACTATCTACATTAAAACAAGAATTATAAGTATACACTATAATTAAAATTATGCACTATTGGTTATACAATTTTGAAAATCAATGAAAAATTTCAAAATGTGGAGTGCCATAAAAAAGACCTTGAAATAAACCATTATTTTCATTTCCATCTTCAATGATCATTCTAAAATTTGAATAAAATGTATTAGAATTCAAAGATAATTCATCTCAAAATTACATCACACAATAAATCACAACAAAATTGCACTATATTTTGATATTACTATTGACATGATAGCCAAGTTGAAATACTTTTCCAAACAAAGAATTAAGCTGCCTCAAATAATTGTTGTCACATGCAACATCTAGTGGCATATACCGAAGGATGAAGCACAAAAAGACATATGTGAAATATATAGTAAGAATAGATGGCTGAGATTGGTTTAGATGGACAACTAAAATGAAGCAATCACTATTTTATCACACTTTCTCACAATAAAAGTCTCTGTAACCAGAAATATGTGAATGTATAGATTTATACATTGACACTCAATGCCTCTTATATTTTTAATTTTTTCAATTTTTTATTTTCTTTACCTTTTCTTCTCTTTCTATTCAAAACTAATCAACCATTATAATCCTTTTATTCTTTCCATGGCCACAAGTCATCTTTATTATTAGTTTTCTTTTTCATTCTCCTTTTTCGTTATATGATAAATCTTTATATTTTTCCGTTTTAGTGATGGTTTCTTGCTTGGATTTTTTATTTTTTTAGATGATGTCGGAGGCACTCCTATCATACTGTATGTTTTAATTTTCTCAGAAAATACATCGAAATACTATTGGAACAATTAGTAAAAATAATAAAACTTCTCTCTTTCCTTTGTTCGTACATACAATTTCAGAAGATATTTTTATATGTCTCATGTGAAAACTTTTAAATATATATATTTTTAAGTTCGCGGAATGTTAAAACTTAAATCAACATCTCTTTCTCAAAAAAAAATCTATTCTTTATAATTTGTTTATGATTTACCAAGCATACCATATTCTTTTACTCGTTCTACTAGTTATCTATCTAATAGGTCCACATGGGAAGTTTCTATTTTTGTTACTCACATGACTACTCTAGGCTCTCAAATGTATATGTGTCATTATTGGCCCTTTTTACTAGTTAACATTTTTTAATTATCACTTTACTTATAATATTTATTACTTATGAAAGAAAAATTCTTAGATGAAGTTGGAGTGGTGACGAACCTTACTACTTGGGGCGAGACATGTTCAAATATGAAATTGTGGTAAAATTCCATTTTGGATAGCTCACATGATGGAGAAAATGATTCCATTAAATTCCTATTTTTGAGAGGAATAATATCGACCTAAAAATCACCTCTTTTGGATAATGAGAAGTTGGATTTTGAATTTATGAACCCACTCATGTACATTGGTTTAGGTCGGCCTTATACATGTGCATATTGGATCAAGTTGGCCTTAAAGAAAAATGGAGCCATTGGAAGGCCGTAAATACAAGTTCCCTCTACCTCATTTGGATACAATGAAGAGACAATCTTCTATCCTGGTTTTGGCTCCCACAGGTCTCACGCTTTTCCATGGAGGAATAGGTTCACTCTTAGGTGAAATTACAGGGTTTGAGTTTTGCATATCCCAATTAGGGTTTTGGACCTCAATCACATGCATGTAACCTTGTCCATGCAATTAGAGCCTTCTAGTCACATGAAAAATCCATCATCCATGTGACCGAGAGATTAGGGTTTCTTTAGCTCATTTTTTTCCCTAGTCGCATGCTTGCCAAGATTAAGGGAGAGATTTGGAGCCTATAGTTGCATGGATGAATCCTCCTTGATGCGACTTGGGACTAAAATATGAAGTTTCAATGTTTTCAATATTTCATTCACTCACTCCATGGTTTGATAGTTTTCTTCACTCAGTGATAGTTCAGTACAAACTTCACAACCAAATTTCTAAGTACATACAATGTTGAATTCATTTCATGGATGTTGTAGTAGTTTTACTCGTTAGTTGCATTAAGGAAGATAAGGATCATTGTAGTCTCATTTGCTGAATCATGTTATGACAATCTAAGAAGAATAATTTTCAATGGTTCTCCACATAGTGGGTTTTTGGATGGTATCTAACCAATCATGGTTTCTCTATGTGTGCATGCTTTTATTATATTGTTCGTTTATGTTATGCTACAATGATGATGATGTTAATGTTGTTTAGAGATAATTGAATAATGATAATAATTCTATTATCCTATGGGATGAACTTAATGTGTTAATGAAGAAATTAAATTACCAAAGAAAAGAATATTATAGCCCTATGAAAAATTAACATGGTACTAGAGTTGGGCTTAAGAACATTCATGGAGATCACCCCCATGGATACACCTTTGATGAAATAAAGAGAAGAGGGTGAAGGAGACCAAAATGAATTATAGGGTTTGAATAAAACCATAGGAAATTTGTGCATTAGGGTTTGATGGTTAGGTTTTGAGAGAAACCCTCATTTATAGCAAGGACTTGAGATTTGATAAATGAAACTCTAGCATATTCTATGTGAAGATGCTCAAGCATTTGGGACATACTTGATGAATACCTTGATGGGATGGTCTCTATTAGGCGTCATTGTTGATATTTAAGGCAACATTCTGATGTGGACTATGGATAATGATGACTCTTGAATGCTTGTTCAAGAGGGAGAGGATCACCTCTCATTGAAGATAAGTATTTATTGGCTTATGATGTTCCTTATGCCTTTACTATTGTCTAGACTTATGGATTTAATTATTTTTTTTATAATTGGGTATACTTACTCCATATATGGATGTTTCTAACCTCCTTGATGAGATGTGATAAGTGAATCCCTCTTGAGGATCATTTGAGATGAAGGAAACAAAAGATAGATCTGGAAAGTGGTAGAGAGGCACCTGATGCAAAGGCGACAAAGTACTGCAAGTTTTCTATGTTAAATAAGAAGGTGCATATTTATTTGAATACTACAAGGTATGGAAGATATATTGTTTCAATGTTATGTTTCAGTTGTAGTATTGGATGGAAATGTAAGCCTTAAGGTATGATGAGAGTATCTCTTTCTCGAATGGTCCATACATACATATGAATGTAATTTTAATTCATGATGAAATGGTGCACCATGTATTAAGTATTTTGATCATGATGATGTTATTAATTTTATAAGGCTACTTAGTGTTGATCCTTGATATAGTGGTACTTTTTATGTTTAGCTAACATCTATCATTTTGATCCCATATAGAAGGCTAACACCTCGACTCTAGTAAATGATACTCCTCACACTTGACATGCATAGAACATGATGGATCTCATATAGAAGGTTACCTCATTGATTTCTATATATAATGGTATTAATAATGCGTGTGATGAGCGTGATGAAAATATGGAGAAAGGGTTGACACTTTTGTTGTTTTTCTAAAGTTTTATTGCATGATTTGACTTGATCCTATTAATCATTATAATCTCAGTAACCATGATAGAATGTTAAACTATGATATTGAAACTCTAGATATATTATTAAATGTGGTTATGTTTTGATGTGATTAGTAACTATGGCATATCGTAAAAATGAATGGATTTAATTGATAAAAGTGATATTGTGTTCATGATCTTTGAAGTATGGCATCACAAATATTTATTTCACCTATCATATGACTCTAACCCTTGATGAAATATTGATGTCATGATGTGATGATGTAATAGAGTATGTGAGCATGTTATGAAAATGATAGGTATATGTTTGAATTTATTATCTAACATATCTACTGATGCATTTTAAGAGAGGTTGACGGCATGAATGAAGATGACTAAAGTGGATTCCCTTTTACAGGGACAAAATATCCATAATATCCATTCTACTAATATTATTTTCGTTATATGTATATAATGTACTATTTAAATATGGTTTATGGGCATAAATAGACACGTATATAACATTGTTGATCTGCAACAAAGGTATGATCTAAAGAAAGAGAGTTTTATTTGACTCTAAGCCTCAGTCGCATGGATTCAAGCTCAAGAGTGAAACTAGGCTGCCATAGTTGTCCACATGGAAAATTGAAGGGTGCGATTATTCCTTCAAGACTAAAAAATGAAGTTTTTGTGCATGAAATATCTGATCCTGAAGGATGCTAGTTCTATAGATATGGTGTAGATAAGACAAAGATATTTGAGCAGGAAATATTGATTGTTTTATATAATATGAACATGAATATGAAACTTGTGGTTGCAGGTGGCCGACACATACATATGGATCTGTAATTACCTTTGAAGTTTGTGCTACAAGAGTTTGAAATGATTTGGATGATTGATATAGATGAGTTGTATGATGCCTAATAATGACTCAGAAATTTGACTGAATGATTGAGATATGTATTGGAATATAGATCTCACTACAATAGAAAAATTGGATTTGACATGATGTATAGTGATTTGATCTCATCACTAATGATATGATTTGACGATGGTTGATTTTCCTTGATGTCACTGCTATGCGGGAATTGTGACCTTTAGTGACTACCATTGGTATTCCAAATGGTTTTGTAGTTCAAGTATTGACAATTTTGATTTAGTATGAATATGGAGCGTGCATGTCTTATCTGTGGTGTATACGTTTGCATCCAGTGGAAAAAATGACTTGTATTATTATCATTAGAATGACTTGTTGAAGTTTTGAATTGACATTTCATGGTTGATGACAACTTTATGGCGTCATGATTTGATGAGATATTTATGCATGAGATGGTATAAAGAATTGACACAGAGATATTGATGGCTTTGATATTAGTATTGATCTCACTTCTAAAGTTTGATGAACTAATATAGTTGACTTGATTGCACAATATTGATTTATGAAAGGTTGGGCATGTTATTTTTGTAACGTTTTATGTTTTCAATGAGCATTGCATGAAACAAGTTCTCCGATTGAGATATGTCCACGTTGACATTTATCTGGTGAAGCCAAGATGATGTCTTGATCCAAACCTATACTTCAGAAGTGTTCCAAGGTATGGATTTGATTTTAGTCTTGGTTTCTTATATTGATGATATACTCTTGATAGATAATGAGCATATTATGATCTAAGTAAGAGGGAGATGACTTATAAAGATCAAAATACTCAATCTGGCATGATGAATCAACTTTTTAAGTTGGTAGAATAAAAATCTCTTTTGCAATGTTATTGAAGAAGTATAGGAAAGTGGAAATGAAAATTGTTGGACACTTCAATTTGAAGTTCAAGATGTTGTTGAACTTGACATGGCATTCGTCAATTGAATGAAGCATAATTTTCCACTTTTAACATCCATTCGTATAGAACATGAATGAGTTCATGATTGATATACTTAACTCACATTGATTTTCCACCAAGCATCCTCTGATATATCTACATAAGATGATCAAATATTGATCTAATATAATCTTTATATGATGTGTGATTACGTGGATTTATTTTTGATATTTGAGATTATTATTGATGAGTGCATTTTGATGTTTCTTTAGTATGAGATATGCCATGATATCTTGTATGCGAGGTCCATAGCACAATCAAGGTTAAGTATGATGATGTTAGCATGGCTTGTTGTGAGGCAGGAAGAAGAAGCTCTGAGCATGATCTAGATATGACATGGATACATTACGATGAAAAAGAGTGGGATCCAATTGGAAAACAATCCTATATATAGTTTTGGCTGAGACACTCTCATATACTAAGACAGTGCAGTTGTATGAGACAATCTTAGGCTTGTGGTTGGTACCTCATAGAGAGGGAGGATAAATATAGTATCATTTTGTGATTTATAGGATTGTTATCTTCTGACATGATATTTGATTTGATGTCATGTATGGATAGGGGAAAAATTCTACTTACACATTATGATGATATGTTGATGATTTATAGAGAGAAGAGTTGATTCGAGGACACTAAGCCAACTCTTCATCCTCGTGTGAGCTTCGAGGGTGAGGAATTGAGATAGAGGGCTCCTCGGGTTGAGGGAACTCTGTACAATAGGGTATCACCCCTATTTGTTACCCATAGGGTTTGAGTAATAGCTCACCCTATCTTGGTCTTTACAGAGTATATCCCACTTGGGAATCATACCAACAAGTTAGGTGTGTTGGGATTATCCTCTCCATTTGGCCAACAGGTTGAGGAGGCTTGGATGTGTGTGCTCCTTACCCCTTGGTAAGTCATTTATCTCATCCAAGCTGGATTATGATGCCAATGTTCTATGACATGACTATTGAGGATCATTGTTGGGAATATCAATAGGAAATAAGATGGGTTGAGTCATAGCTCCTAGATATTACCTATTGCTTGGTAGCTCCCCCATGAGATTATGGGTTGAGTAGTAGCTCCATAATGTCATTAGAGGTTAAGATGTGCTCCCTGATGATGTGCCCTTAGGTTCCATGTAGTATCATGATGAATAGAGGGTGCTACCTTAGGTTCCCCACTAATGAAAAATTATTCTTCTATATTCGAGTTTGTTCAACATATAAGCAGGGAAAAACAAGAGATGGATAAAGATGAAAATTAATGATTCGAGATGATATATGATGATACTTGAGATACCAGGATTGCATGTTGATCGATGGTCAGATATTGGCAGTTGGAATTCTCCCTAGTTGAGAGGGATTGTTGAAATTATGCAACTATGGTAAAATTCCACTTTGGATAGCTCACATGATGGATATAATTATTGCATTAAATTCCTCTTTCCGAGAGGATCAAAATCGACCTAATTATCATGTGATTTGGATAAGAAGAAGTTGGATTTTGAAATGATGAACCCACTCAGGTACATTGATCTAGGTCGGCCCTACACGTGCATATTGGACCAAGTCGGCTCTAAAGAAAATTGGACCAATTGGAAGACTATAAATGTAAGTGCCCTTTACCTCATTTGGACACAATGAAGAGAAACTCTTCTCTCTTGGTTTTCTCTCACATAGGTTAGAGGCTGATCCATGAAGGAATAGGTTTGCTCTGAGGTGAAATTGCAAGGTTTGAGGCTTACAACTCTGAATTAGGGTTTTTGGCCCTAGTCACATGCATATAACAGGAGGATCTCGACCACAGTCACACACACATAATCTCATTCGTGCGACTCGATCCTTAGACAACCCATTATCCATGTGACTAGGAGATTAGGGTTTCTACAATTCAATTTGGACACCCATTCACATGCTTTCGAAGCTTAGGGGAGCAACTGCAATCCTATAGTCGGATGGATGAATCATACATGAAAACTTGGATTAAAAGATGAAGTTTTAGTATTAGGAATATTCCACTTAGTGACTATAGGGTTTCAAAATTGGCTTTAGTGAGTACATGCTTCAGAATCAAATTTCTCAGTACACACAATGTTGAATTCATTTCGTGGATGTTGTAGTAATTTTTTTGGTTTGTTTCATAGATGAAGATATGGATACTTGTACCCTCTCTTACTAAATCATTTGATGTCAATCTAAGAATAATAATTTGTAAGGGTTTTCCCATAGTGGGTTTTTCCGTGGTCTTCGACCAATCCCAGTGTCTCTATGTGTGCATTCTTTTATTCTATTCATCGTTTATGTTTTGCTGCGTTGATGACGATGATAATTTTGTTTGTACATAATTTAATATGTTGTTATATAATGATAATAATGTTATGATTGTATTTGGTAAACTTAATGTGTTAATGAAGAAATGAAATTATCAAAGAAAAGAAAATTATATCCCTATGAAAAATTAACAAGACATAGGGTTTTGACTCCATTATTCAGTGATTTTCCATGTTCAATGCATTTTGAGTTTTTTTATTGGAACATACAATTGAATCCCCCTCATTTAAGTCAAAATGGGATTTTTTCCTGAATGGACAATATTTTTAAAATTTATTTGTCACTTACGACACTTCAAAGTTATACCATTTTTCATTTTCACTTTCTATTGTGCAAGATGATCTTTTTTTGGTAATTGCATCTTTTCATCTATGCTTTTTACTACTAATGTGGTAGGAGATGAGAGATTAACAAGGTTTGAAGTATGTAGGTTGTAGTTCGCATTAGTGTCAAGCTTTTAGATCCATTTAATACATTGTGGGAAGCTACAATGAGTTGACCAAGTCAAATAGAGCATACCTGGATTAGTAGAACTAAGAGAGGTCACTATTAAGTTGTTTTATCATATTACAAGAAAATATATAACTTATTTAATGGATAGAATTTCCTAGTTAGTGTATTAATTATTGTAGAAATCATATATAAAATGTTAGTGTTGATATTGGAGGGACTGCCATTATTATGGATGTTATACAACCAAGTCTATCGATGTAATAACCCATGTTAATTTAAAACTCATGTGAGATATTATGAGTCTACTCCTTCACTATATCATTGTTTACTTTATATCTATTTCAAATTGAAAGGAATTTTGTGAAAAACCAATATACTCCTCTTGTGATTTTATAACCCTAAAGGAATTTTTTTTGTAGGGACATTACAAATCCAGGGTTTATGTCTCCTCCTTTAGTGGATGTAAACCTGCATTGGATTGCATCTTCCATATTGCATGTCTTCTGGAACTGTGGGTTCTTGCCTTGAACTAGTGTGTAGAAAAAATCATCTAAGTAGGTAAGGGTTACCGTCAACTTCCGCATTTATATTTTTGTCTTACTCTGAAAGTGTTTACGCCATCTGTTGGGCCACTAATTTGTGTTATTATTATTACTTTTTGACATCCATTTCTAATATTATTTTATCACATTATTTATCATAATTTATTATACAATTCCATTTCATAATTATTTATGGTCTTTTGGATAAATAATACTTGTTCTCCTTTATTTTAATAAATTAATGATTATTATGCATGAATTTTCCAATGATAGTTTATCAATGAATTCGTTATAACATCACTCACTATTTTAGCCTCCAAGATATATTCCAGATTGCAGATTTTATCTTCAGCTGATAATTAAATATTCCAACTCAGAAATTCGCTGGAATAACAAGAGACAATTTTGCTTTGCATGTTTTGGGCAAACAGAGAAGAATATTGAAAATCTGAAATATGGGTTTTGTGTAGAACTGATCAAGTTAGTTTTCTAGTGAGGATTTTTCCAAAATTCGGTCTTAATTGAGAGAAACGTAGGGTTCTTCGAAGGAAAAATTTGTAGATTTTCTGGTGTGGCCATTTTCTAAAATTTCCCTAATTGTAATTGCCAAATTCAACTTGTTCCAGCTGAATCATGATGAAAAGATCTTTCAAATATCATCTTGATTATTGACATTTTGTAATAATTCTATTTCCCTTTATTGTTTGTATATTTAAAAGGGCATAAATCAGAGAGAAGGGGGAGGATAGAATACATAAGAAAAGGCATAGAGGGTTAAGCAAGAAGAGACATAATTGTAACAGAAGCATGTTCAATTAATAGAATTCACAACATCTTCTTGTTTCTTCTGTAATTTGTGAGTTTACCGTAGCCTGATGAGAGAGTTGGGCCCACTCTTCTGATCAGGTGTTGCATTTTCCCTTTTTCTTGTAGTGTTGCATTTTACTGTGATTTCTTTACTGCTGTTACAGTTTATTCTTAATTGTTGTGAATGCCCTTTAATTTTTGCAGTTTATTTAATTGCTGTTATAGTGGTTTGTGTGTTGTGGAATTCAACCTGTGATCTACTACAGGTCATGTAGTTTTATCTTTCTCGTTAGTCTTGAAATAACTAATGCCCTCGGGTTGATAATTTATGTGGAGAAAGGTTTGAATTATGTTCATATCCGGACACCAACATTTTGGCACCGTTGCCGAGGAAGGCTAACAGGTGCAACAAGAGGATCTGCAACAGATCTAAGGGTCAATCTCTCGTTGTGGGGTGGGGATTTATTTGCCTGCTTCAAGTCTCGAGTGTAAGTGTTTTGCATTTTTATTTTATGCTTTTTATTATTTTTTCTGTACAATTGATCTCTTGTCTTGGGGAAGGCATTTATTACCCTGCTCCAAGTCCTAAGCATAGCATGCTATTTTTATTTCTTCTTTGTTCTATTTTTTTATTAAATTTAATCCCTCATCTTGGGGAGGGTATCTTGTAACCCTACCCTAAGTCCTGGGTGTAGTTTCCAGTTTTTCGCTCTTATTTCTTTTTCTTTGGGCCAACTTCTTGTCCTGAGGAGGGTATGTGGTTACTCTGCTTCAGGTCCTGAATTTTGATTTTTATTTTTCTTTTTATTGTCTGTTTGAATCTATTCTGTTGTCCTAGGGAGGAAGCTATCTGTCCTGCTTTGGGTCCTGAGCGATTGCTGTTACTTTGATGAACCCTCTCCACAATTTCTATGAATAGAGATCTAAAAAAAATGGCAGAGGATGAGGTCAAAAAAGAAAGCATCAACAGAATCTGGAACTCAGTTAAGGAACTTCACAATGTTACAAATATGAGAAATGAAGGCTATATTGAAGGCTGGTTTCAATATGTTGTTTGCTTGCAACATCACTCCACACTTCAGGAACTCTTGGCACCATCCTTAATAGGGAATTTGGTATCTCATACTTGTGTATTTATTAACATACATCTCTCAATTATGGGTATCTGCATACTTGAAGCCTTATTTCAAAAATAGCTTCATTGGACATACTCTTATATGTAATTATATTTTATTTTTCAAAGTAGTGTAGTGTAGTGTAGTGTAGAATATAGAATGAATAAATACATAAATAAATAAATTTCTTTAGATGTAAAGATAGTTGATTTTGTTGCAATACATTGTGAAAATTAACATTGGTGATCAATATTCAAATTCATTTATGTATGTAGATGAATTATATTGAAAATAAAATTTCTACAAACACTCATATTCATTTTGATCACCTTCTTGGAAAAATTCATTAATTATCATATCTTATGGCTTGTGCGCTTGATGAAAATTTTGGAAAAAACAGTTGGGACAATCATGTTTTTAGGGCCAAAATGGGCATATTTTCAAGACCTATTTCCATCCTACGTAGCCCTTCATGTCTAATTTCTAACCCAATTTGAATCATTTGATTTCAAGTTGAAACAAAAAAATTATGACCAAAACAATGACAGGATGTCTAGTAGGCAGCTAAGGAACAGAGTTGGGACAATCCATTTTTGGAGGCTTAAATGACTAGATTTTGGAAACCTGTTTATATGATATATTCCCCTATGTATCTATCTTACAACACAATTTGGATCACTTTATTTCAATATTTAATGAGGAAGTTATGAAAAAAATACTGACTTCTTATCAGAAATCAAAACTCTTGAAACTCTGTTTTCTCGGCCGTTCACTAGCATATTTGACCCATCAATTATCCTTGAATTCAAAACATGTTTCTATTGGAGATACATAAATGAATCTTTTTTAATTTCAAACTTGAATCAGTTCAATCCGTCATCAATTGAAAAAGGTATGCTTGAAATATCAACTGTTGGTCTGAGCTAGAAAATCGAAAATGACTATATTATGTAGGTTGTTCTAAGCACATTTAGCATACCATTACATGTAATTTTTAAAACATGTTTCTATCTAAGGCATCTCTCTAAATTCTCTTTCATTTGGCTTTGGAATCACTCAAAGAAGATGAAAAACAAATAATTTATCATTGAAACACTGCTGGTTAGTATGGTTGGCCACCACTCTCCCAGAGGTAATAAATTAATTTTACTTTGTTATTTTTTCCCATGGATTTGTTTTATCAAGTAACCACTTTTTTTTTTTTTTTTCATATTTCTTGGATTAGGAGAGCCTGATCACCTCTCTTCTTCCATGATTTCATGTTTTATTGTAGGTAGACACTCGTTTTTTTTTTGCAGGTTCGAGGGGAATAAATGAGGTCAATTTATGAACAAGTGATTCTTGAAGGCAATGATAATGAAATAAAAAAAATTTCAAAGATGTTTCCTCACACAAAGAAAACAACAGGAATAATTTTCATCATTCAACGGATTTATAACATGAGAAATGAGAATTTATTTCTATTTGAATATCCAAGTCATTTCCGAAAAAAAAAAAAAAAAACATTTTTCCATTTATTCACCATTCAAAAACAACATTGCTACAACAAAAATCATAACCATTGTAATTTAAAGATTTTTATTTATTTATTCGTTTTCAATAAAGAGTCATTTATTTTCTGATTTTTCTTATGTTTTTATTTTTGAGGTGTTGTTTACTTCAAAGTCACATTTTCTTTGTTTTGTTCTCAAAATAAAATGAGTGAGTTCTTAAGTATTGTGATGTTGTTACTCCGAACATTGCTACTCGTGATGTTGTTACTCCTTGGATGATGCTACTCATGATGTTGTTACTCCTTGGATGCTACTACTCCGTCACTACTGTTACTCCACCAGTGCTGTGAATCCATCACTGTTGTTACTCCGTCGGTGCTGTGAATCCGTCATTGTTATTACTCCACCAATGTTGTGAATCCATCACTGTTGTTACTCCATCGGTGCTGTGAATCCATCAATGTTGTTACTCTACCAGTGTTGTGAATTCGTCAGTGTTGTTACTTCGTCAGTGCTGTGAATCTGTCACTACTGTTACTCTAAATTATTTTTCTAAGTATTGGATGTTGTAACTCCTTCTAAAATTTTCTAAGTATCCAATGTTGTTACTTTGATGTTGTTACTCCTCTGGTGATGTTACTCCATGGTGATATTTTTCTAAGTACCTGGTGTTGTTACTCCTCCAGTGTTTTTTCTTAGTCAAGATAAGTCGCGAGGTACATCTTCGACTACCTCTATGGATTTATTTGGTATTTTACTTATGACATGATCAACTATGACTGATGGTAGACATAATTTGCTTAGGGGTAGGTCTCGTATTTATTAATAAGGATGATTATTATGGTAAGTATTGTCAGGAATTATTTACTCTTAATTCTTCATTATTTTTTAAAGTGACTAATCCTCCTTCATGTCACCTTCCTAACATCGTTATTTTTCCCCTTTCCCTGTTATTACCTAAGTCATGGTTGTTGTTACTGCAGTCACAACTATTGTTGTTGGCCAATTTTCACATTGAATTAAACATATGTAGGTCTTTCTGATTTGTTTTTCTCTTCGGTGAATGGGAAATACTTTTAATGGTCTAGGCCCTCTTTGACATAATGATTGGGTAGTCAACTTATCTTTGTTTTATCTATAAACATATCTTATTTTTAAGGAATAATTATGCAAATATGATTTCATCATGTCAACTTTAAACTTTCCTAATTGGTCAAGTCCTTGATCTTGTAAAATTTATGATGATGACCACAAAATTGTATTTAAATATTTCTACCATTATCTAATGAACTGTTCCTCAACCCCAATATTAGCAATGAAAAATATATTTATCAGCAGTCATTTTAAGGTCATTAGCTTTTAAGAAGAAAAACTATCAAAGTTGAAAATATTTACTACATAACTTTTTACGCCATCCATAGCTCTTAAGGAGCTGACCTGCCACCCCATCTATTAAGTAATCTGTTATTGATTAACAAAAACTATAGTTGAATTTTAAACATAAATAGTCAACTGGAGGATAGGAGGTCTCATCACGAGCCGACCTACCATGACCATAGGTCCTAATAAAGTGACATTACCACTGCTGGTCACCAAGCCACGATAATGGCCTTCGGTCATAAAACTGAAGGACAAGAGGTCTCATCATGAGCCAAATTTTCACTTTTGTTAGCTCTTGTGAATTCCATTGTTATTAACTCATTACCATGCCAGAACAATGATCTTCAGTTGACATCTAAGTAAATTGAAAGGAATTTTTGCAACTATGTACTTATTTTTAATATATGGGACACTGACATCTCAATGGGTTAAAAAGGCATCCCTATCGAGGCTATGGATGCCTGCTGGCAGCAGTGGCTATGCCTATGGTATAAAAGTTAATTTAATAATATAATCTACTTGGTTACCTTGTTTTCTCAAAGCTAATTTCCGATAAAGCTGACTGTTACATATACAAAGTTTTCCAGAACTCATGGTTCATGGGGCAATATTTAACTAGTTCTTAGATGATGGTGGTTATGGTTTATATCTATTTATAAATATTTACTTCACATGTCAGGGATGAAAATTTTAGGATATTTGATATTTGACATTTTGTATCATCTAATCTATAATTCCTTTATTCTAAAAGTATCATACATTCAACCAAAGATAGTTGCTTGCCCAAACAATAACCATTTATTCATATCCTAAAAATACAACTAAGAGGTCTGATTCTAATTTTGAATCCCATGTAATTCAATAGGCCGTGAGAAGCAAAGAATGAGATAACTAATTCTCATAATTTCTATGCTCATGACAACCAAAGCTTATGGGTATAAGGAATGCATCTTTTCCCTTCTTATCCATTATTACCCAATGTCATTATGTCAGTTTTATATGTAATGAGGTAATTGAGGTGATGAATTACTAATTAAGGATACTCATTAGATATTTTTTATAGATGACAGGGAAACTAATCAGTTTGGTAGAAGGAAAGCCTGCTACACTTTATGATTACTTTTTTTCAGTGTGCATGGCTTCCACCTTCCGCATCACATTCAGCATCAACTCATCCTACATCAGCTTCAAAGAAATTTCAATCCATACATGCCATTCCAAATTTTTATAGAGGTAAAACTTGAGGTAAAATAGCGTAAGGTTTTGATTTATTAAAATTTTATGAGAATGTCATGAAAAACCATTGAGCATTATTCACTCATCTTTTTCAACCATTATTTCCCTTTCTTTACCACTTCCCATTTTTCAGAGACAAAATATTTCAGTTTGGGGGAGTGTTACTTTCATTATCATGAACATGCCATTAATATTCTTTATCATCCATTGATCTCATTGTTCACTCTCAAAATCTCCCTTAATCCATGTTGTTATACACCAAACAAAGATTTCAACCATGATTGTAGAGACCACCCCAATTTGTTTTCTAGTGTAGCATGAGGGCATGCTAATTCTCCAGTTTGGGGGAAGGGTTGCTATGCATGATGAATAATTTCTCACTTCTTCCTCATTTAAGGTTTACAATCCTAAAATTGATTTGTGTGTATCCTTGAAACTATCAATTGGATTCTTCTGATTTGTGGACAACAAATGTATCATTTAACCCAAAAATTTTCAAGTTAAACCAATTTGTTAATTCAAAAAAATGATGCATTATTACCTAAAACCATTTTGTTGATATACTAAAATCCGTTCGTTGCATTGATTTGATTTCCGGATTGGAGAAGCATTAATATAGTATAAATTTGCTTACAAAATTTTAGCAAAATCTGGTTTGTAATGTAGTTTGTATTTACTTGTATCATACTTTTTTGCAACTTCATATACATATGGTTGAAAGTATACATGAAAAATATTTTAAGGAAGCATTTCAGGAAGAAGACTTCTCTTCCATTAGTATCATGCACTGGGGTGAGCATTTTGATTATTGTATTACAAGTTGGTTAATACAGAGGCATTGGGTTGCATGAGGACATGCAACATGTTCGGTTTGGGGGAGATGTTGGGCCACTAATTTGTATTATTATTATCACCTTTTAACATCCATTTCATCCATTTCTAATATTATTTTATCACATCATTTATCATAATTTAATATATAATTCCATTTCATAATTATTTATGCTCTTTTGGATAAATAATATTTGTTCTCCTTTATTTTAATAAATTAATGATTATTATCCATGATTTTTCCAATGATAGTTTATTAATGAATTCGTTATAACATCACTCACTATTTTAGCCTCTGAGATCTCTTCCAGATTGCAGATTTGATCTTTAGCTGATAATTAAATATTCCAACTCAGAAATTTGCTCGAATAACAAGAGACAATTTTGCGTTGAACTTTTTGGTCAAATAGAGAAGAATCGTGAAAATATGAAACATGGGTTTTGTGCAGAATGGATCAAGTTAGATTTCAAATGAGAAATTTTCCAAAATTCGGTCTTGATTGAGAGAAACGCAGGGTTCTTTGAAGGATAGATTTGAAGATTTTCTGTTGTGGTCGTTTTCCAAAATTGCCCCAATTGTAATTGCCAGATTTGACTTGTGCCAGCTGAATCATGATGGAAAGATATTTTAGATCTCATCTTGATTATTGAGATTTTGTAATTAGTCTATTTTCCTATGCTGTTTGTATGTTTAAAAGGGAAAAAATCATAGAGAAGGGGGAGGATAGAATGCATAGGAGAAGGCATAGAGGGTTAAGCAAGAAGAGATAGATTTGTAACAAAAGCATGTTCGATTAATTGAATGCACAACATCTTGTTGTTTCTTCTGTAATTCGTGAGTTTACCGTATCCCCATTCAGAGAGTTGGGCCCACTCTTCTGATCAGGTGCTGTGTTTTCCCTTTTTCTTGCAGTGCTTCATTTTACTGTGATTGTTTTATTGCTGTTACAATTTATTCTTAATTTCTGTGAATGCCATTTAATTTCTATAGTTTATTTAATTGCTATTATAGTGGTCTCTGTGTTGTGGAATTAAACCTGTGATCTACAGTAGGTCATGTACTTGTATCTGCATATAATTTGGCGTTAGTCTTGAAATAACCAACACCCTCGGTTTGATAATTTATGTGGAGAAAGGTTTGAATTCTGTTCATATCTGGACACCAACACCATCCTTGGGGCTACTTCATGAGATTTTGGGCACATGGTGTATGTTTAGACCCTAGATGGTTCGATATGGATTTTAGCGTGAGAGATTGTCTATGATGTATAAGATAAATTGAGATAGCTTGCTTAGTGGATGCTTTACCTCATTTGGTTATAGACTTAGTTTTCTTACCTTGGGAATTAGACATCCCTTGGTAATAATTTGGTGTATGCCCATAATTGAGGCCTCGTGGTGGGGACACTTGTTTAGAGAGCACCCTATAGGGGATGTGGAGCATTGCACATCATGGAGTATGACTTAAAGCCCTTTTTGACATGTGGTAGCTCAGTTTCTTGTCGGAGGGTACAAGACGGCTTTCGGACACTGGAATTTTCAACATTATTTTTATAGGTGGGATCTTGAAATCACCACTAGAGCATGAAACTTGTATTATAAAGTGGATTCTTTACTTGTGTGGCCAACAAGGGACCATATATAGGTTTCCTGTAATGGTTTAGGCTCACACGGTATTGCTTGTTGACCTTCTTCACCTATCATATAAATAAAAGGAGAGAGTCTTTTTGAAATATATTCATTCACTTATGTATTAACTCTTGTGATGATATGTGACTAAGGGAAGCGAGTGTATACTTCCTTCCCCTTTCTCTTAAGTATTCACTTGTACATATATTCTACTTCTCTCTAGTTGATAGGGTTTCTTGGTCTTGGATTGATGGAGCATATTGGATTTATTTTGGGTGTGTCTTATATTTTTTCCATGATTAGAACAAGGCACAAAGCAGGGGGTGTGAGGGGGGTGGTAGCCCCCCTTCACTTGCACTGGGCTTAGAAAGGGGACGGTAACTCCCCTGCATGGGGTCCAGGACAACATCCCGAGAATTTTTTTTTTGGACCCTATATTAGGTGGGCGGACCCGTCTATGGTTTTTTGCATGGGTTTGCACATGGTTTTTGGCATGATGGTTTTTTTCTCCTGATATTTTGTAGATCGGGTTAATGGAACTACAGTTATGTTCTAATCGAGGGTTAAGGGTTTGAGGTTTATGAATGCTTCAACATGTATATATACGTGTTGTAACACTAAAAGGAATATATTCAAAAATCAAGCTTGTAGTCCTGGTTTCGGATCAAGGGGAAAATATCTATGTATATATTTTTTATATTTTATGCTCTCGCTATTTTTTTTTTTTTGTTTTTAAGAATTACTTTGGAGATAATTTCTGTACATGGTTAAAACCTAAAATTTATAGGGTTATGGTTTATCCCATAGATATTGGAGACTAATATTTTGAGAGAAAAACCTAGGGTGAATTTATGAAGAAGAGAGGGAGATGTCTTATTGTGGAGGTTGTGTTGGAGAGATTCTTGCACTTGGATCTTCTTGGTTTAGCTAGACTTTGATGATTTACTTTAGCTAGGGATTTTTAGATAGTTGGATTTTTTGTACTAACATTGAGAGAAGGTTATGACATATACTTATATTTAATATTGAGCTTATATATGAAGTTTGTAGTAGTCCATGTCATTTTCATATTTGAATTCCAATTATACATGTATATTATTTATTGTTTTCTACTTATAACCATTTGTGTTTTGATTGAACATAATTACAAGAGAAAATTGTAAGCGGGTTCATATCTAAGGGAGAATATAAATAATTAAATTTATTATTGTTATAATTCTGCAATTACTTGTGTAAGAGTTAATTTTTAGATGTGGTTTTCTACATATAATTTTCCCTAAAAGGAGATGAAACTTATCTTTTGGTTTGTCTTGTTTTCTGTTGTAAGTGAATTGTTGTGGGCTTTATTCTATTCCTTTATACTCTAATTTGTAACCGTCCTAAAGGAAACAAATTCTATGGAAATCATCTCAGAAACCATTTAGGAAGAATGTGTAATTATTGTTTTGCAAATGTTTCCAAATTGCATGAAATTTTCACATTTTGTTGTCTCTACCAAGGGAGGATGCAGTGCAATTATAGTGTCCTCATATTTGGATTTTACCTACAAGGAAAGGCAATATGCTTAGTTAAATTTCAATATGTCTCGGATTAAATCTTGGAAATGAAACTTATGATTAGGTAAACACAAATATATTTCTAGGTTTTTAAATATTTCTAGCTGTAATAGGGTCATGCAACAAGTTTTTTCCAGTGTATAAGAAATATTTTATGGAATTTTTCTCTTGAGTAATTATCTTTTAAAAATTTTTGTGAGAAAATTTTCACAATATTTGAAATAAATGACTAATATTTTCATGTGAGCACTTCACTGTCTTGTTAGAAATTGACTCTGGATCTTAGCTAAAAGAAGAAGGAAATTATAAACAACTTGAAATTTACTGAAACACGTTGATTGAGTGAAATATAAGATCATTTGTTGCTCTAATCATAGATTCTTTCCTTGATTTTATCAATAATGGAACCCAAAGTATGAAGTTTATAAAAAAGGTTGAGGTGTTGAAAGAATGAGTTGTTGTTATTATTTCTTCTAATATTCTTTTGAAAACATCTTCTCCCACTTTGAGTACAATATGGATCTAGATTCATGTTGTAGTTACTTCTTCTCTCCATGCCCTTTCTCTGACGACATAAAGCATTATTTATATTCTACAATATAAAATGTAAATCCAACAACAAGGGTCTTGTCAAAATAATTTACCTAGATGGTATACATAAATTATTAACTAGTTTGTAAATGTTAATTTAGAGACCTATTATACACTTAATTTTCCCTAACTAGAAATTATATTGTTTGAAATGGCTTCATAAGTCAATTAATATTTAACATTAATTGTTTTCCACCCTTTTTATTTGTATTATGGGTTTTATGTTACTTTTATTTCTTAGTCATTATGAGATCATGAATGGGAAATATTTTTTTTTTTTTTTTTGCATGTGTTTTTCGAGATGAACCATCTTGTCCCCTTCTTCTTGGGTTTCAAGTGATGACAGTTACACAATAAAAATATATTAAATACATATTGAAGAGAGAAATATCTTGGGTTCAAGTGGTCAAGGGGAACTTTTGATTTTAATGGCATCTTGTTAACTAACTAATATAAGATCACTTCATGTGCATCAAGAATGGAAAGAAGAGAAACTAATATTTATATTAGTGGGTTGATCATAAGAGAGTATTAATTCCTATGGGTTGTGGAAAATATGGATGAGTGTTAGGATATATAGATACTGGTGTTGTCTTGGTTTTTGAAACAAATATTCTTGAGGATGTAAATGAATATGAAAGAAGAAAATGAAGTGGGTACATTCGGTTAGATATATTGGAAGGGGGTTTAAATGACATAGTTTTAGAAACAATTCCAAAATTCCATTTGTTTCACATATTTGATATTTCTGATCGGTATGTTGAGATATCATGTGAAAATCATATTATGGAGTATAACTAAAATTGTTTATTTTTTGGACACAAAGGAGAGGCAAGGCCAAGATGCAACCAATCAATTATTATGTTAGTAAGAGGTTTACTTCCTATGGACCCTAAGGATCATGCACTATAAGGAAAGGACCCTCTAGTGGATGTTTTTGAGGAATCCCTTATAAAAATAGCCCAAATATCCATTTTTAATGGAGGTCAGTAAAGGAGGTTGGAGGGTGGAAGTTTTTGTGGATTTTTTTTCTGTTGTATGTTTCTAATCATAACACGCACCTATGAATTTTATGAAAAGTGCACCAGTGTGTACTATCAAATGGAACACGAAGACACTTTGCTCTCCATACAAACCAACGCGGTGCATCTCAGTATTCCAACACACTGATGCGTACTATGAAATGGCACATTGAGACACAGTGCTCTATGTAAAAACCAGCCTGGTGCATCTCAGTAATCCAACGCACTGTAACGAAGTATTGTGCACCATTGATAACACCACCTAGTGTGTCTCATAATCGAGCACACCGAAAAAGGGTTAATTTAAAAAAAACAAAATCTGTGGTAAAAAACCTCATTTTTACTTGTTTAGTGCTCTAGAGCTCTCAAGAACCAATGTGAGTTTTTATTCTATCAGGCACCCTACCATCGGTGCTTCCATTTCCCAAATTGCTTCTATCCATTGTTCAATATGTGGATTTCAAATTTTCGAAAACAGTGGGAAAATTTGTTTTTTACTATTCATGAGAAAAGATGCCTCCTCGACGCAAAAATGTGCATGTAATATACTTGTTTCCAAATAAATTAACGTTTTAGCATATTAATTTCTAAAATTCACTTAAAATTTACCATTTAAAAAAAAAATCATGTGTGGTGTGTTCGAGTTGTTCGGCTAGCACCATTCGCGGTGCTGCCTATAAATTTAGAGGCCACACCGTGAACATTGGTAACAGAAACTGCACCAGGTTACAATGTGGTACCAAGAAAAAGTGTACCACTGTAACACTAATATAGTATAGTGCGTGTCAATGTCTAGCCACACCAACCATATAAAATTGTTAAAAATAACACACTATGTATGGTTGTATGACGGTGTGGTCATTTACCAGACTGCACTGGTAATTATGTACTGATGTCAGGTGCTGCATTGACCAAACTAATCACCCTGGGCCAGATAGTTAGGTCAACACACTGCACAAAAAATATTTTATGTTTGCGCGGTCCGCGAACATTTTTCATGTGCATCGTGGGTGATGCGTGATAAACAAGTATGCACTCGAAGTGGTGCGCGACTATTTTTTTGGGCGCACCGAATGTTTTTTTTTCAATAATATATATATATATATATATATATATATATATATATATATATATATATATATATATTTGTAAATGCATTTCTCATTTAATAAAAATAATGTATTTAATATGTGAATCATTGAGCGACGTCAATGGAGAGAGAAAAGGGAACAACAAGAGCATATTGAGGGTCATTATAACATGATTCAACAATGGGAGGCACGAGAGAGGGAGATAACTGTTTACCCTCACCCTATTACAACACCCACCGAGTTGCTCTTAAGCTAGGTAGGCCTGCTCAAGTTCTATGATGAGGCTACATCCCTGAAGGGGTGCAGTGGGTTATTGGGACAACTCATCTATAGGTGGGCTGCCCACCGACAGGCTTTCCAAGACGGTCCTCGAAATTTGTATGAGCCCACTGAGGAGGAAATTTATTTTATTACTTCCCTACCTAAGAGAGGGAAAGATTTTCCCTAGTTCCCAGATGCCCCTGTCGGTTATGTTGCAGGGATTTAATTTGTGTACTTGTAGAGATGCATTAGGGACCATATAATTTCTCTTGTATATTTTCAGGTGTCCGGTGGTCAGTTACGCATTTATTCATTTGGTCCAAAGGAGGTGAGGTTCCTCTCAATACTACTGATGACCATTGCACACTATACTAGTAATGGTCAACGCATTAGTTGCCCTCTTTTATTTTATGTTGATTCTTTATTCCAGACACCATGAATTCTGAGATGGTCTGCCATTTTTTTGTGGCAATTTTGTATAGAATTATATAGATGTTGTTATCGGGCATGTGGAAGGTTGACCTTCCCTTTTGCTTCAGAGTTATTTTGTTTATTTTTTGAGAGTTTTTCGGAGACGAGGTCTATTTTTGTTCAGGAGCCTTGTAAGTCAATGTTAGATGTACAGATGCATATGTTGGCTAGATGATGCCTAAGAGGATCCTGTCTGGCTATCCAGTCAAGATATATAGTGATGCACGTGAGCTATTATCCAGTGTTGATGATCACTCGTTCGTGATGGTGTCCTATCTGTACGCAAGTTTGGATTGGCAAGATTGTATGAACATCATCTTCACACAAGATGAGCCAGTAGATGCTAGAGGTGATATTAGTGTTTTATTTAAATTAAAATAGTTTCATTTTATTGTCTTAATTAATTAATTAGAATAAAATTTATTATAACACATTATTTAACTTGTTTTATAATATTTTTTAATGAAATTTTCTAATTATTGTTGTGTACTATATATTTTGTAGATATTGGCACATTCGTTGGGGAAATGATTCCACACCCACCAGATGATCTTGTAGACCATGACGAGGAGATGACAGAGGGATCAGATCAAGGTGACATACCTGATCCTTAGGTGTAGATATCCGCAGGGATGCGGCATTTGGTAGAGATCCGATTCAGGATGGATTTTGGTGATCAACTATGTCAACTCCTCGATGATGAGGAAGTCCACCTAACTATGATAAGAGAGATCCAGGATGATCGTAGGCTTACATAGATCTATAGAGACATGCCCCATGATATGATGACCCTTATGCATCATATCGTTGGATATTCTAGGGTATTGGCGGATAGGAGGAACAGGCATCGTGGAGATGCACGATAGAGAAGTTCATCAGATGATCATGATCACGAGGGGTGTGATCATAATTCTAATATTCTACCTCCTCCTCCTTCACCTCTCACCGGAGATGAGCAGCCAACATCGAGTCTTGATGAGCAAGAATCTTCTGAGCATTTTCCATCTGAGCATCCACTTAGTCCTAAGCGGATACGACCATTGACTGATAAGGCACCTGATCCTGAGTAGGAACCATCCACTTAGCACGTTGCACCATTGACTCATCAATAACAACCTCCTGAGCACACTGCACCATCTGATCAGTAGGCGCCTCCTGAGGAGACTGCACCATCTCATCACAGGCACCTCCGAAGTAGGCACATCATCTATCTGACCATGAGGGTACACCAGCAACTAAGGAGGCCTCTACTAGTGATATTTATAGTATTGATGTAGTACCATCAGATATTTAATATTTATATGTAGTTCTATTACAGTTTTATACTTTTTACATTATACAATTATATATATATATATATATATATATATATATATATATATATGGTGCATGTATTTTATGCTCATGTTGATGTACTTAATTTACATGTTGGTGTTCATCATGATGTGTATATTTTTAGGTCATGTTATGTATGTTCATTTAATGTGCTTGCAGATAAATGTGTATGTGATAACAATTATTTGACATGAGATGTATATTTTATGTTTGTGTTGTGATGATGTTATAAAATGCCTGTGTTTTGTTAGATGATCATGATCACGATGATTATATGATGTTAGCAAATTTGAATGTGTATTTTAGAATATGATATTTATACGATGGTTATCATGACCATGACGTTTATTTTTAATATTAAATCAGAATATTTAATAAATATTTTTTATTGGTAATTGTGAAATTGTGTAATTGTAATTGTAATTATATGTATAGTTATTGTAATTGTAATTGTATGTAAAATTGTTAAATTGTAATTGTAATTGAAATTGAAATTCTAATTGTAATAGTATGTAAAATTGTAATTTTAATTTTAATTTTAATTGTATGTAAAATAGTTGTAAAAATGTAATTGTAATTGTAAATGTATTGTGAAATTGTAATTGTATTGTTAAATGATTGTAATTGTAATTTTAATTGTAATTGTATGTAAAATTGTGAAATTGTAATTCTAATTGTAATTGTATGTAAAATATTTGTAAAATTGTAATTGTATTGTTAAATGATTGTAATTGTAATTGTAATTCTAATTGCAATTTTAATTGTAATTGTATGTAAAATATTTGTAAAATTGTAATTGTAATTGTAATTGTACTTGTATTGTGAAATTGTGAAATTGTAATTGTATGTATTGTCATGATTCAATTTTAATAAAATTGTAAAATTTGTAAATTTGTAAAATTTGTAAATTTGTAAAATTGTAAATTAATTGTCAATTTTGGACCATAACTACCGTAAGTAAAATGTAAACCGTATATATTGTCAAATTACCATAATTATAAAATTGTGAAATTGTAAACTTGTATGAATATAAATAATTATAAAATAATAAGTCTAGAATAATATGAATTATTGTAAAATTAATAAATTTCATAAAATAATGCAAATAAATTCATGTTTATAATTATTATTATTTTATTATGATCTTACATACAAAAAATAACAGTATACATTAATACATTTTTTTTTTTAAATTTTAAAGATATCATTCACACACACACAAATATATATAAGGTGCATTTATTTAAACAATGATATAGTGAAAAACCATTTAAAGCAATAAAGTAATTATATTATTTTAGGAATTGACATAAAAAAAAATAACATGAAAGAGTGCATTGTTTCCAAGATCAACATAATTGCAAATTATCAAGTGAAATGATTTTAACATTAACACAATGTAAATCAATTAATTCAAAATACATATTATAATGTTTCAAAAAAATGAGTCTTAATTATAAGGTTAACTCCTCTTCTTTATAAAACCCATCTTAAATACTATAAATGATGAAATAACACATGTACCAGATCACTCTCGATTTTCATGATCACTCTCATTATCTTCCAGCTCGCATGGCACGATGACACTATTTTTCTCAAAATTATGTTTTGATCTAGGGTTATGTTTCAATACGAACCACCAACCCCTTTCGAACACATTTGGGTAAAAAAACACCTCTTTGTAGTGTTTGGGTAAAACATAACACTCCTTAGCCTCATCCCACATCTTTCTAGAGTTGATACATATCAGCCTACTATCGAGATCCTCCTTTACATTATTCCTATCAAAGGTGTCCTGCCACTTGTACCTAAAAGTAACACATTGGAAAGAAGAGAAGTCCACTTCAATGATCTCTTGTATCTTTCCGACGTAAGATAATGTTCCTCGTACTAGGTTTTGATCACAGTGTCTAACTCGACTATATTGATCAAACTTGACTTCCACTCCATATTATTTTTCCATTTGTCCATCATCGACATTTTCTGTGCGAAAATGGCGTCCATATGCCCACATATATGGGAACAAATTCACCTATAAAAAGGTTAAAAATCATAGTGTCATGTGTCTAATAACCCAACTGTTAAAATATAAAATATAGATGTTACACTTCAAAGGTGCATTATTAAGTTTAAAATGTAGATAATTACCGAGTTGCTACATCCAATCCCTACGTTTAGCACATCCTCTTCAGTACATGGGTGACTACTAGTTGCACCGTATTTCTCTTTCACTTGGTCAGCAACCCAATTGTTGGGGCATATAATTGGTATATTTTCTTTTAAATGATCGGGATAAGGCACGCTTCTACCATTCAACCATATGAATTATTTCCTGTCACTATCCCATTTCATCCTCTTTTGTTCCTACAATGCGACCCACGGTTGTGTCACTTCGGAATTGTAAAGAACAAATTTATTGACTCCTTCAATTTCTGCATTCGTTGATGAAATAAAACTGACATATAGTACATGTGAGATCAAAATATACATTATGTCGGATTTCAACGTGAATATTTAATTTGCGTAAATTTGAATAATTAAAAGGCACTTATTCTTTATCAAGCAGATTTTTCCATTACTTTGTAGAAGCTACCCTCCTCTTTTTTCTTCATCCCTTTCATCGTCCCAAATCACCGAACCTGGTCTGTTGTCGATCTGATTGATGCACTCACTCGCATAATATAAATAATCGTATGATGTGTACCCCTCTACCATAGACCCCTTGGGTTTTTCCCTTTTTCAAACAAAGCCTTTTAATTTCTTCATGTACCTCTATAATAAGAATATTTAACGGCAAGAAACCACCAAAATAATTCAACCTCATCTACTAGGTGGATTAGAAGATGAAACTAGAAGTCTATGAAACTTGTCAGAAATTCCTTCTCAAACATACAAACAATCTCAAATATCTCTTGAAACCACCCTCGAATGCTAGCCACATGAATATCCTTTGACGTGATTCAACGTACAAATGCAGATAATTTAGATATGGCATGTCCTAGGTCTTGGGGGAAGTCATGTTTCACACATCCACACATGAACATAGGAGAATGACACTTGAAAGTTATAAACATATGCAATAATATACAAAATTAGTTATGTTTTATGACCTATGCATGGGATAGAATTTATTAATATAACAAATAATAAAATCATGCTTTTGACATTATATGTACTCTTAGAAGATTCAAATGGTAATGCAATTTCAACCTCGACAAGTGGTATTCCATGGTGAAGCAGCATCGTAGTGAAGATCAATATGAATATGGCACCCTCACACCCATTATAGCTTCGTTTGCCAAAGAAATATCATATTTTTTAGAAATCCCTGGGACATCACCTTCTTTGAAATACCAATTAGAGGGACCATCCTCCTATATTGTACTTTCTAATCATCTTGTACAATGTTCATTTTTATTTTTTGAAGTAATAATATATTTCCTAACAACCAATGTGTCACTTTGTTTCGATGACATGTGCCTCCATAAAGAAGATGAAACATTTTTAAATATATGCATGGGATCTAATAAGTGGGTAATCTTAAGATTCTCCAAATATGGGAGGTTATAAAAGATAGATTTACTTTTCATACCAATGGGAAATTTCTCAACATAGGTGTCAAAGAATTATGGATCATCGAACATAAGATCCCCATTTGAATCGAACATTTTTTATTAACTCCTTCTCCTTCTCTCTCTCATATGCTCTAATCCATTCAGTTGGTGTCGTTATTATAGGCCTTTGGGTTCTCTCTCGTTTACCATTGAAGGCAGATGTTTCTCTTCTGTAAGGGTGTTCTTCTTTGAGGAATACCCTGGAGCAGTCATACACCTCACTTTCATAGGTCATTGGACCATTTAGCTTTCAAAGAATCAGAGCCAACATACACATTTCTTCTACTAGGGACTATGAGATCCAAAATAAGATGTTCATTCTTCATGGACAACCATGGGGGGATATTTTTATTGATCACTACTACATGAAAAATAGAATAGTTGGTGTTTTTGAGGGAATACGGGTTGACACCATCCATGGCTACTAAGTTGTAGACTTCGTACTTCATCCTTGAATTTTTTGGGCCATGTATCCTCTCTATGCTTCATGGCTATTGAATCTGTTGGGATTCACATAACTCCGAACTCAATTTGGTGTGAGGCATGCCATCCCTGCAACATAGCTAATTATTTGGAATGAAAGAGCCTTTGAATCCTTGGGATTATAGGCATGTGCCTCAATATCTTAAAAGGAGGACCACATGATTTACCTTTCTTTTTGTATTTATCATACTTGTCCTGGCCACATTTCAGACATATCTCTTTGTCTGCATATTCTCCTCTATATAGAATAAAATAATTTGGACATGCATGTTATGATATGTACTCATCACCCAACATTTTCAACAATTTCTTTTCCTCTTCGTAGCTACCCGACAAGACATTATTAAACGGAAGAACCTTATATTTGAATAACCTATAATTGGTCATGAACAATATTAAATGTATATTAATTCCAATAATTATCAACATTCATAAAACATAATATTTGTAATGTTGATTGTGTTACAATATTTCTCAAAATATAAGGGACTTGATGGTCAATAACCTCAAAATTCCTGAGAAACATGCATTCAACAAGTAAAAAGTTTCTTTCAAGTTGTACAATAACATGGTTGTGCCTAATTGGGTTGACTTTGAATCACCGCTAGGTCCAAACAGAGGGGTCGTGGAAGCAAATTTAAGCCTTTCAAAAAAGGTATCAGCGATATGACCATCATCTCCTAGCTCATCATAGTTATGGAATGCATCTAACAAAATTGTCTCCATGGTAGTCGTATCCCTTAAGTAATCATCCATACCATCCTCTATTTTACTGCCTCCATTATGAGCTTGTGAATAATAATTATTGTTGTTGTCATTCCTAATTGGTGAATGCGGACGTAGTCAGAATTGAATATGTGGTTTATTGAACCATTCTTGTTATCGTTCCTCTATGATTTTTTCTCTTAATTCAGCCTTATCTCGATTTGACATTGTCTTGGGGTGCAACAGAAGATTGTAGGTAGACTAGTCATCATCACTAGAATCCTAATAATTTCAAAAAATATATTTGTACATGATTAGTACAAAATCGATGATATAAATTAGTAAGCACATCAGTGCATGATTAATTGGTTTGACTTTGAAATAATTACATTATACCAAACAATTATTATTACCGTCATTGTCACAAGATTGGGGCTAGAAGATGACATGTTACAATTGGCAGGGTGAAGTGGCTCACCATTTTCATCTACCAACCACACCTTGCAGTATGCTGCTCTTCGTAAGAGCTTCCGAGATTTTGGAATTGTTTGAATGTTTTGTGCATCTGAACCTGATTCTAATTCTGCATGAACCTGTAAATTTTTATACATTAATTTTATTCAACTAATTGACATGGATAAAATAAATAAATTCAATTAGATTATGAAAATATAAATAAAATGTGAAGTAATTACGTCTAAATATGGATAGGGAGAACTCCACGATGGAGTTTGAGAAATATTATGGAACGAGCTGGATTTTAAAGAATTGTCCATTTGATATTATTATGAGATTTTCTCCCTGCATTTGAGAAAAATAAACAATAAATTTTGGTGTAAATACTTAAAAGTAATTTTGGTGCCTTAAAAAAGGATTTATTGTTATCAGCGCTAATGTACTGTTAACTGCACCAGTGCAGTTTTATTACTGGTGTTATAGGTCACTCTGGGCACCATTCCTAATGACTTGGTTAACTGGGCATTATCTCCAGGACCAATGATCAAGGGTCTATCATTCCATACCATTTCAGTTGCTACATGCCCTAAGACAAGAAAAAAGACAAATCAAGCAAGAATTTCATCAAGCGAATGTTTCCATGGTTTGAAGCTTATTATATAACATATGATAGCTCACCAACGAAGGCTCTAAGGGGCCTAAGTGCATTACATATGCAGGTAGCCCCATGCAAGGCTACTCTGCAAAGAACTTCCCAACATTCACAGGTGCATTGGTCACATTAGTAGCGAAATTATCATTGTTCCGAAATCTCCACTTGGTCAGTGCCTTCTAGAAGAGTTCACATGTGTCAAGCTTCAGATCCAAGTGTCCATTTGACATCTACATAAATGGAAACATGTCTTGCCAATTTTTGGAAATTTATTGATTGCAAAACAACCCACATTTCATCTATAAATTGAACACAAATCTAAGTGTTTGAAAAGGAAGAATTTGAGTAGAGAAATGCTGGAGGATTTTCAATTGAGAGCTAGATTTGTGAAGCTGATGCTGGAGAGATTTATATTGTGATGAGGCTTGGGAACTTTGCTGGAAGGTCACTTAAAATTAGTCACTAGGTTGTAACCGCTCCTTCTATCATAAATAAAGAGTACTTCTTATTTTTCCCTACATGCATCTATATTATCTTTGATTTTCTATATTGTAAGATCTTGGTTGATGAATGTAGTCTATGATTTACTGATTTAGATAAATAGATTGAATAGATATCTATATTATTGCATCTTCTGCTATTTCATTGTTCTTTCTTGCAGGAAGCATTCAGCTCACAAACCACTTGAATTTGAAGCTGTACCAAAAGAAACAGAAGGAGCCATTTGGAAGCGACTGAAAAAGTAAGTCCCCAATCCTCTCTGTCTATCTATTCTGAGTTAGGAGAAATAGTAGTATAGTATTTCACCTATTGTTCTAGACTAGCACCTATCCAGGGAAGCGTAATTTATCTGTAGATTACAATTCTAGCCGACCAAATTGGCGACTCCACTAGGCATCGATTTCTCTTAGTTCTAGGTGTTTTAGCCTCTGATTTTCTTTTTTTATTCACCTAGTAGCTATTAGAAATAAATATTAAACTTTTTGATAGATTAATTTTCAAATATAGTGAGTTAAATAGTAGCATTTTTCTTTGTTTACTGCGCCCAACACACCCTTAGACTAGACACAGTGCTTTGCAGAGCATTGTCTCCCTTCAAAGCCTACGTTGCAGAGCATTGTCTACCCTTGGAGACTGCGTTGACTCCTGAAAGTGACCAAATTCCCTTGAATTTGACTTTTCAACTTGCTTCAGTTTTTTTTTCTGTTATGTTCTAAAACTTTTGAAGCTCAATTAACCACTAAATATATATACTTCTTCCTCCCTTGACTGAAAATTTGTTCAATGTTTGTTTAGAAAAGTTTTTCTTTATCATTGACAAGTTGATTTCAAAGAATTTTTTATGGTCGCATTAAGAATCATTTGCTTTTGAAATAGGAAATTGTAGTAAAATCTTCATTTCCTTGATAGGAGAAATTGTTGTTGAAATCCTTGTTTTTCCTTGAAAAGAGAATTTGTTGTTTGTATTATTTGTTTCTCAAAAGAAAAAAGCATTTGGATTATTGATCTAGTGCACCTAGTTTCTTTTCTGCATTCATAACATTAAAGAAACTAAAAAGAAAAACTTGCATTTTCATGTAGGATTGTGTGTGTTTTGCAAAAGGAACATTAGGAAATCTGCATTTATCTTGTGATTCATTGATTTTGTTTTTTTTCATTGATTTGTTTGCCCACAAACTATTTTCTCTCTTCCCTTAGTAGCTAGGTTCTTCATTGAAAAAGATGAAAGTCAAAGTTGGTTTGTCATTCTTAGCTTGCATTTTAGGAATTTCATATACATCATCGCAGTGAACCTGAAAAGAAAATTGTTAAGCAAGATCAACATAAAATAAATCTCAATTTACTTAACAACGCATTGGAACCATAACGATAACATTTAGAAGGTCTAGGCTAGAGACATGTTCCGGTGTCGTAAAACATAGTAGCTATCGTTAACTTGTCTGCGATAAATTCCGAGTGTGATACCTCACTCCACATACGTAAGTATATCGTAGCTCGTCCACGTACTTTCGGGTATATCAGGCGGTGTTACAGTACGATAAGTATAAAGGGGTGCTCTCACTGTGCGGTTTCGCATTAGACATCACTAATACGGACTTGGGCATCCACGTAACTTTAGGTATATTTGGGAGGACAACTTTTAGGTGCTATCCATCCATAGTGAACCGAGTCGGCCGCCTTGAAATTGTGATACACCGAACACAACATTCGGGGAGGTTACATGCCCGTACTTCTTGGTTTGCCAGGAGGTATTCTACAGTTCATAGTTTCTTGGTAAACCCTTTTCCCTAGAATTACCCTCTTTTTTTTATATGTTTTTTGGTTAAAATAAATCAGTCATCGTGGAAGAACAAAATCCTTTCCCTCGTCATTCGTGTAGACATTGCTCTACTGAAACAAGTACCTATGGTGAACCATCATCTTCCCATATACCAGAGCTGGCATAAGTTTTTTTTATAAATCCTGGTTTGTATATTGTTGTCGAGACAAAGTCCTCACAGCTACCTGTGGTCATGATCCATCCAATCTGTGAGACCATACCTCCCGAAACCAACGTTGTTCAACTGGAAGTTGATCTAGATTCCATTGTGATTTAGGGGGCAAATGTTATTGGTCAAACTGGACATCATCCCCAGGACCAATGAAATAGGGTTTATCATCCCCTTATATTTTTGTTGCTATATTCCCTAAGTGGAGAAAATATTGATCTCGAAGTTGAACAACCAAAAGTTGTTTATGTATTGGTCACTCCACAATCTATTGTAGCCATTGAGTCTCCCATATCGTGTATTCAACCACCTGAAATATACTTTGGGCCTAATGGTGAAGTTCTTCCACTTGGTTTGATTTTGATTAAAGAAATATCACAAGATGAGACACCTTTAACTCCAACTCATTTTCAGTAGGAGCTTTACTTGTATGAGTGTTTTCCTCAATCACCTTCCTCTGCTTTTGTTGTTCCTGTTTCACTTCCAGTTCCTGTAGATTCTATAGGGTATAAACTAGGTCATTTGACCATGGCTAAGATAACATCCTAGACTGAACCATCTATTTCAGTTGTGACAACATTTTTTGTTGCTTCATCTTCGATTTTTTGTCCATTGACTTCACTCATGTCATCATCTGGAATCCTATCTTGTTCCTCCGTTATGAGTACTGAACAAATTTATCCTTTATTCACATTCAGTACAATATCAAGCTGGTCCCATCAGTTATTCTCCTTGGTGGCTGGTGATTTCACAGAAATTACCCTTGAAAATTCCAAAATTAAATGAAAGCCCAGGAGAAGACCCGTCAACGCATGTTATAACTTATCATTTATGCTGCTTATCAAAATCCTTAAATGATGACTCTGTTAGACTACATATTTTCCAGAGCACACTCACTACTCCAACTGCACAATGAGGATAGTTATTTTTTCTTGTGTTAACCTCGTCAAAAAAATGAAACAAGTGCCTTTGAGGAAAGTTATTTTATTGTGTCAGCCTTGTTAAAAAATGAAATAGGTCATGAGCATAGTTCTTTTCCTATGTCAATCTCGTTAAAAAAGGAAATAAATCCTCTCCTATAATGAACCTTCATTCCATCCCACTATCAGTAACTAATATTCTACTTAGGTGAATGAAATGAAGCTTGGGGGGCATCTTGTCTTGCAGGGGGCATTTTACATGTGCTCTTGCAGGGGGCATTCAAAAAATTCATACCAACTACACATAATCCATATCTAAAGTTCATGGGAAAAATCAGGTTCAGAGCTCCAAAATGAAAATGGTAACTATGGAATGGTAAAAATGAATAGTGAAACTACTTTTTATAGTCATTTAATTGTTTGCAAGATAAATTTATTGTTGTGAATATATTTTTTTTTATGTTTTTATCATGAAATAGGTATTTTTAATCCATTTGATGTTGTTCTGAATAGGAAATAAAACGGATGAATAGATTAGTCGTGCCGATTTATTCAAAGAATGACTTGACCATAAAGAATACTTTTTCTCCTTATTTTTCGAGCTTTGTTAAAAATGAAAAAGTATTTGAAGCGCACTTTTATCTCTTTTTCGAGCTTCGATAACAGCAAAAAAAGAACCCCTGGAGTCTTCTTTCAGCTCTTTTCAGACTTCGATAATGTGAAAAGATTGCCAAACACTTGTCTTTTCGAGCTCGTTAAAGTAAATGAATTTATATCTACTCAGTATAAGTTTAACCCTTTTCCGAACTGATATGGATTATTTATGAAAAAGGAATACCTTGGTTAAACATGACCAAAGAGGTTCTCTCAGATATTATTGTACACTTTTTCGGATCTGAGTGAAAAATTTACGAAAAAGTACTTATGGAGTTCTTTTTCATCCTCTTTTTCAAACTCTCTAAATATGAAAAAGGACTGGGCTATCACTGTCGTTAAGCTCGTTAAAAAATAAAATAGTGACGTGATTGTCGATCATGGAAAGAATCGACTTTCATTCATCGCTAGAATCATTAAATTATTAAATAGCTATACTTTATTCCCTCGAAGGGTTGAATTATAGATCAATCAAATGTTATCCTCCTCAAGCTTGTTAAAAAATAAAGAGGTATTGGTCGACAAATGACCGGGGAAAATTTGGGAAAAGTAAGCAAAGTTTCTTTTTGGTAGCAAGTCGCTCTTGAACATGAAACTTCTTTCACTCCATGTCTGTGACTGTTTGGGTTGGGTAATCATCTTGACGTTTGATTCACACCTATGGTTCATCATACCTTCACTTCGGTTTTGGGTCAATGCTGCCAAATCATCACAGTGTCGCCGAAATGTTCAAGAGAAGTCATCCAGTGATTAAAAACTCATCCATCTGGAATACTTGTAAACCTTCATTTTCATGACCGTCATCCCTGAAAAATGCTATATCAATTCATACCCTTATCTATGAAATCAGCAACTCAAGTTTTGCAATAAGGTGACTTCCTGTCGACAACAAATCAATATCCAGGAAGTTCACTTAGAAACATTAGATTCTAGTACCATGAGGCTTGTTACAACATCGACAAGATCCTCGGTTCTGGACCTTTGACTGGAAGATTTTGTTTTGCGTTCGACATCAAATCATCTATTCATGCATTATGAAATGTACTGCAGTACCTTGAGGGACATTGACATTAATGGTGGTTCTCTCGTGTTTGTTAACAACTCACATCATTGGCTGGTAATCAAACGATGTATTTCCATGTTCGACGACAAATCATATATTCGCATGGCTAGACTTCTACCCAAATGCTCGAGTGAATGAGATAAGAAGACCCCAGATCTAGTTTCATCCGTCCGGGCTATGATTTCAGGATTGTTGTACACATCATCTATACAATTAACTTACATACAGATTGTCATCCAAACATGGGCCTATATCTGTAGGCATGTCTGCATCTGGGCAACATTCCAATGTAGACAACTTTTTGAATTATGTACATGTTATTAGATTGTTTTATGTGCTGAACATGGCAATGCCTACCCTCAGAAATTATGATCAATAGAGGATATATCATGATGTAATGTATTGTAATATTGAGGCAGGTGACCACTCCTCTTCATTTCCAGACTCATCACAGTGTAAAGAATCTCAATCAAATGTTCTTATTATTTGGATCTCATGCTTTAGGGGGTAATTGTTATAGGTCAATTTGGGCACCATTCCCAATGACCTGGTAAACTGGGCATCATCTCCAGGACCAATGATCAAGGGTCTATCATTCCCTATCATTTTAGTTGCTACATGCCCTAAGACAAGAAACAAGAAAAATCAAGCAAGACTTTCATCAAGCAAAGGTTTCCATGGTTTGAAGCTTATTATATAACATATGAGAGCTCACCAATGCAGGCTCTAAGGGGCCTAAGTGCATTGCATATGCAGGTAGCCCCATGCAAGACTGCTTCTCAAAGAACTTCCCGACATTCACAGGTGTGTTGGTCACATTGGGAGTGAAATTCTCATCGTTCCTGAATATCCACTTGGCCAGTGCCTTCTTGAAGAGTTCACATGTGTCAAGCTTAAGATCCAAGTGTCCATTTAAGATATACATGAATGGAAACATGTCTTGCCTATTTTTGGAAATTTATTGATTGCAAAATAACCTACAGTTCATGATCTATAAATTGAACACAGATCTAAGTGTTTGAAAAGGAATAATTTGAGTAGAGAAATGCTGGAGGATTTTCAATTGAGAGCTAGATTTATGCAGCTGATGCTGGAGAGATTTATACTGTGATGAGGCTTGGGAACTTTGCTGGAAGGTCACTTCAAATCAGTCACTAGGTTGTAACCTCTCCTTCTATCATCAATAAATAACACTTCTTATTTTTCCCTACATGCATCTGTATTAGCTTTTATTTTCTATATTGTAAGATCTTGGTTGACGAATTTAGTTTAGGCTTTACTGATTTAGATAAATAACTTGAATAGATATCTATATTATTGCATATTCTGTTGTTTCAGTGTTCTTTCTTACAGGAAGCATTCAGCTCACAAACCACTTGAATTTGAAGATGCAACAGAAGCGACAGAAGGAGACATTTGGAAGCGGTTAAACAAGTAAGCCTCCAATCCTCTTTGTATATCTGTTCTAAGTTAGGAGAAATAGTAGTATAGTCTTTCACCTATTTTTCTAGACTAGCACCTGTTTAGGGAAGTGTAATTTATCTGTATATTACAATTTTGGCCCAACAACTGGGCACATTGGTGATGCTAGTTAACAAAGGCATCGAATATCAGGAGAAAAAAAGTGCAACCTTTTTTTTTGAAGTGAAAAAAAGGTAAATTGAAAAATGAGCGGGAAATGATTTTCAGAAATCTAATTGCATAAAAAAATTCTTTAAACAATAAAATCTATTCATTATTTCATTATTTTTGCAAAATGTTTCAGGGAGGTATTTACACGAGAGGCATACGTGGAGCAAGAGAGCATGAGAGAACTGTGGAGAAGAAAAATACTTTCGATAAATAACACTATTCAGAGAATTAGAATTTGAAACAACTAGCAATTCACAGAAAACCCTGGTAATAATTGTTATTTTTACAATTTCTATTAAATTTAATACATGCATCATAAATATTTTATATTTTACTATTCACTTTAATAATAAAATCATTTACAATCTCTATTCCCATTTAAATTTAATTATAATTAAAAATAAAAATAAAAAAATCCATTCTTACGTTAAACCCTTGTTTCTTCTTGTTTATGTGACTTTAAAATTAGGGTTTCTCATTTTAGATTTATACGATTTGTATTACTATATATATGTGTATGACATCTAACATGTGAGAACACTTACAGAGTAGGATCCCAATCAATGTTAGTTGTTGCACGATTTAAAAAAGAAAATTTTTGTTAATCGGTGTTCATTGCTTAAAATAACACACCTGTGCGTAGTTGTAGTATAGCGCATTGGGTACATATTGAAAAAAAATCACTGTTTTATAAAAAAAATTGTTTATAAAATTATTTTTATGTTAATTAGTGCTTCAGAATTAATATAATGCATTGGGTCTCCTTTATGAAAGAGAGCATCGTACGATGTTTCTACTGTATTGGTGGTGCGTTTATAAGAACCTACCGCACCGCTTTCGGTGCGTAAGTTGCGAAAGTCACACCATTTTCTTGATTTTCTTTTTTGTTTAAACCTGAAAAGTATGTGATTTATTTATAAAATATATTAATGAATGGTACATGTTTCATATTGATAAATAAATGGCCGACGAGAGTTCAAGTAACAAAAATAGTGATAGCACATCCAGAAAATAAAAAAAGGAAAGTTCTTTGTAAATTATTTACAAAAAATATTATTTTTTAACTATATGTAAGTTTAAATAATATGTATTTTTTAGTGTGTATCCCACAGAGCCACAAAATGACGGATTTCGATAAGATTATTTCTTATCTAAGACTAGAAGAGCATAAAAGCTTGATGGAAAAATTGCAGAACGATGAATGAGGTGAATGAAAAAATACTATCGATCCAATATGAGTTTATTTTTTTTATTTTCATTAATAATATACTTAAAAATATCAGATAACATGTTTCAAACAATCTATTAATTCAAATATATTTAATGTTCTACAAGGACCAACAACGAAGAAAATGAATGTTGTTCTAATAAAAGAAAAAAAAAGAAGAACATGCAAATGAAAATGAATTCTTCCTTAGCTCATCTGGAGTGGTGGTGGAGGTTAATGAAAGGGGAAATTTTTTTTACAGAAATTGAGGGATCTAGTGAAACAAATGTATAGATTTTCTTTCCACTTACAATAAAAAAAGAATTCAATGATTCCAAGAACCAAATTTTATTTAAACTACAGGAAGAGTTTCCACAGAATTGGTCAATGAGACATGTGAGATTTTTAATAGAAAAAGCATACAAAAAAAAGGAAGGATTTAAAAAGTAATATTCCTTTAAATGTTTTTCTAGAGTTATATGTATATATTACTAAAAATCAATCATTTATAAATATCACTTTTGTTATATTTAATTTTCATATATCAATATAAAATTAAATAGTTTATTGTCATGTTACATTTTCAGGAAGATTATGAAAATCTCAAAGGATGAACGAGCTGATATCATAAATATGCTATTAGGAATGTTCAAAATGGTGAACAAGGGGATGATCAAAGAAATGGACATAATTGCATCGCATGAGGAGCCATCTGAACAACAATGTGTTTCAAATGTAATATGTAATCATTGAAATTTTCGATTAGGTACAATGAATAAATAATTTAGCATTAAATATTAATTTTCAAGTATTTTCTTGCAAAAAAAAGAAAATAAAACGGAACCCATTCAACACATAAAAAAAGACATCAAGGAAGAAAAGGGTTGATATCTATATTTGTGAGTAATTGTTACTTCCTTATAATCACTTAACTAGATTTAATTTTTGTATATTTTAAGTTGTTTTACATCAATCATCATTGAATGTCTTCAAACATGTGCTAACATACAAAGAAGAACCATGTGAATAATTGATTGACATTGGATTAAATATGGGTTGTTAGTATATCTTGGCATATCATAAATTAATTGTGGAATTTGTAAGCATCTATATTTTTTTACCTAGTTCCTTTTATAATGAATAGAACAAACAAATGTTTTATATTAAATCTATGATTTTCTATAGGGTATAAAATTTTTAGGAAACAAAGTATGGAACTGCGGCCACAAATGAATTTTTGAGAGATGACATGAAATTTGGTTTTTAAAGAATGTGTATAGTTCATGAGTCAATTCTTGCTATGGTACATTTATTTTCGATTTACATTGATGTATATTATTTAATATTGCAATTTCATTATTCTCACCAATGTATATAGACTCATTACACTTTATTTTTATGTTTTTAGATGGAAATTGAAGAATAAGAAAAAAATAAACACAATGAAGAAAAGCAAGACGTTGTATTTTCTGAAATATTTGTGTGTGAAATCACATATTTTAATGTAATGGGCATAGTGTCTCAATTAAAAGATAAAGGGATACCAATAGTTGTCCCATTATGTATGAAAAAGGGTGTCTTATATATATATATATATAATAATAATAATAATAATAAAATACATTTTATTTTATTATATTGTGTTCTCCATTGTCGCTGGGAAATGCTACACCACTGATTAAATATATGGATGATTAAATATTATAATGAATAGATACAAAATATGATAATCTGATATAAAAAATTCATCCAAACATCACATTCAAATCCACTAATAAAAATTTAATTGATATGAATATTGTTATAATATATGTGTCGACTTTTGATGAATAATGAATTTTAAAAAAATCACAATAATTGCACTGTCACAGGTCGATGGTTCTAAAATATAGAAAATGAACACTACTGCATGTTAGTTACTGCGCACCATTATGTTTGTATAATACTGCGCACTGCTGCCTTTTTACGACCTATGGGCACCACACCAAATACCATTACCACTTGGAACACACGGTGCACTTTATTGACGACTACCACCCAGGTGGGTGGATATGCGTTGCATGCGTCGATATGGTTTTCCTTTAATGCCCTGATTAATTTTAATAACTTAACGACTCGATGCGTTTTAACACCTAAATGACCCGATGCATTTTTAAACCTTAACGATGATGGTGCATGCTCCTTCTCTTGGCTTGGTGGGTCTTTGTGGGTGGCATTCACCGAGACCTTTCTAAACTCCTAGGGGCTTCCGAAACTTGTTTCATTCCGGTGCTTGGTATATTTATAATACCGGTGTGTACAGGGTAAAATGCACTGGTGCGTTCACACATGATGCACACGCCAATGAGAAAAACATCTATAAAAACCTATAGCTACCTAGTTTTTTTAGTTATGTTGAAGTTCTATTAGAAACGCCATCAAAACCACCGTTACCAAGAACGGATGTTGTAGCAAATGTTTTTTTGACAATTTTGGCCAATTTTATAACACCAAAAAACTCCTTTATAACCTCCTATAGAGGGTATTTTCCTTGTAGTGATGGCATATTGGGCCATGTCACCCATCGACATGTATGTGTAACCATAGGTAAATTTGTTTGTACTATGATGTAATTTTCCAATGAGTTTTCATACATTATTTATTTTATGTTGTCTTTTTCTTTCCATTTGTTTTCACAAGTTATCTACTGCTTAGGCTTTCTACTATGTGAATTAGGTTGAATGATTGTATGTAAGATTTATATGTTTAATACTAAATTAATAAGGTGTGATTGTCTATGGTGACATTTTATTTACTTACTTTATACAGGTCATCTCCCCATATAGTGGCCACCATCGCTGAACTGAATAAATCTTGTTTGAGTTTCTTGCTTTTCTCGAGAAAAATGAAATTGACATTGTCGATGTTGAGGTATATATCATGCAAATAATTTATAGTATACTTTAGTTTATATTCTAGTATTTATCGTCCTTGATATCTTATACTCAACATTTTATCTTCTTTCATTTTGAGAAGAGGAAATCAATATTGACGGTAAGAAGCAGGAATTGATGAAATAGACGAACAATAACACTTCAGAGACAAATGCAAAAAGAGAGAGAAAAGAACGAGTATAGTGATACCCTTCAAGCCAATATTTTTCACGACACACACATACAAACTAATGGTCAAGCTTTTAGAGTTGGTGAATTCACTTTCAATGCCTTGGCAACACAATGATAATGTTTTGAAAGCGATGAAACAATATTTCATGTGTAAATTGTAGTCCAACAATATTAAGTCGGAAACTCATATTGTAATACTCAAAGTTTCATATAATATAATTTATGTGGTTAAAATTATTTATAGTTGTAATTGATATTATTTATTATTGTAATTAACAAATGTAACTTTGTATCTTCATATTAGATGAACATGCACATTGTATGACAATTTTTTTAATTTAGTCACAAAGTCATACTAATTAATTGATGTTGATTAATAACACACACATAAAATCAATCTAAAGTTACTACTAAATTATTAGTTTATATTGATTAATGATTAACGTGAATAAAAGAAATATACAGCTACTATTTTAATCGTTTATAATTATTATTAATGAAAGTAATTGAAATGAATATAAACTACTATATCAGCAGTTTATATAATGAATATGAAACTACGAAAAAAAGATAAATTAATTCTATAAATGATAAATTTTTGATTCCAAATGATGACTAAATTTTTCACATATACGATTATTAGTAGCTAATTTATAGTATCTTATAATACTACCGAAATCTAGTCATATTTATTTGGTCATTAATTGGTTTCAAGTTATGACTAAAAATTGCATATATATGACTATTAAAATCTAATTTATAGTATCTTATAACAAGAACAATAATTTGGTCATTAATTAGTTTTCTTAGGTGATCATGTAGAAGTATATTTCTTTTTGTATTTGTTCATTATTGGTGACAATTAATGGCTAAATCAATGACTAAATTAATGACCATATTTATAACTAAATATACTACTATATGATAAAAATTTAGAAAAACAATTAATGACTAAACTAAATATGACTAAAAGTTTGTTTCATTATAAGGTACTGTAAATTAGTCACTATTTCTCATCGACTCAAAATTGATTATTTATATGGAAACTTTAATCATTTTTTTGGTAACTAATTAGCCAATTTGTACTAGTGCATAAATGATTCTATATTATCAAAAATCATGAAACTTTTGCACTAAGTGCTAAACCTGACCAATTAAATGGACCAAGGATATAAAAATTACTTTATATTATCAAATGTAAACATAGAACCTACATGAACACCTAAGTTTTTGTAACAGATTAGATATAGGAACTACGAAAAAGTGCCTAAAACCTTGCATCATGCTTAATGCTTATCAAATAAACATATTGACAAGTTAGGGTTTAATGCATTGCCCCTTTTATATGGGCTTAGTATAAATATCCATTAACAAATATCACTAGATAAATTTACGCCGCTTAACAAAAACAAAATATTTTCTCCCTGATAATATTGGCAATTAACATATATTTGGGTATCAATGTTTAAAAGAAAATTTAACAAACCTCCAATGTATTGATACTTCAATAAATGATATCGAGTGTGTCAACATAATAATACTAATAAAAAATGATTTTACCAAAAATTATGGTCAGTTAAAAATGGATAGCATTTGGGTATTTGTTATTAGCAATAAAAAAACATAAAGGATTTTGTTTCAAAACACACAAATAAGGGAAGAAGATACTAGTAATGGAACTTCTACATTGGAAGGTCAAACTCGAGTAGAAGGAATGATAAATGATGAAGATATTTCCTTTACGAATCTTTCCTAAATGACATAATAACCACCAAAGCTCATGAAAATAATGTGTTTTATGTATTTCATGTTTCCTCGATACATGTATAACCCCATATTGGAACCTTTTACAAAGGAAATTTTCCACCAGTAAAGGACTTTATGTGAAATGAAAATTTTGGAACCTCACTCAGAACCATGAGTGAGCAACAATACCACTGATGAATATCTCCTAAAAATAAAAAGAAATGGATCCACTCAATCACTCAACACAAGAACAATTATTTGATACATCTCATCCATAAAAAAACATATTAACTTGTCATTCAATCCAGAATTATAAATAAACTATGATATTTTATTTAGAAGTCAATACATGGGGTGAGTAGCTAAAAGGTATAATTTTTTGGCTATGATTCACTAATGATTGATGGAATATGAAAATATCTAATATAAACTTAAACATCTAAATATCTCAAAAAATCACTTCCAATATGGAATTACATAGATATGAGAAATAAATCCCTTATTTAAATTTAAATATTTATCAAATTAACTATTCCATAACTTTGTTTTGGAAAACAAGGTTCTTAATCATATCGTCATAAATTAAATTAAGGGAACCTACTCCATTTAGTAATTTTCGTAAGACCTTATAAATGTCTCCATGAATTTGAAGAGATGCCCTTGCATTAAACTCCTAAGAAATAAAATGCATGAACTCCTATTCATGAGTCTTCAATTGCTACTATTATAATTTAACTAGTACTAGATCCCATCCTGTTGTTTAAAATTTTTTAATCATAAGTGCATTTATGCATTTTCTCCTCCTTCAAGATCCCATACATTGCTTTATTTTTGTCCAATTTTTTTTTTTGTCATAAGTACTCTCAACAATGTGGGATTTTATGATTAATTTCCACTTTGAAATCTTCCCAACTGACTTTTTCCTCTTCATTTTTTCTTATTGTTGGTGTATACTATTACTAATATTTTTCATGTGGTTCTTTATTTATGTATAAATTCCTTACATGGATTTGCCTATGTCTTCAATACTTGCGTATTTTACCAAAATATTTAGCCCAAAATACACATTGATTTCATATAGGTGTCTTACAAATGGCTCCAAGCATTTGAAACATTGCTTCATGCATCATTTGAAACAATGCTTCATGCATCTTTTACTTGCTCTTTTTTTCATATACCTCACAATACATTCTAGTTCTTCATTAAATTACATTCTAGCTTACCTTATCATTTATCATTAATTGGTGCAATATTCTGCATCCAATATGCTTTCTTTGGCTCATTTTCTTTATTAATACACAATTCACTAACTTATCTATCTCCAAAATCTATAAATTTTTTCCTATTTTCTTTATTAGATATATCTATATAGGCATAGAACATATACCTCATATACTTATTTTTACACTATCTTGGGTAGAATATTGACATCATCAAAAGTAATTAATTCCTTATTTGATATTACAATACAAAACCACTCATTCATACTTCCATTATTACTCCTTTTTCCATGATATCTCGCTCTTGTATAAATTTTCTCTTAATATTATATTAATGTATCGAATGAATTTTACACTTATGTTGTATTAAACTCATCTCACACCTCCTTTTTCCCTTCATGAGAAATTCCATGATGTCCTCTTTCCATATATGAGAGAATATTTTCATATTTTTTTACTCCAAATTTTTTTATTGGTACATCTTCTTCGATCCTCATATTCCTAATGGTATTCATCTTTTTTATTACCATGCCTACTACTATGAACATTAGATTTATATTAATTTAAAATTGCTTCAGAAATTCCCCAACAAGAGTTATAAAAGTCCCCTTTTATCTCGATAAACCTTTAAGTCCCCTAGTTTCCTTCTCCCATGTTTTAGCTGTCGTAAATAGGACTAGCTTCTTTAATCTTCAAAACAACTATTATTGTATATTTCCAAAACATCCTCTTGGTTATTATTCTAATATTTTGAAAATGATATAATATTTTTGTCATGTTATTCCTTCTATTCAAAACCTAATTCATATTTCCCCAGATTCGAAACAAATATTTTGTCTCTCTTTTGATCAAAATGTAGTCTTAATTCTGAAATATTCTCTTTTATTTTGTCTCTGACTTTCTTTCCTCTCATCCTTCCATCAATTTTACCTTTAGATGAATTCTCTTCTAGTAAATTTATCCTTGATTATGCATTAGAAGCTTTCCTTTTATCTTCCTCCCATAAATCCATCTCTTTTTTTAGGCAATCTTCCAAAGATTTCAATTCTTTCTCAAAATATGTCATCTCCTTTACTCGAGACTCTTTAATTTCATACAATATAAACCAAATTAATCTTGGAATATTAATAGGACATAATTCTAGTGTCCTCATGTACTTATTTGTATATGTAACTCTTGCATGGACTTATTCTCTCCTAGGACTTCATTGGGAAATTCATCATATTATTCATTGTATCTTCTTTATCCAATCCATATTTTTAACCTACAAATGAAATCCATGACACACATGTATTTTTTTTTTATATTACCCTATAATCCTATCTTGGTCATTGATCAGGTTCTCCAATTACTCTTTAATTCTCTTAGTTTCTTCCTAATCTCTCTCATCATCTTTTCCAAGCATTTTTCCCATTCTAGTTCACAAAAATGAATTGTTTTTCCTGCACCTAAGGAATATTTTCTATGTTGAACTTTCCTTAAATTCAAACTGAAAAATATGCTACTAGACCTTGTTCTTCAACCTTAATACACAACTCACTTATTCTAAAATTTATTTTCATAGTACCATCATTATCACACTATTTTAACTAAACAATCTCTTTGTCCCATTTCTCGTCCCTCATCTTTTTTCTACAAATTTCTCTAACATCTTCCCATATCTTATTGTGTCATTATCTTTGACTATTTACATATTTACATGAATATAGTTATTTTTATCCACCCTTTTTTTAATGATATTCTCCATGTCAAACTATGAGCTACAAATAAACCACTATAGTAACAAGTATTTTTCAGCTTGCCACATAACACCCAACCAAACTTCACTAGAGAACTTTGTCTATTCATACCCTTGGTTCCTTCTTCTATAACCTCTTGAGATTCCTTTGATCCTATTATGCTCCTACAATCTACTAATTTATCCTATAAGACTATTGTCATTCCTTAAAAACTTATATCGAACCTTAGTTGGAAGTTGTTACAAATTGTCTACTATAATAGTCTATGCCACACTTCTCTTTTCTTTGTTTCATACTAGCTACATAAACACATACTTTATCCATCTATCAAAAGTCATATTTATTTACAGGATATCACCAAACTTGTACCTTCTAGATCTTTTGTGTTTTCTTCTACCTTATAATTTCCTTTATTTAGAATTATGTCCTTCACACTTATTTGCTACAACTTCTATTAGGTTCTTCATAAAATAATCTATCATTCATGTATATATAACTCCTTTCTCACTATTTTTTAGCATATAATCATATTCATCTATTGAAATTGGATCTAAAAAAGATAAATCCAGTACCTTAATATCTAGAAATTTGATCTACAAAAGAGAAATCCAATACCTTAATATCTACGACCTGCATTATTACATCTCCTTCTTTAATATTTTCTTGATAATATGCTAGTGTCTTCTTTTAGTCTCTACGATAACTTAGCGTAAGTGTGGAGTATTCATACTTTGATATCCTATCACAAGTTATTATTTAGGATTCCTATGTTGATACACTAGTACCTCTACCAATACCTTTGCTCCAGTGTCAACGTATGGCCTCCAAATACTATTTATTCTGTATACAATACTTCCTATTATTTTTCGTATTTTTCTTTCTAAATTTTCCTTCTTTTTGTGCTTGCCCCTTTATAGCTTAATTATATTTCAAAGAGAGTTTTCTTCTAGTATCAAATTTGTACTAGGTTCATCCACTAACCAATTTCCATCAAAATAAGGAGAAGGGGAGGAGCACAAGAAAATTAATCTCATCAAAATGAAATTTTATTTCATTTTTAGTCAAGGAGTAGAAGTCTCTTTTAAGGAAAATCCAGCTACGTGTAAATAGTAAAATTGTATATGTTGTTGAGGGGAGAAATGAAGGTGAACCAATATTTAAAGAACAAATAAATTGTTGCAATAAAGCCATTAATTGCGCAAGGGATGGAAATATACTTTCCATAGAGAAACCTTGGGTAAAATTGTCAATTTTTTTGTAAATAAGAATGAGATATATATGATGAGCTATAAAATGAAGCCATGGAATTTTTGAAGAGAGTGTTGAGAGTGAGTGGCATTAAGAGTGTCTTCCAAGAAGAGAATTATATGTCCATTTAACTTGAAAATTTGAGGATGTCGATGCTCCCTAATATACAGTAAAATAAAAGGATGAAATGGATTGAACCAATAGAATAAGAAGGCATGATCAAAGCAATACATGAGATTCTGGAAAAGTGAAGGAAAGAAGAAAACAATTGCCACAACCATATGGACATAGGAAAGATGAGGTTTGGTATGGAGGAGGACTATTATATTTTTAAGCACTTGACAAGGAGGTCATTATACTTTTCAACATGAGGAATATGGTGTAGGAGCATCAACTCTAAGAAACTCATTTTTATTTATACCCAATGAGGATCATGAAAATTCTAGAGAGGAATTTATTTCACTCAATTGTAATTTGTTAAAAAAAAAAATAGTGGGGTTTTGATTTAATTGCATGTGTATTGATTTTAGAATAATATGGGATAGTTTTGTTTTTAGTTGGTTTTGTTGTTAGTTAGTTTTTTTGAGTTGGTGTTATTTCCAAATATAGATTTGTAAGTTTAACAAGTGTCTAGCTTATGTGCTAGAATATTCATAGTGATGTCCAATTTAGCTTTGTTTTATTAGGATATTTTCTTAGAAAATAGAAAGATATACATTTCTGTATAATCCAAGTTATAAAAAAAATTTCAGGGATTTATAATAGAACCAAATAAATGAGAAAGAAGTTGAGTAGCTTGAGGATCTCCCATAGAGATTCCATGTAAATATTTTGTATATACATCTTCATGAGTAATATAAAAGCTAGGGTTTTTCAATTATTACATGTGCTTGATTAAGTTTTTTGAATGTGTATTGATGCCCTATCTATAGTGGGAGAGTGTCCCTATGTCTGCATTGTCCTAAAATTGGATGAAAGGGAAAATAAGGTGGCATTTAAGCCAAGCCTCACTTGAGGGGCTAGGGAACTAATTCAAAACTAGAGTGGTGTTTTTGTGAGTGCTAGCTTGCCAACTTTAGTTTCTCCTTCAGAAATTTGAGTGTCATAATTGACATGAGGAATATAGATAAGGAAAAAATTAGGTCGATGATGGAAATACCCTTATAAAAATGATACCTATTTTACACAATTATATAAAGTGGGAGACATTGTGTGAGGCAAGAACCATTTTGGTGTGATTATTGTAAAGGAATTGTCTATAGAGACCATAAATATTTGCAAATGACATATTTCTTATCTGAAATCACAAAAACAAAATTAAAAAAATAAAAATATTGGATAATTTGGATTATTTTTTTTTTTTTTATATGGTGGAAATTGATTAAGCACAACCCATAGGGCACCCAAAATATTGAAGTTTGAGAATTGTGACCTATATTTTAAAAAAAAAATGTCCAATTTTGTCATAATATTGCGGGAATTTCCATTATTTTCTCAACTAGTTTGTCGATTCTTTAAACTACACTTATAGTGAATGACTCTAGAAGTTGGAAACTCATTTAAGAGAAGATAATTAAGGCCATAAATTAAATATATTCGAAATATTTACCATATGATATATTCCTATTAGAGAGCGGAGAATTTATCATATGAAGTATTCCCATCATAAAGAAGATAATTTACCATCTTAAGAATTCCCTTCAGAGAGGAATGCATTTGTCGTCAAAGTCAATTTTCTAAAGGTAACTGGAATTTCTCGTGAAGGCCTCTTCCTTCCTTATTTTAGAAGGGGTGCCCCAACCCTGCAAATCATCTATCGACTCCACCAATTATCATATATTCTATAACATGAAGAATTCAATCCACCAATTATAAGCTATCCTATAACATGAACAAAATTTGTGTTATAACCAAGGGTGTGGATCCCCCTCTCTTTCGACATTACAATGGGAGAGCCTCAAAAATCCACCAACATCATGGATTTTCCACTTTAAACTAAAACTATTTATTGAGGAGAATAGACCCCCACTTATCACTAAGGTCACTTCATATGAGTGAAACAAGATCAAGCACCTTTGTGGCTAAACCTATAGAACGACTCAGTAAAGAGAATGAATCACATGGGTGGAGTTAGAACCAATAATAAATGGGTTTTGTAGAGGAAGAACTATGAAGAAAATTAGAATTTGAATGGTAGATTTATGGATTTGATACATGGGTTGAAAAGTAAGAGATGAAGCACATAATTAAGTTTTTTTTTTACGAAGGGACAAGAACAATATATCAAAAATAGCAAGGAAATCCTAAATTGGTTGCATTCTCTATGTTTGTCCTTTTGTTTGAAGATATTTTATTTTTTATTTTTTTTATATAATACTTTACTCCATATGCATGAGCATGATCTTTTTTTATCAAATTAAAGAAATTTACTATAGTGATTTTTTATCTCTTACATGACTTATTATACATTTTATCTTTATGTAGTTTGTCTCTTGTTTAGAAGTCTTCATATTTCCTTTTCATATTGTGGATTTACAGAAAATCAACTTAATAAGAAATATGTGTTATAATTGAATATATATATATATATATATATATATATATATATATATAATTGGGATGCATTTTTTATTTCTATTTTAATTAAATACATTAAATTAAGTATGAAATAGAAAAAAAATTGTATAGAATGTGTTGTTAAATAAATGGAATATTTTTAAATGATAGATGGCTTAATAGTCAACGTATGCTTTGAGTAGATTTCACCGAACCACAGGGGAGTCTAAGGACAAGATGAACCCTGGCGTTGTTGATCTCCATTCCTCCGCTGCCGTTAGGCCACTGCTTGGCCCTGGCGATCTTGGCATCTAGAGGACATTGGCCTCGCCTCCACTCCAGACTGCTCCTACAATCGACCATGTGAGAAACCAATTTTGGGAACACGGATCACACACCAGTTTTGGAAACCTTGCGAGAGGTGTAATCACCGAAGCCGACTTGAAAGCATCTCCTCCTCAAAAGAACCCCAGAAGCCATGAAAATAGGGAAAAGACGGCCCCCGACCTCGTGAATCTCCTGAAATATGTGTGGAGCCTCCCGAGCTTTGAGTGCTTCAATCAGTATCCAGGACTCAACAACTCAAGGATCCAGCGCGATACCCTGGAGTGACGAAGTATGAACAACCCTTGCTCATGGGATTGCGGCAGGAAAACATAAAGGACCACAGAAAGGAGATATCAGGCAAGGAACATCTATATGGCCTCGAAAATGCATCTTGGCAGTTAGAGTTCTCTAGATCTACCCTCCCCTTCTTTTGAAATCCAGATCTTGCTCCTCACGGGTAGATCCATGATGCTTTGGGTATGCTCAACAGATAGATTACAAAATCTCTTGCACACCCCTGAGCACAGGCTGGGGATTCCCTCATCTATTCAAAGACTTCTATATGGAGGTAAACAAATTGATGCCTCTTTTCCCCTTTCATTTTATAACATTGAAAGAGGTGATACTTTAGTCGTATCCCTTGATTTGAGGGGCGAGGGGGGGTGGGGCGGGGGGGATTCATCATCTGCACTAGATTTCTCCTACAAGGATGATGTCCATGCATAACCTAAGAAAGCTGCTCAATCCTCTGTGACCCGCAAGCCTTTTATGGTTGATAAGATGGAGAAAGTTCCCTCCATAGAGATTTCCCATCCAGATCTAGCAGATCAACTTCAAAAATATGCAGAAGCCACCATCACCTATAGGTTCAATGGAATTTTTCCTCGCACAAAGGATATCTATGAGTGGATATACGCCAATTGGACCCACAACTTCACAGTCATCGTCTTCTCAAAAGGTTTCTTCATAGTAGTGTTCGATCACAACAAGCATTATCAAAAGGCCTTAACAGAAATTCTATGGTTTTGGGGAACAACAGGGTTATTCCCCACCCGTTCGTTCCCAAATTTTGACCCCTCTACAATAGTCATCATCAAGTTTCTTGTTTGGGTCAAACTTCCTAATTTATCTGCCCATTTATGGCACCTTCCTGTCTTCCAAGGAATAGGAAACACCTTGGGCTGATATCTGATAACAGATCCCCTTCAAGAGTACCAAGGACTATACACATATGGAAGAATATGTGTTGAAATAGAAATAAGTAAAGGTATTCTTGATCAAATTAATCTCAAGATCGGCGATTTCCTATGGACACAGATTATGGATTATGGGAACACTGCCTTCTACTACCACCACTGTCACCAAACAGGGCACCTTCAAAATTACTGCCCCACATTCCTTGCCCAAAAAAAGGAAAAAAACCTCAAATCAAAATCCAAAATATGGATACCATGTTATTTGCCTCCCATGGATGACATTGATTCCTTGAGTTCAGATGAGGAGGAGATTGATGCAGAAATGGAGCATGCAAAGAAGATGCAAGATTCGTCCTTCGCTATTCATGAGGGACCCTAGCGACGACAATCTCTCAGAAATGAACTCATGAGTCGTCCTCTTCCGATACGGATAAGGAGACTCCTCCCATAGTCAACAAAAGTCTACAAGTGGTTCTTGCCATTCCACACCATGACGGATGGGTCAAAGTCAAAAAAAAGAAAGGAACAAAAATTTCGCATGGAGGTTTCATCCCATGCTAGGTAGAACCTAGTTTCTATCTTCTTTTTTTTCCTAGTCACACTTCATGGCTCTTTTTCATGTTTCATGTTCACTCTTTAGGATCGAGGTTGATATTTTATCATTTCTGGTTAACCTGTTTCTTGCATCTCTTGATTGTAATCTCATCTTGTACCATATGATCGCTTAATAGAATTATGCTTATTCAGAAAATAAATAAATACAAATAAATGGAATATTTGAAGAAGATGAGGTCTGTAGATATACATAAATTAAGAATAAATTATATATGATCAAATCAATATAAATTTAAGACATTGATATTACATTTTTTAATGGGAAAATTTGTACAAATAGGATATATTATTGTTCCTAACCATGGACATAATTTAATTGTTACTTCCTGTTCTCATTAATTGTGTGTGAGATCTATTTAGAACAATATCCAATCATATGTAAATGTTCAAAACACCTATAATGAGAAAAAAAATCAATATGTGTAATTTGTGATTTTATCTTATCAAATATCAATGTTCAAATCACCAATAATTAAAAAAAGAATGAAAACCACAATCTATATGTACAATTTGTGATTTCATTTTTTTATTCCTTTCTACTTTGTATATATATAATTTTCAAATGGTCCTACATATGTGTCAATGAAGGAATGTTCAATGTCATTATGACATACTATTTTTTTTCCTTTCATTAGTATAATTTTTCCTATACAAGCTTGAAAGATAAGTTTGAATTGTGCAATGACAAAGTTAAATCTGCATGTGATTTTCTTGAAAACACAATACCCTATATGAACTCAGTCTCATGGAAAACATGAGTAATATGTGCATGTAGATAGCAAAATATTTTACGAATCAATTGAACATAATTGATATAAAAATTAAACTACTTTCAAAACAAATTAATTCAAACTTTTGAGAAATGCTACCACATTTTTTATATTAGTTCTACCTATTACAATTTTCCTCAATTTTCCTCATGTTACATTGATGTTGGATAGAAAAGGGAGCTAATGAAGGTAGGCAAAAAGGCTCCACAAAAATTAAAAGGTTCTATTGGGTCAGTTCAATTAGAGGAAATGGATTGGAATGTGTCCTCTTCATTCATTAATTTTGTTTTTTTTTCGATAATATATTAATAAGAAATTATTTTATTTCAAAATATTAATTTTAAAATAATAGAATTAAGTCACTACTCTTAGTTAATTTTAAGTAAACATAATTATTTACATTGAGTTAATTTGAAGTAAATATAGTTATTTAACTATTATAGAGAAAACTATTAAGTTGCATATATACAACAACTTAGTAGAATTAAAAAAGTTTAAATATAAGTCATGTGATGAAGATTTAAAAAACCATTGGGGAATATTATGCTAAAAATCTAGGCTATATTGGCTTGAGCGCGTTGGTTCTTATTGCTAGGGATAGTGAATTATCCGTCCAATTCCCCTTTTCCTTTCTTCATGCCCTTTTTCCCTTTCTTCATGACATAATTAATAAACATCATGTAGGGATATCATTTTTACCTTTTAGGGAATGAGTGAAATATGATATGAGATGGGAATGACTTAAAAAATGAAAGTTAGATGTACTAAATATGAAATGGCTTAAGGAGATAGAAAATGGATGATAAATGCACATTTAGGAGTCTAATAACTAGTATTATTTTCATCAATAAACTAAAATGGGAAATGATAGTCTTTTTGGTTTGGATTTCAAGGAGATAAATTAGTAGTATTACTCTTTACAATATTATTCTCAATGACATAATTCAAAATAATTAGATTAAAGTTTTTATTTTTATTTTTATTTTTAATTTACTAAAATAAAATATAACATTATTAAAAAATGAATAATTGACTAATATTGTTTTGTTGTTGGTTTTCTTATCTATAGTATATAAGACTAGAAATATTTTTTTTTTAGCTTATGGGTTCTTCTAAAGAGAAGCATGTTCATTTTACTTGACATAAATCCAAAGAATCATCTCTCTCAATTTAATATACCTCAATTACCCACTATTTTGTTTGTTATTATCATAAATATAGTCATAACAATAAATTATTTTCCTAGAAAAATATATTTCATGATGAAAATGGAAACTAACTTTATCCTTCTCTCCAACTCCCAAGCGTTATTTTCACAATTAGAACTTTCACAAGGATTCCTATCAATACTACTTGGAGTTCTACTATTTTAGATTTATCCCTTGCATATTTATATCTGCCTTCTTGTTTTGAGATACCACCACAGATAAAGTCTATAACTCATTCCTAAGTTCTCGGTGTCATATTCGTCATGTGGAATTAGTCTTAAGGTTCATGCATGTTAAATTATGTACATTACATCAGGAAATATATCATATACATTGGCGTTATTCCACAGTACTCTTGTTACGAGGGTTGGAATATGTGTAGCCCTTCTGGAGTTGTAATATGTAATACTTATTTTATGTGATTACTAATTTATAAGTATGTCTATTATAAATCCTTTTCAACATAATTTATAAGTATGTCTACTATAAATCCTTTTTAACATAGATGGATAAACAGTTAATTTCATTAAATATTATTATTAACCCTACTAAGGTCCAAAAGTAACTGAAGTCACTACAGCCATATACTTCTTTTTGCACTTAACGAGACTATGTGCCAAAGCACCCTATTCACCCGATGGTGATATTCTACTGTCATAATACTTCGAGGTGATCCAATGGCTGTGGTTTTCATAAAACCTAACAACTAGGTTTTTCGGGTCTTTCCCTCTAATTATTTGCATTTGTCTGTTGCTCTTAGTCATCACCCACGTTTCCCTCTATAAAGACTTTGCACCGTTGCACCATGTTGATGTGCAGAAGTCAACTCTTCTTTGAGACATTAGGCTCTTTGTTTCTTACATTTTCTAGGACTATTTCTCCTCCAAACTTCCCATCTTACTAGATTTAATAGGTAAAATATTGTCCCATTCAAAGTTCTTTGGGATTTTTATTTTCATATTGTTTTTTTTACTTTTCATTTCTTCTCCCAACCTTTTTGTTTTCTGTTTTCTTTGGTTCGCTATTTTTACAGGTAATCCCTTTGGGTGTGGCGTTCTTCTCACTAGATTTGGATTTCTGGTTTTAATGTTTTTTCTTCCTTATTTATGCTAAATGTTCTCATTTCATTGTCCTCACTTTCAAGGTATAAACTCATATTTTTTTTTGGTGGTTTTGTTCTCATTATTATAACTTTACGTTCCTCATAATTTCATTGTTCCCAAATTTTCCTCTCTCATTTTCTTATCTACCCACTATTTCAACTTCACCCTTTTTAAGGTTTTTTTTCTTTTTTTCATAATTACAATTTTTTCTTTCTTTCTCTGGGCTATAACTGGGGTCAGCAATGTGGATATTGTCTTCACTGAAATATGAATGTCATTATATCTAATAGCATTATTAGTTTAATCCTTTAGATCGCCACTTTATAATATAAAATCACTTATTATTGAGTTTGGTACTTCCCTACATTATATGTATTCTTTCTGGACAATACATATACATAACTGTATTGATTTCTCCTTGCAGGTTATAGAAAAGGTTCAGGGAATAAATCCATCAAGAGTTTCGACTCATCTATGGGTAATCTCTATTACGATCTTTATGAAACGCTCTATTTCTCCTTGCAGGTTATAGAAAAGGTTCAGGGAATACATCCCTCAAGAGCTTCGACTCATCTATAGGTAATCTCTATTACGTTCTTTATGAAGCGCTCTTAATTTTCCACTAAGGCTCTTGAAACAAAACTTCTCTAATTTTCATAATTTCTAACTCAAAATCCTCATGGTTTTTTATGGAGAATTTTTTTATACGAAACTTGATACCGAGCCTGGATGAGGATTATTAATAATTTTCATAATGGAACTCTTTACCCTTGAGAGGGTATTTTAGTCAGTGACTACGAGTTCCCTGTTTAAAGAGCCTTTCTCTTTAACCCTTCTATATTTTTCATGGAAAAGAGTTTTTCTATTTTAATTATGGTTTATATTTACATTTTGGACTCTGAAATTTTTTAATAATTTAACCCTTAAATTCTTTACCAGCGTTATCTTTGGCTTCTCTGGAGTTCATTTTGCACCAAGCACCTTGTATTTACATGACTGTTTTCTGGATAGTATTGCAGTAACAATACTTTCCAATTGTCGTGTTTCTCAAAATTTTAATAATAATTTAACTTTATTTCAATTATACTTAACACTTGATTTCGTCAGCTCGTTTTCCTTTCATTATTGGTCACAAGGAAAACGTTGATTTTGACCTCTCGCAGTCCTTTACAGGTGTTGGACCTGCGCTGGCTGAGAACTTCTTACGAGATAGCTTTTAGTTGTTCTAAATCATACTTGGCAACATTGGCATGGATCATGAGCTAGGGCATGGCTAGCTGCTAGAGATTAACAGTTCTGGGCCAAGCCTCCTACTTTTTAAGGTAAGCTGAGTGGGCTTAATGGCTAAGAACTTGTGATTTCTTTTGGGAAGTCACAGAGTTGTCTATGGTCCGTCATGACCAAGCTAGAGGATAGAAGTCCCGTTGGAGTTTGGGATCTAAGGATGGTCTCTGGATGACTCTGTCCTTGAGAAATCATGAATTACTGGTATATGTAGCTTGCTAGCTGTTGCATATACTCTAAAAGGTTGTTTAGTTCCGTGTCTAAAAAAAACTTTGGCATAGATTTTTGTATATTAAACTTATGATTATTTGAAAGACATTTTTGTCCTTAATTCTCACATGAATTTTGGAGTAATTTTAATTCTTTAATAAAATTTCTTTCATTTATTTGTATTTTCATTGGTTCAATGGTTAGTTACAAACCTTATGAAGGTATTTACCTAGTTCATATTTACCTGTTTGTTTCAACCCATTCCATGCATAGTTTGAATATTACCTTTTATTCTTACTTGTTGTGTGAAGTGCAAATGTATTCATAATTTGTTTTTTCATATTATCTCCTCCATCAACCTTCCTTAAAGAGCAAGAATTGCTGCTAAAGGCAGCTAGTCCCTGCCTTTAGTGCTGTAATTCCATAAAAATGAGCATAATAAGTTTACAAAATTATTTGCTCCAACGGGACCAGGAAGAGAAGTGTATGAGGTTTGGAGAACTTCATTTCGATTCTTTTGCTTCCTAGGAAGAGAAGTGTATGAGGTTTGGAGAACTTCATTTCGATTCGTTTGCTTCCCTGGAGGTTGTTGACTGTATTGGATTGGTGATGTTGCTGGTGTTGCTGCATTTGATAAAGAGGATGATGTGGACCCTGCTGTTCAAGTTGAAATAATGGTGAATTCATGGAAATTTGCTATGCCAAAATGCTAGATTGACCAGCACCTAGCTGTCCTGTGGCCAGAACCTCCTCCCCGAGTGCCTCATTCAATGTTATATACAAAATACAAAGCCGCCAATTATTATACACACGCGAGTTCTTCGGTGTTATCCCAAACAAACATCACTTTATTTAAGATTTGAAAACATTTATGCGGAAAAAATCTTTCCAACAAAATTTGGTCATATAAACTGCAATAGAAGTGTCTTGATAGCGAAAGTGCCATGGATCAATTGTGTCTAAAGATTCTAACTAGATATTAAGAAACCATTCTTTCAAATGTGCTCTGCAATCCATATTTCCATTTCCTATACTTTAGAAAAGTAGATACCATGAATACAACATGAGACCAAGATCATTACCATCACGAAGTTGTGCTTGTTGTTCCATGGCTTGTAGGCGTAACTTGACAAGGATGTTAACTGGCATCCATCGCATGGACATTATAGCACTAAATCTCTATTAGCGGAACCGTTCAAGGACAACAGACTAACTAGATAACAGAAGTACTCAAACAACATGCAACCAAATAGGAACTGGTGTTTTCCTTTCTAATATTGAGCATGCTACAATTAGAGATATCTAAATAATGAAAACCTCCTCCATAATGGAAGTGTTCACTGCTTACTCTTGCCTTGGCCTAAAAAGGACCGTGAAAGCTATATAAGTTACATAAGAATGGCTTAACACCTAGTGGCAAGATGAATAACTTATTATAATCATGGCTTAGCCACTATGAAAAAGATGATGAATAATAAACATGTACAGCTCTGAGATCCATTTTGTGTATGGTTCCCATATTAAAATGTGGCATCCATTTTTTGTATGGTTCCCATATTAAAATGTGGCATCTTATTAGCACACATTATATGCTAAATTACAAGGCTCCTATTAAGTATACTAGTAGATTAGATCCCTAAAGTTTGATATCTAATCTGCAACATTGTTTGGATCCAACTCAAAAAGGAAATTTGCGACATATTTAACTAACTCTAGATTCATATGGACCTTACAGGCAGTAAGTAAAGATGCCAACAACACCTACACAATAACCAGCAATCAGAACAGGGTTGAAATTTCTGAGAAACCAGAAGGTGGTGTCAAGAGACACCATTGAAATAAATCCAATCAAAATGACATCTTTCAGTGTCCAAAACCATAAAGGGTTATGCAGTGAATCATTTGGCAACAACAGACCAAATTACCTCACAGACCTATCAATGGCAGCATACAAATTGACTTATCAAAATAATCCTCGATCATCAACTTGTACATGCAGTAGCAATATCATTCCCATAAAGCTACATTGAGCTTATCATTGTTGGATATCCTTCTACAGTTAACCTGGAACTTTGTTGATGAGTGACTGATTCAGTGAAACTAATTATCATTACGAATCCATATTATAGATGACAACAACAACAGCAACAACATCCTCTGCAATGCCACCACCAGAAACAGAACTGGAAACCAAAGTCTTTACAGGGACGTGAAATAATGAAGGAATTGATCCACTTATGCCGCAAGATTGTCCATCTAGACTGAGTTGATGAATACTGTGAATCAGGAAGCTTGGTTGTTTCATTTATTGGGAGCTTATTTCCTTCTTTTTGCATTTGAGCATCTGTAATTATCCTCAATGTGTGTCCTAAAAATGGCAGAAAGAATGATTCCCGCTATTATAGCTAATATCCATATCAGAATAACCTATCCACACGAGTTTGGAACTATAGTGCACTAAAAATCCCAGAAACTAGCACCTCACTCCCATGGGTATTGCATTGAGACAGTTTGTGAATGGAAACAACACATATTTCAAAAGATCTTAAAGAGCCAATACTTTCATTCCCAAGACGAGTAAATGCTCACTAGTTTCATTTGAAAGATCAATAAAAGCAATACTTGTGGCTTTTTGCTAGTGCGCGTTGCTTGGAAACGAAGCTCTTACAATGTAAACTATGAGCAGTGGTCAATATGCTGACTCAGTGAAACTAATGACCATTATTACTGGTGGGCGTTGCTTGCAAACACAACTCTTACAATGTAAACTATGAGCAGTGGTCAATATGCTAGACATATCTGCAGTTGCAAGAGTAGGTTCAAAAATAAAAAATTGTTTGAAGACAGATCAGATTCGTTGCATTGTCATATATCATCCATTTGAACAAATTCAGGTAATAACTTGAAAATTTAAACATAGGCAATATGGATGAAAAAATGAAAAATTAGAACATTTGTCATATGAGTGCTATATTGTGTTGAAAGTATGGTTTAGTGCTAAATGTTGTAAAATGCAGTCAACATGTCACTACAGCAAGATTACCCAAATCTGGAAATTCTTTAGCAAGTGGAAATGACAGAGTTTGTACGAGTGCCAAGTTTAATGGGTTTCATTACATACGTGTGCAATATAGATCCATAAGATTTGCATATATCGTAAGATGGATGATAATTTTTTGTTGTTTTACATTAAATTAGTGTCAAATGACAGGATGGTACATACTTTTTCCATGTCACAGAGATCCCTAAATCTATCAACTTTAATAACAAAACTCTTAACAGTAAATGCTACAACCACCACATTTAATTTTACAACTAATCGAAAGTCCCAAAAGCAATCATGCAATATGTAGTTGAAATCAAGAGATTGTTCTGTAGCGATAAGGTTTTTTGCCAAAAATGGATTGTGCAGATGACTGTCAGATAATTATTCTTACGCCATAAAGAGCGTTTTTGCTGAAAATGGATTGTGCAGGTGGTTGTCAGATAATTATTCTTATGTCATAAAGAGCTGCCGCCATCCAATGATATAAACAACCTGGATACTATATTTGTCAGAAAAGCCTAAAATTGATGGACCAAATACTTGATATAAATTGGCACACAAATCATTGCAAAAAGAGTATTTATGACAACCTATTTCTGAATTAAAAACAGTGTTGGATAGCAAGCAAGTTTGTTTTGCTGATTTTATTGATGTGTATCTAAAACATAGTAAAAGTTCTAAAATATCAAACAAACAGTCACCAATCAAGTATAAGAAATTGTTGACATGCAACAGGTTATGCTTTTCCAAAACTAATGTCAACTTGTATTTTTCAAATGACATAGACATATAATGATTGTGTACCTCTGAATATGTCTGTTACTATTTACTGAACACCTGAAACTGCAAATGTCACTAGAACTACCCACTGAACAACTGAGACTGCAGATGTGGCCGTGATCCAAGCTAGTTAAACAGTGAACATCCAAGAACAGAAATGTTAATAATTAATACATAAATTAAATACTAAAGATCCAAGAACAGAAATGTTAATAATTAATAGATAAATTAAATAGTAAAGATCCAAGAACAAAAATGTTAATAATTAACACATAAATTAATAACGGTAAACAATATAGAGTCCAGAAAATTGTAAATGCTAATACTAATTGTTTAAGAATAGGATTGCTCATCACTAGTATTAGTTTTGATTTATAGCAACTCCAAGGTGGAGATCAATTTATGCTACATAGTGAACAAACGTACTAGTTACTAATGGTTAAGGTCTATGATGTCTAGATGTTCTCCTTGCTAGTTTTTTCTGATATTAATGAAAAAATAGACATAATTGTGACTAATAGTCAATGCACAGAAGCAATAAAGTGAAACATTAAGCCTTTGAATTTTTTGCACCTTCTGCTTAGCCTCAAGGATGAGGCGAAAAGTTGGTTTAATGGATTGAGAAGAGGATAAATTGGCTCTTTTCGAGGATGATTGGATGCCTTCTTTTGGCATTGGTCAAAAAATGACTATAAGAAATGGAGCTCCACATTCCAACATATAAAATGATATTATCATACCATAAGAAACATTGAAAAGACTTCCGCACCACTCCAGCAATATTGCAATATGATTTTGATAAGCAGAGTAACATATGGCCTAACAAAAATATAATTTTGAAATTTCAAACATATTTTCAAAACAGATCTTGACGGAAATTACTTCCCGTTGAAATCTACCATCTTTAGCTTTGTTGAAAGCTGAATAATAAAATATACACAATCCTTTCACTTGCAGTCCCCATCCCTTCGACCACAAATAGAAGGCGAAGAAGATAAGCGGTAACAAAATACCATAACCTGTTCAGAAAGAACAATCACTCCCTTGGCTAGCACTTATATTTGAATTATCTAGGTTTCTTGCAGATCCAACGGGACCAGGAAAAGAAGTGTATAAGGTTTAGAGAACTTCATTTCGATTCGTTTGCTTCCCTGGAGGTTGTTGACTGTATTGGACTTGGTGATGTTGTTGCTGTTGCTGCATTTGATAAAGAGGATGATGTGAATATTCTTCAGCCCCTAGTGCCCTACCAGCCTTCCGCTCTCTTTCGCTCCTCTTTGTCTTTCACTCAACTCTACAATGCCATTCCAAACGAGTTATGCACTTGACAAACAATGGAATACCGTAGCTCCCAATATCACGGGGGATGCGCCTCTCTCATTTCCCGCTTCGATAAGAATTATATCCTCATATACATGCCGTAAGAGTGTTTTGGTGCCCAATCGATGCTTGGGATGTTTGCTGGATCTGCTTTCCAGGTTCTGGGTTCTGGCTTAGGGCTTTAGCTTCTGGCCGCTGCATTTGCGAGGGTTTACTATGTAAAAAATCCAGTGTGTAGGTTTCTATATAGATTTTGTGTGACTACTTGCCTGTATGCCCTTAATACACTTGTTTTAAGTAGTAACCTTCACCGTGTTCTCTGTCTCTGATGCTACCATTTTCCCTTTCACCACTGCTGTTGCGTTGGATTTTATGGGATGGAATGGAGTTTCGCTCGACCCTACAATGGAATACTGTAGCTCCCAACAGCATGGGGGATGCGCCTTTCTCATTGTCCGGTTTGATGAGAATTATATCCTGATATACATGCCGTGAAGGAACCAGAAGAGTGTTCTTTGGGAAGTTGACTTCCTCTCCGATTGACCCTGCATGCAATGGAAGAAAGAGATCTCAAACCCGCCCGTCAATCTGCATCTATAACGCACTGGAAGACAGGAACCTTTTTTCTTTTTGTTTGATTAATGTTTCTCTTTGCAGTGTTTGATTCGACGCCCGTGGATAGATACTCCTTTGTGGGTAGATCATTCCCCACGAAAAGAGAAAGAATCAGAACCAAGAACCACCTGGTCTGTTGATTCTGAGTTTGATTCTGTATATGAAGCTGTATATGAAGCAGTTGTTGATCCAGCAGCAACAGTAGAGCCAGAAAATATATCCACTAGTAGCAGTTGATCCAGCAAGTCATTATGTGGGTTCTACACTGGAAAAGCACTGGCAAAGTTCAGCCACATGAAAGTCTGAACCACCACAGGGCTCTACAACAAAGAACTTGAACAGCTCTGAAGAAAATCCCCAGCCCACTGTGTTTGGCTAAGCCAATAGATCCAGGCTACATTATCTATGTGAGCATGCATTTTTAGTAGCTCCAGGTGTTGAGCTAAAACCAAGCTTGCTGACAGATGCTGGTACCACTATTACCTTTTGGGTACCGCATTCAGCGATTAGAACCTACTCTATTGCTAACATTTGCAAACATTTTATGTTTGTTAATTAATGTTAGCATTATCTAATACAAACTGAAAATACCGTCAAAACATTTAGCCTAAGTTTCAATAGGTCTTGCCTCCATATGAGGCCAAATAAGACCTTCAACTTGCGTATTGGTGAAGGAAAAAATTTGGTAAAGATTCATTGGTGAACTAATAAATTATAAATGCAAACTTTAGATTATGCTAACTTGGTTTTTGCTGGTTTTTTTGCAGGGACTAATGCACATCTTCAAATCGATTACAACAGTCCCTGCCACCTACGGCATGGAAGGGACTAATAAGGATAGCATTACATTACGGTGAATGTTTCCTACAATTATACCATAGTTAATTCAAACTTATTAATAATTAAGTTATTATTTTATATTTATATTTATTAAGAAGGACGCCCGATGGCCACCCTATGAAACATTGTTTTTAAGTCTATACTAAAAAACCTTTTGTGTATCGTATTAGCAACCTTTTACTATTTGCTCTAGATATGTGTCTTTATTAGTACTCGTATAATTAATCACACTGTCACACTAGTTACTTAATGACCATTCTCCCTTGAGGGAGATATTTTACTTTTGTTGACTAATTTATTGGTAAAGTAGTTATATATATATTTTTCTGCTTCCTTTATTATCATTTAATAAATATTTAGGCTATCTACACTTAATATTAGTTAAGAGGGCTTGGATTCTAGAGTAAATCACTTGTAGATATCCAAAAAGTGTTTTACTAAGATATTATTTTGTTTTTGATATACCAAACCATTTATATGAGTCCATTTTTATCAACAACCTATTTTATTCTTTTCATTTTGACTGAGAATATTTTTCATATTTTAATATGAGAGTTTCACAAAAAAATAATCTATCATAATGAAGTGATAGAAATGTATTCCAACTTTTTCATATTTGTTGTAAATTTTTTTACATATATTATTTTTTATCACTTGTGTTATGATATAGATATACTACATCTAAGATTTTTTGTGATCTATAAAATAGATAAATGTCTTTACAAATTAATCACATTATTAAGATTTGGTGTAAGTTTTGAACCAATTAATGTTATTCATCTAAAGACAAGGTGAAAAAGCCAATCGATCTTAATGAATAAATAGTGTGGATGCATCATTGCCTGGTATTAGCTAAAGAAAACTAGAAATTAAAAACTAACCTTTAAAAATAGCTCTTTAAAAACTAGGAGTTAATGGATTAGTTAATTAGTTAATAGGAAGAATATCAAATATTTTTAATTTAAAAAAAAAAAATTAATTGATTAATTAATAGATATCATAATAAAAATATAATATATCAAAATGTATATGTAATCTCTAATATAAAATAGTAATGAGAGAGATTTAAATATTTAAATATATATATATATATATATATATATATATATATATATATATATATATATATATGAACGAGAATAAAATATAAGAGACTATAATAGAAGAAGAAAAAGGAGGAAAAAATAAAAACAAGAACACACAAAAACTAAGCAAGGGGGGCAAAAAGAAAAATAAAGAAAAAAACAAAAATCATCAAGAGAGACAAGTCCAGCTCTTACTCAACTTCCAACCATCATCCCTATTGATATTTTTACTGTGACACTCAATCTCAATGGGTGCCATAATCTTTGTATGATGGAAGTGGTCAACCTTAGCAATGAATTTGGAGTCTTCAATGTATACATGGTGACATGATTTCTCCACATATTCTGCAAGAACGGATGTGGAAGATTGATTGTGCCTAATGTCTGCAACATGCTCCTGAATTCTCTATCTAATGGATGAGTGAGTTTCACCGATATAGTGTGTGCCACATGAACAAGGAATCATGTAAACAACCTTCATGTCTTTAGGGTTGATTGGGTCCTTGATAGATCCCAAAGATTTTTTAATCAATGCATACATGGTGACAAGAGTTCTCGACATGTTCTTCAAGAGCGGATGTGTGAGATCGATTGTGGCTAATGTATGCAACATGCTCCTCGATTCTTTGTCTAATGGATCTCTGAGTTTCACCAATATAGGGCGTGCCACATGAACAAGGAATCATGTAAATACCCTTCATGTATTTATGGTTGATAGGGTCATTGACACATCCAACAGAATTTTTAATCAATGCACACATGTTGACAATATTTCTCCACATGTTCTGCAAGAGGGGATGTGCGAGATCGATTGTGCCTAATGTATGCAGCATGCTCCTGGATTCTCTGACTAATGGATATGTGAGTTTCACCAATATATATCGTGCCGCATGAACAAGGAATCATGTAAACACTCTTCATGTATTTAGGGTTGAAAGGGTCCTTGACAGATCCAAGAGAAGTTAAATCTATTTCTTGGGAATCTTAATTCTGTGCATGATTCCATCAAATTCACCATGGAAGTTGAGGTTGATGGTTCGCTTCCTTTTTTGGATATCCTTCTCTCTAGAAGGGTTGATGGTTCTATTTCCCACCAAGTGCTTTGCAAGAAAACACACACATAACAATATCTTCATGCTCATTCTCATCATTTTCCTACTCAGAAATTTGGTGTTCTTTGCAGTCTTGCTACCTGTGCTCTTAGAATCTCTAACAAAAAAAACTAGGAGTCGAAGAAATTCAATCTTATTGAGGTCTTTGAAAATAATAGATATACTAGATTCGAGGGCCATAGGGCCTTTCAAAAGGCCTATAAAAGTTTAAATGGAAAATCTACCCATGTAGATCCTCTTTCCAAGGTTCATCTCCCATTTATCCAAGGGACCAAGAACAAGATTTCCCATGTCCTCCGAAGGAATATTGTCTTCTCTTCATTCAAACCCCTTTTTACTATTAAAAATTCTCTCAGATCTGTCAAAGATCCTATCAATCCTAAAGACATGAACGGTGTTTACATGATTCCTTGTTTGTGTGGCATGCCCTGTATTGGTAAAACTGTCAGATCCATTACACAAAGAATCCAGGATCATGTTGCAGACATTTGGCACAATCGATCTCGAACATCTGCTTTTGCAGAACATGTGGAGAAATCTTGTCGCCATGTATGCATTGAAGACTCCAAAGTCATTGCTAAGGTTGACCACTTCCATCATAGGAAGATTAGGGAAGCCATTGAGATTGAGCGTCATGCCAAAAATCTCAATAGGGATGATGGTTGGAAGTTGAGTAAGAGTTTGACTCGAGCTCTCTATTCATGATTTTTTTCTTTAATTTTTTTATTCCCCCCTTTGCTTAGTTTTGTGTGTTCTTGTTTTTATTTTTTCCAACTTTTGATTCTTCTATTCTAGTCTTTTATATTTTATTCCCCTATATATATATATATATATATATATATATATATATATATATAATCCCTATGTATCTTATTTAAATATTTAGATCTCTATCATAACTATTTTATATTATAGATTACATATAACTTTTTATATATTATATTTTTATTATAATATCTATTAATTAATCAGTTATTATTTTTTATAATTAAAAATATTTAATATTCTTCCTATTAACTAATCAACTAATCCATTAACTCCTAGTTTTTAAACGGATATTTTTAACGACTATTTTTCTTTAGCTAATACTGAGCAATGATGCATCCACACTATTTATCCATTAACATAGATTGGCTTCTTCACCTTGTCATGAGGATGAACCACATTAGTTGGTTTGAAACGTCGACCAAATCCAAATAATGTGATTAATCCAAAAAGACATATATATATATATATATATATATATATATATATATATATAATTAATAGGCCTATGATATATAGACAATAGTTATATGTTTCGTGTGGCATTTCTAATTATGTCTATGTATATATCCATATCCATTACACCTCTATTATAGCAACATAACGATTACTACACCATCATTCTAAGTGTATAAAAATAACATGTATATCACTTTTATTTTCTTTTCTTAAAACCTTATGCACCCATATAATGGATACATCCACATAAAATATATCATAAATTTTTAATAACAAAATTTAAAATTCTTTTACAAGAATAGTTCACTTGGAATCCTATAGGATAGAGAAAGTTCCTCCCAACCAAAAAATTGCAGCTAGAAAATCCCCGTGAGCTCAGACTTCTTGCCTTCAAGAATTAAAAAAAATTTCTATATTCCCTAGTGGCATTTTTATAATTCTTCCTAAGAATATTTTCCTTATAAATGTGGTGTTTTGTAGGGCTTCCACCCCTTTAATTACCTAGAATATTTATTTTAGTTAGGAAAAAGGATTTATTTTCCTTTAAAACATCTCTCTCTCTTCCATTTTTCTTTAATTACCTTTCCACCCAACTTAGCATTTCTCTAGTGAGACTTTTTTTTGGCATACCTTTTCTCTCCCAATATGCTATTTTCAAAGTATTCATTTATCATAAAAAAAATTGTCCAATTATGCTAGTTTAGTAAAATTGATTTGTCATAGGCATTTTAAGGCAAATTTTTGAGAAATTCCATCACGTAGATTTGAAAAGTAAAAAAATTTCTTGAATAGAAACAAATCCCTATTTACTCATGTGCTCTTTCCCATTTCTCATAATTTCCTAGACGCAAAAGATTTATTTAGAATGTAAAATTTAATTTCTTAATTCGTCAATTCCAATCGTGGCCTCCATAACCATTAAGTTGAAATCATAATCATAATAATATAAATATAGGCATTCCTTTAGCATCAAATTTCCAAGATTATCACACAAGAAATAGCATTGTTAATAATATAATTCAATCAAGAATCAATTATGCTAGCTATAAATGTGTAAAGAGATTTCTTAACATTCTAGTTAGTGGGGTGGGGTCACATCTATATGATATGTAGTATTCTAAAAATTGAGATCCCCTTGAAGGACTCAATAAATTCTAAGAAGCATATTACAAATTTAGTTATTCTCTATGGAAATGAAAGTAATTTTTTTCCCCAAAAATAGATATAAAATCACAAGATGAATCATGATTTCCTTTTGATTGAAAAATCACAATGGAATTTTTGATCTAAATAAATCAAATTTTCAAGGGTGTGTTTGGATATTTTCAAGTATAATTACTAGGATAAAAACATTACTTTCTATAGGTGAGGGTGTATAGTTATTTTTGGTTATGACAAATATTTGTAGAGAAAGGTACAATTACACATGAAAATATGAACAATAACATGAAAAATTTTGCTTAGGCCTAACATAACAAAAGAATAAAGAGAGATACAATTGAATTGAAATGAATTGAGTTATTAAATTGTTTCCTAAGTCAAATTATCAATGAAATAATAATGCTATAACTTGGAATACCCACATTTTGAAATTAAATACACCATAAATTAATAATTTTCTTAAAGTAAGTACTAACAAAACAAAACATATGATCTATAAATCAATCAATCAAATGAAACTTCTTGAAAAGGCTTTAATACATGAATAGAGTGTTTATGATATAACCAAGTAAAAATAGAAGATTTAACGCAAAATCATTACAAAATGGTTTTCATATCAATTAAAAAGTATCAATAACTATATCATGGTATCTTATCAGGGGACATACCCATATTCTTATACTTACTAAGACCCAAATATTTTGGTCCCAAATATTCAAAAATTTTAAATGAAAAATAACAAAATAATCCAATTCTTATGGAAAAAGGGTACGATACTCTAAATGAAAATATATGTGTACATGGACTACAAGGGAAAGTAAAATCTTGCAATAAAAAAATGGTTTAGCATAGCTTCTGAAGAATCACAAAGAAAATCAACATAACGTTAGATGGAATATTGGAAATAAATAAAACATTTCTCAACATTCAAAGTTTCAATTAAATTATAATATGATATTCTTGAAATTAAAAGAATCTTATGCTATGGAAAAAAAATTATTTTGATTGAATCAAGTCTATTTGAATATATCAAACAAAAGATGACCATATTAGGCACAATCCCATTTCCTCATTATGGGGAAATGATTTTTCCTTCAAAGTACCTTGACATTTGGAATGGATTTTCTCTTGGGAAGAGGGAGCTAAAATCCACTATACTAACTCTAAAATGAGGAGCACACTAGTTTGTAAATCCTTACTTAGAATAATTCCATATAAAAATAATACTTATCTGCTAAATTTAAATTAGAGAGTGAATAATAACAAATTATAATCACAGATAAGAAATCGTGATTATTGAGTTACCAATACATATGACATACTTTACCTTTTTGTCTCTAAATAAATATAATTATAAATACACACCTGTGATTTTTTAATAAATATAAATGTTATATTTAGTTATATTTATATATATTAAATTTATATAAATTTAATTTATAATGTTAATTTTTAGATTATTATTGGTCACAAATTTCACAAATTATATATATATATATATATATATATATATATATATATATATATATATGGCCATCTATATCTTTTATATAACGAATATAGGGATACGAATGTTTGATATTATTATTAATTAAGAGGATAAGTATATGGGGAGTCTTAATGTAACATATGCTATTTCCAAGATTAAAATCATTGAATATTTTGAATATAAAATTTAGGTTTTTGGGAAATGTTGGTTTTAATAAAAAAAACATGATCACTCATGTGATATTTGAAATAATAAAATTTATTTCAAAATTACTTTTGAGATAATTAAATTTTAATGTAATAGTTGTTGTTTATGATTAATGTTTTATTTTTACATTTGTTTCATTATTACATTTCTATTTCTACATTTATATAAGTGACACACAACAATTGGTTGAGAACATGTAGGAATGATGATATCAAGAGATAAAAATAAAGGAAGTAGAAAACCAATAGCTAATAGATAATGAGATATTAGACATTTGAGATAAAATAGTCACAAATGTGTCATTCAACACCTTAGCATGAATTTAACTTGGGCCTAGAATAATATGCTGTGACCGACGACTTTTCCATATATGTTTGGAGGCTATCCATATCACTTAATACTTATTATTCCTATTCCAATTATCTTTCTCACATTATTATTTATGTGGGTGACATTTCTTCCTTTACTTTCTTTAGAGAAACAAATTTTATTTTATCTACTATTATATGAATTGAATATCCACTATCTATATATCAGTGTGATTATTTTTTTTTGAGCACATCCTCCAATACAAATTCTCTTACTTATCTAATTTCTTTAAGGATACTCTTTCTTTTTTTTTTCCTTGTCTAACAATATATTCTTTTATGGTTTGATTTGGAATCCTCTTATGAACAAAATGATATAAATAATATAATCAATAAATAATGATTAGTTAATTAATAATTAGGTTGAAGAGGCATGTCCACACTCTAAATGGGACATGACCTTCCCTGAAGAGACACCTGCCTAGGTATATAAGTGAGCCTCATTTGTAAAATCAATCATCAATTCTTCATACTATTTAATATAATATTTTTATCCTCAATGGATATTATGATATTCGAAGTCTTCTGGAGTACTTAGCTTGAGAAGGAACTTTGTTCACTTCAAAGCCTAAATGTATTGTTTATACAACGATGTGCTTTGTGCCAAAAAATATTGCAATACAAGAATTCAACATGATTTAATAAGGGGGAAATGAATTGCAATTTATGGCAACATTTTCTTTAATATTTCTAGCATTAATAGTTACACAACCCTTCATTGAGTCCTTATGTGATTCCTTGCTCGTATACCACATATAGTCATTTCTGAGGCCCAATTTTCAATATATTTCATTATGAGAAAAATAATTACTTAAAATGAAATAGCCATCATAGATATTTTGATATGTTCTTGGTGGAGTAACTCTTATGAATCAATTATTAAGTCTGGAGTAATATTCACTTCATTTCCTTGTGTTTCACTCTTTATTTTGAGAATTAGATATCTTGAAGTTATTTTCATTTTCTTCATTTTGGATTTTCTTCTATTGTAAACGGTGTCATGTATGTGTTTATCCTATTTAATTTTGGCTACTTGCATTGTTGCAGGTTCTGAGCACATTATCATAACTTCTAAGTTATCCTTTTCATTTCCTTTTCTTGTAATTGGGCTTTATTTTCCTTTGGAAGTCTCATGATAACCAAGACCTATTTTCATAGGAAGAGATATATGGTAATTTAGAATGTTACCTATTGATCACGTGCTCAAAATTATGCTAAAAATTGAAAGTTCTGGGAATGAAATGAAACTCGCCAACCATGTAGTGCTCGTTGTTCTGAATCCGACGCAACTTGTTTCATGCGAAATGGGCTTCGTATGGCTTCAGAAACGAGTTTTTTCGTTTTCATAAACACGCAAAATTTGGAAAAAAATACAGACAGGTAGTTGAGTCAGTATTCCATATTGCTAACTCGATAGGGTTAATTTTGGTTAAGTTTCCTCTGTCGAATGTGTGACTTCCATGTGGCAGCATTTGATTGGTTAAAATTTTGTGTTGGTTGGAAAGTTATTATTGGTTATGTGTGGGCCAATGAGGAGGAGGCACATGGATGAGCTTGGGACCGCCATGTGCCCCTGCCATGGTGGTGTAAATTTTTTTTAAAGGACGGGAAGGACTAGTGAGGGTCGAACATAGGACCTCTTCCCTGCCACCGCCACATGCCACCATCTACGCTACAGATTAGTTCTCAATAATTACGTGTTACCATATATATTTGAAGTTAACCATTGCACCGATGGGGGGAGTGGGGGCCAATGTCAAATACACATAACTGCAACCTGGATACCAAGGCAGTGCACTGGGAGGTCCTAACGTTAAGTACGAGGATTAAACCACTAATACAAAAATCATTAAACTTAAACGCCATTAATTAGCACTAACATTGATTTATCACTAAGCATGAATTAAGCAATAATCCTCCTTAATTAATTCAATTCAGTTTAATGAATTTAATTCAGATTAGTTTGGAGGTCTGCTAATTTTAGGAGAATTTTTTTTTTGGTGCCTACTAGCCCGAATTAGCTCTAGTTAGCTAAATGTAGGTAGGAAATTGTGGAAAAAAATTTAGAGGTCATAACTGAGTTAGTTTTTGACCAAAATGAGGAGTAGAAAGAGTCCAAGGTACTATTTTTGGGCATTCTGAACTCATTAGTGCAGGTTTCAGGAGCATAAATTATTGTAAACACATAATTTCGCAAAGTTTAGCATAATATAGGGGCCCAAGCCATGAAAGTTGGACCAAGGAGATGTAGCCCAGGAGGGTGAACTCGTTCATCAAATCCCTCTATTGACGTGTTATATGGTGATGTACTATAATTTTATTTGCTATTGTTCAATAGTTCTTTTATGCTAAAATTTTCATAAAAATAACATAAAAATAACTCATGAGACTCAATCACTTGCAAGAGAACTTGAGCCCTTAAGAACATATAATACATTGGTTTCAAAATCTGAAAGAGGAATTAGCACAACATAACTAACATAGCTTATTCAGATCACCTACAAATTTACAACTCTTTCCAAACTTCAAACATCGAATTAGTTAATCATTCGATTTTTCTTAATGCTCTCTCAAGGAAGTAATCTCATATCCTAGCATCTCACATTGTCATTATTTTTCCTCAAGGTGGATTAGAAACAAATATTCTCTTATGTTTTCCTCTTCTAGCCATACCTTCATGAGCGAGACTAATTATTCATCATGATTCTTTTCCTTCTCATTTTTTTGCAAAAAAATCTTATGCTTTTATTTCCTTCTTATAAGTATACTTATTAAAAATACAAAATATACCCTACCTTCAAATTGTTCTTCCTCTGCATGTAATATCTCATGCTTAGTGTATTGAGTCTTCATGGTCGTGAATAGAAATTATTCAATGTATTCCTTAATCAATGCCATCTTTTCCTTTGTCAATGCTTTAAAATTTTAAAGACTTGATAATTCAAAGTTTTTAAGTAAATGATATTCCTATTTCATTAAGCTCCATATTGGGACCACCAAGTTGAACTTTACCTGAATTTCGAAAATGCTTTGTAATTTGGGAAATACCAAAGGATACTTTAACACTATGCAACCTTTAAAAAAATTAAAGTAACACTAATATAAGATTTATGTAGGATAAATACATTGTACCATTAATGGTCAACCATGATATCCATCCTCAACCCTACTCATCCATGTTTGACTAAGTAAACGAGAAGCTTACCTTCATTGAAAAGGTCTAAACATTTTCAAGCATGGTCATATGTGCTTAGGCGTAGTAAGTAATACAAAACAAATTCAATCATGGTGAGAATGGTGAAGATGGCCAACCATGTTCAAGTAAGGACAAACATTGTCAAACAATAGTCAATAATATTATACACGGTCAACATGGTTGGAAATGGTTACTTGTTGTAAAAAATGGTTAACATGGTCAATATGCCCAAATATACGAAGATGCTGTTTAACATATGATTCAATTTTCAAATATTGGTTCGCTATATTTTAGGATTGTTTTTTTTAGGATGTTGAGTATCCTGAATGTTGTTGAAATCATGCTTCAAATAGGTTAGAATATTATTTTCACTATACTTTTACTTCTTTGAGGTTTTAGGCCCTAAAACATGGAGGAGAGAGAAAATATCTAAGCGTATCTTTCATAGAATCTTCATATATTTCTTCACTCTAATTTTGGAGATATGTTATGAGGAATTTAGGTCTCCTCAATAAGTTTGAAATCTAAACTATTTTTTTTTATCAAAGTACAAAAGAAATAAGAAAAAAAACAATACCCCATATTCTTAGTTAGGCTTTAATGTTATGAAACCAGCTCCAAAAATAGAAGAAAAGAGAGATCAACACCTTAGGAATAATCCACTTCGAGGGGGAAACCTCCTTTACATTACATAAATGAAAAATTCTTAGATGATACAAATGAAAAAACCTCCTATATATATAGGAGTCCATGGGGTCACAATATAATCCTAGCCGACCTAACAATAATAATTTAAGGACACAATAATAATAATATTGGGGTTAAAGTGGTACAACAATAACAATAAGGGGGTTATACTAACAATAATAAGGGACTATACTAGTAATATAGGGACCTAACATTTAAGGAACCATGTTTAAGAAAAATATGATGCCCTACAACCCTAATGAACTATTAGGAGGGTGGGTGTGTGATAGAGTGGTATTAGAGATAATATTTAACACTAAACCTAGATGGGATAGAATATATGAATGAATTTAAGTTTTAAATTAATATGTAGGCATGCATGTGTATTGTGTGAAATATTTTTATCTAAACTAAGTCTTTAGGGTAGAGGAACTAGCCAATAATGATTATTCATTTAAAACTTTTCACACCATCTCGTACTCTTAAGGAGTATATCTATCTCCCCACTTATTAATTAACCTGTTAAGTTAACCATGATTAGAGTTTAAAAAATATTTATGGAAGGATAGGAGGTCTCGTGATGAGCCGAACTACCACGATCATGAGACCTAATGTGCATGACATTATTGCTGCTGGTCACCAAGCCAAAGTAATGGATTTCAGCTGAAAAGATGGAAGAGAGGAGGTCTCATCATGAAACGACATGTTCATCCATGTTACTTCTTGTGAGTGGCATTGCCATTATCTAGTTACCAAGCTAGGACAATGACCTTCATCTAATTTTTAAAATCAAATAAGACAACTCTCAATCTATATTAGTAAGTAGGACATAGGTATTTCGCTGGGTTAAATGACATCCCTGTCAAGGCTATATATCCCTGTAGGAAATAGGGATATGTGTGTGGTATAAAAGTTAATTGCATACTATGATTTACTTGGTTATCCCTCTCTTTCCCTAAAACTGATCATTTTAATTCTTGGAAAATGGTTTTAATATGATTTGAGCTTGATGTTTTGAGTTCTATTTTTTAGGAACCTTTAAATGGTGTGGTACCCTTAGTGGAGGTAATTATTTGTATTGGATTAATAAGAAACTTAGTTTTGCATCTAGATGACAAGAAAAATTAGAGTGTTCAATAAAGAAGTTGCTAATTGGACCAGGAAGGTGTCATCTTGTTTTAATTTTTTTATTTCCCTTCTCTCGTATCATAAATCACTTCAATTTTTCCATGGTATTTAGAGTGATGAAATAAACAGTAATTCCTACTCACAAGTTTTTCATGGAAAATAATGTGTATTGATTGTGGCTGCCTCTGAATAAGCACTACATTTCTAGGTGCAGGATTGCTATATTAGGTGCATAATTACCATAGTAGGTGCAGGATTGTTACAACAGGTACAAGAACCATGTGGCAGCACTCATGACATTGCACCTCTTCTCGGAAATATTTTCGGTGTTAATAATATTATGAAGCTAACAATGGAATTTTGAAAAGAAATCTATGTCAAACAGGGAGTTCATTTGAAACAAGACAACATGTATGTATTTGATACTTCTCATAATATTTTGTACAAATAATTTTTCCTCTGCCCGGTCTTGTTATATAATGATCCTCTTTTGACATCAAAAATTTCTTCCCCTTTGATAATTATTTCACTCGATGTTTCAAAAAGGATTGTTGCGACTATAATGTTGTAGGAAATTTTAAAATTAGGTACCGGTCCTTTGCTGATTATTAAATTTTAAACATTTCTCCCTTGCTATATTCGATGATTTCGCATTCAGTAATCCATGTCCTAGAAATAATTATATATTTTATATGTGAGAACATATTTTAATGGATTGGGATATTGATGACAAGTGTCCATAAAGCTCTGATCTCGTTGTCATGATTATGTTTTTCGAATGCTTATAATACTACTCAGATACATTTGATCTAGCGCTAAGGTAGTCATGTTAAGAAAATGGGTCAGATCAGGTTTGTTTGTGACCATTTTTATGATTAAATCTATTTCTGAGACAAAACCTCATCCATCCCTTTTGATAATTAATACTTCCTCTAGCATGTATACTATCAAACCTGCACCATGAGCAGTTATGCCACTCGAAAAATGAATCATACTACCCACTTAATTTGAAGGTCATTTGATCCTCTATGATTTAAGTGAAGCATACTGGGTTTACTTCCTTTTTTTTTGCTAAAACATCATGTTCATCCTTAGAAGCGCATATCATATCTACATTCCATACAAGCCATGATGAAGAAATATAACCGCCATGAGCCCACATCCATAGAGGAGCTGGAGAATACTATTGAGTACAATTCCTACAAACACAAGTTGATAAAGGATGGATGTCACGAATATATGGATAAATTCTTGGGGTATGAAGAAGAGTTTGCATTGCAATTTTCACATGGATTCGATGGGAAGATAACTCGAATTTGGGATTTTACTAGGAATGTGAATGAGAAGAGAATTTCTTAAGCAACTAGATTACCATTAGAGCGATTTAAGTGGTTCAAGAACAAGAGAGTGGATAAAAAATAGAGTGTGTGATTTCTTAAAGCAGGGCACCTAAATGTTAACTAGGTAAAGGGAATACCACGTTCTCATATCAGAGATGAATGGTGCACTCCTATGTTCATTCTCCATAAATATTTGATGTGCAAAGGCATGTATGCAACAACTTTTATATATCACATTGGTTTGCTGCTACATTTCACTGGTTAGAAAAGGATAAATATTCCCTATTTCCTGTTAAAATCATGCAAAATATGTCACAAGGTGTCTGTAGATCCGTTAAAAGCCGTAGGGAAATTATTTATCATTACAAACTTATAAAAAATATTGATTGTACATGGTGTAGGCATAAGAAAAAATTACCTCAGACGATTTTCCTCAGCGAAACGGGTTTATAATAGTCATTGAAAAACCCATCACTAAGCCCCCTAACCAATTATGTGAGGCAGAGAAAACCTGAAAAAAAATCAAATGGACAATATTCTCTCCTCACATCCGAGGAAATCGAGGTGGAAACTGGTAGATACACCTGCAATGCTTGTAAACCCTAAAATTCCTACAACATTACAATTGGAACCTCAAACTCCTGTTGTTGGACAAATGATTACACATAGCATGAAGAAAAACACTCGACCTCCTTCCATTAACTTGGAGTTTCAAAATATCAACTTGGATCCAGAGAAATGATAAATAGTAAAAGAACATACATGTGCCATTGATGGAGATAAAATCTGGGAGTTTACAGAATTTACTGAAAAATTTGTGTCCCAGATTAATAATTCGGTATCTGATCTAGTCGATGAACCAGTTATAGGGATAGATCAAGTAGAAATCCCTGTGGATGAAGGAGTTCAATTAAAAGCTCCTATAACAGAAGTATACTCAGGGTTTGAATTCTTATTTGACCCCCTTATAGCAAAAAGTACTGATGTTTATTCCACCAATCAACAGAGATCAAAAGGGTCTGCTGGTGAGTATAGATTGAGGAAGAAAAATAGGATGATAAAGAAATTGAAGAAGAAGGTATGTAAGCTTGTTGTTAGAGAAGAAAATGTAAAAGGGGAGCACCAAGATTGGGAGAAAATTTGTACTAAGATGCGTAATAAAAGTAACAAGCTAAGTGCTAAGAAGGAGAAGTTGCAGAAGCTGGTCAAGGACTATTCCAAGCAAGCTAAATATTATGTTGCACATAACAGGATCTTAAAAAGAGAAATCAGGGTGACCAAGAACACAAATGGAAAGAACATGAACATTTCGATTAATACATAGGGCTCTAGGCCACAACCATGCATTTTTGAAATTTTGAATCCATCTTATGGTTGGGCTTTCATGAGTGATCTAGATTTATGCATGAGCATAACAGAATACACATATAACCATAAATAAAATGATGCAATGGAAATAATAATTCATTTCATTAATATCAAAGAACTGAATTTTGTTACCGACATAATGGAAATAAGCTAACTTGGGTGTTGGTAACTTATCTCTCAGAAGAGATGTGGTGGCTACAGACCACTCATCTCTGTTACAGTGAGGCTCAAAGGCCTATTTATTATTTATAAAAAATAGAAAACCATAAACATCGAAAAACCTAAACCTAGGAGATGAAGCGCCAAAACTATGGGCCCCGTTTGGGTAAATTGGTACATCAACTTACCCGGGATGTAACTTTTGCATACGATCTTCGTTTGACGCGCACAATATCTCATTAGAAGTATCTATCTGAGTAATACAAATTTTTTTGTGATTAACATCGAAGGAACATAGATGATACTACCGATTTTCCCAAAAAACATCGTTTAGTGCCTCAAAATGACTCTGGAAGTTCAAGACTCGAAAAACTACTAAAAATAGTAAACTATCCTACAATTAAGGAAACTGAAAAAATGAATGAAGAAATGGTGGGGAACCAAATGGAATAGGTGGGTGGCCACAAATATACACCTCGATCAATGAGGACGTACAATAAGATCCGCATGGGGGAATGTTGAGCCTTCATTTTGTCCATATTTTTATACTTTTGTTGAATACATATTGTGTCTCCACTAGGTTTTTATAGCCAATATTATATTTTTTATGAATTATTTAGCTAATATATATAGTTATTAAGATGTAACAAGTGATGGATCCATGAATTAATTTTTTTTTAATGATTCTAAGGTATTTGGTGTCGAAACATCACTAAAAGCAGGCTCTTCTTGTGGCAGATGTACAGTTCATGTTCCATCAGCTCAGTTCCTACACAAATAGTGAAAATATCATTCTCACTTCCACGATTTTCATACTCCAAGTTGTTATGATGAGAAATGAGCATATGGGTTTTGAAGGGCAGATGGTTGATGTGTTGATGTGTTCCCTTGATCGCACCAAGGTCTTCAAAGTAATGCATGGAGTAAATGTAAAATTACTTGGTCAAACTGTTTTGGATAAAATTAAAAAGGCTATTAAACAACATGATATCCCTAATTCATACTATGGTAAGGATTGCACGGCTTGATGCTGGATTTTGCATTTATATGGAACGTCAAATTGATGTGTATCCACTAAATGAGTGAACCACTTATTTTTGGTACAAAAACTTATTTATAATATTTATACTTGGAGGCAACACTGTTATAAGTATGAAGGTTGCATGCTATAGAGGGGGATGAGAATTATATTTTGTAAATTGTGTTTTGATAGAGGAAGATTGATTTCACTATGTAGGAATGGAGGAACAAGCATGCTCAGTGGGACGATCCCTTAAGGGGACCACTGGAGCTCAGTTCTGTACTTCTCAAAACTTATGTAACAATACTTCAATGTTAATATGATGAGGCACTTGATTTTATGTTTATAATTCTTTTTGAATATTCTCGTGTTGTGGTTTAGTTGTTGCAAGGGAAACAAGTTGGGTGGTTTGGGCCCACCAGCCAGTTTGTTTCCCCATTCCTCTTACATTTATTTGAATTTTAATTTATGCTTCATAGTGTGACCATGTGTTTTACTATAGCTTGCAATTTCATTTCATAACTTTTCATATGTTTTGATCATGTGAGATTTGCAGTTCCATTCAACAATCCTTTCCATTTCTATGCTTACCAGAGTTTAATTAATACTATTTTTGTTATGTGAAATTCATTTTCTATAAGAATTATGATAGAGTTTATTCTTTCTTACTGCATCTGATTTATTTTAGAAGTTAAAGTGCAATACTTTCCTTGATCTCATATGTTGCATAAAAAGGTTTACTTCTAGAATATAATGGTGAAGGAAACAATTTCTCATTAAGAGTTTTGGTTGATTTAAATCATCATGCATTGTCTGGAGTATTCATGATTGCCTCATTCAAGATCTGAAACTTATTCGTGCACTAGGAAGAAAAACATTCATTCTTGGAATCTTAATAATTAGATGAAATGATTGTCATAAGGGAAGATTATAATCTTGTTTTATTTGAAAAAGTGAAGTGCTCACAAAAATCTTAAGACGTCTTGAATATTAATAACTTTGATTGATATTCCTTTCATCATAATTAATGTTGCACACATCATATATAATATTTTTGTGTTGAAGGAAAAGTTCTTAATGATTAGGGCGAGCTTGGAAGCAAAAAACAAATTTACCTTATTTCTATTGCACACTTTGTCTTGGATTATTATCAAGAGAAGAAATATATATGTACAAGTTAGAAGCATTCAATAATTTACTTCTATTGATTGGAATGAAGTTTCCTTAGGTTTCATTTCATGGGTTCCATCCTTGCAGCATAGCAGTAATTCTTTAAGAGGTTTTTCATTTCTTTTTGGGACCTACATTCCCTTGTCCCCTGGACCTTTGAGGAGAAATTTCTGTAGGATTCCCTCAACCTAGAAGAGGAGCGAGAAGTAGATTCCTAGTTTGTTTAATTTTCTTTGAAGAGTCTTGTTCCTTTTTCCTAAATAATGCCCTTTTGGACTTCTTGCAAGAACATGATTTGTATTTGACAGATCCCTGAGGTCGTATTTTGGCATTTCCTGTGCTATGCCTCTAACTGTACCAACCTGGATTTAAAATTCAAATGTTGGAGTAAATGTTGAATTTATACTACCCCAACATGTATCATTTTACTTCTAATATTAGTATTTCAACTACAAATTTGAAATCCTTTCATGTTATTTAGTTATTTTTAATTTGGAGCATTTGGACTACCAAAAATTTGATTATATTTAAACGACATTACTTATACCTTGTTTATTTCATACAACCCTCAATCCCAATATCCATAGTTAGAGGTGTGATTTCTCTACTTCTCATCAACAACAACCATGTGAATACTTTAATGGTGAGTGCTAAGGAATTGAATAAGTTTGTGGGCTAGGGCTCATTTTTCATGTCACTAAACATTTGGAACACTATATCTTGAAACATAATTCCAGGAAAGGGATTCATTGATGAAAAGATATATAACTCTCTTAGAAAGGATTTAGGAATACCTTTTAAACAGTCTCTCTATATGCTCTGTTGAAGGCGCCTTTATACTATACATTGAATTAAAATTGAATTTAAAAGTACATATTTTCTTTTAGAAAAGAGAAAGGATCCAAAAACTAAATAATATTACTTCAAAATAATAAAAACACGAAGGAAGAGTCAGGTCAAATATAGAATATAAAGGCTATATTACATTGTAACTAGAAGAAAATTAGTTGATTATGATGTTTTCTATAGGCCTACTACTATCCAAGTGGATAAGGGCGAGGACCATTTATATTATTAAGAATATTAATTTAAAACTAAGATAGGTATTCATTTAATTAACGTTCAAGATAAGTGGTTAGAGTATCATTAATGCTTCAAGAAGTCCTCTATTATGTCAATGTATTCTCCATATCCACCTCCACAAAAAATTATTGCAAAAAGCTATTCCATGAAGAGGTTTAAACTTTTGCAAGGGCTCCATCTTCTTGAACCCACTACAAAAAAAAATGGAGATGCTATTTCCTATATATATATAGTTAATTAGTTATCGTAGCTCATACAACATGTACCTTTCATAAAATTAATATGCATAATCGTATATAAATTATTGAGTATAAACAAGTATACATAATTTTTAAGGATTATACCTATCTATGTTTAAAAATACTAACTTATCAAAATAATGAATTCCACATACATGTAGAACTATGTAAAAACATAGAATATTATAAAAGAAAAGAAAAGAAAATATAAAGAATTCACTTGCCAATTACATATCACTATAACATCCATGTGTACGGAAGACAACTAGTGTCATTTTGATATTTGGTGTTTAAGTAACATTTTACAATAAAACAACACATTTATCTATGAATATTTAAATTGTACAATATTTTTATATATCACTAAACTAAAAATTCACAAAAAATAATACTGTGTGATAATAAAAAATAGTCAACATATAAAATATGATCAACCATAATCGACCATGGTTTCCACGATCTTCTTAGATGTCGATGACCAACCACTTTATCATGCATAGTCAACATGGTCAAACATATTCATATATTGTAAAAACATTTCCAACAATTATCAGCCATACTCGACCATAGTCAACCATGTGCTTATAGGCTCATCCATGATTGAACAATTTAATCATGGTTAAACATGGACAAGAATTTCTACCATAATCAACCTACATAGCAATGGTTAACCATGCTTAACATGATCATTAGTGGTCAACCATATTTAACCATAATTGACCATTGTCAATCCATGTAACTAATTCCCTACCATGGTTACCTATGAATAATTCTCATCCACCCTTGGTCAACTATCGTCAATCCTCATCAATCTTGTCAGGCATGGTCAAGAATCATCAATCATCATACAAAATCATTAACCATGGTCATCCTTAGTCAACAAAAATCAACCTTAATCAACCTTACTCAACCATATGTTTACCATATTTAACCATACTTAACCATAGTCAACCTCTATAAACCTTACTTAGCAATATTCAACCATCGTACATCGCTAAAAAAATGGGAATCCACAGTTAAATAAACTCAATGATGGTCAATCCATTTTCAATAACTGTATCCACTATGAGCATGGTGCACGTTGGTCACCATGGGAAACATGGTTGAACATGGTAAACCATAGTTAATATGGTCAGCCATGGTAAACTTGGAATTCTTATTTCATCTACTCAAATTCTCATATCCATGGTCAATCATGGTCAAACATTGTCACTCATTTTCACCAAAGTTCAACCATACACAACCTTCAATAGTGATAGTGATTCATCATCAACCATAGTAAACCATGGCCATTTTTTGGTCAACCACATTCAACCTAGAGAAACCCATGCTCTACCAACTCTTGTTGGCAAACCATGGTCAACCACAATTGAACATGGTCAAGTAAGGTTGAACATGGTCAACCAAGGCTTCTATGGATAAATATGGTCAACCATTCTCCACACAAGCAACCATAATATCTCATAGAAAAATATGGTTTACAATGGCCCAATATGTCGAATCATGTTGTTCCATGATCAACAAGGTCAAACCATGGTTATTATGTCAAACCGTAATGAACCATTGTCAATCATTGTTAACCGTGATCAAACATGGACAACTATGGTCAGCCATTTTCAATCATAATCTATCATAATAAATGGTTAACTATATATGATATTTTCAAATTATGCTATAATGGTTAACCATGTAAACAATGATCAACAATGGGTTAATGAGGGTGACCCTTGTACCTCCATTAAGCCTCAATCAATGATTGTAAAAACTCCTCAACCATTGTCAACCTTGTCAACCATATTTAACTATTAATGAATGATTTTTTGTAATATGAATGTAACATGAATGTGAAATAAACCATGGTCAACATTAATGTAACAATAAAAGACTTGGAAGCATTATTGTTACATTCCTAGATTAATGTAATGTAAATACATTGTTATATTTATGGTAGACCATGGTCAAACTTGGTTAACCATTTCAATCCATAGTCAACATTCTTCATCCTTGGTCAACCTCTTCAAACATGGTAAACTATAATTCTCCCCTTAATCCATGGTTAATCATAGTAATAATTGTCAATCATGGTCAACTCAAATTGGTCATGATAATGATTTCCAATCATGGTTAACGGAGGCAAACCATATTCATCAATCCAAATCATGTTTGACTGAGGTTTATCATTGTAATCATTGTGACTCAATTTTAACTAATGTCAACCATGCTCTTCCTTTACCAACAATGGTTAACCCTCCTTAATCATGGCCATCCTCATCGACCATGGATAAACCCATTAACCCTCTTCAACCATTAATGTAAACATTTTTGTACCATAAGTATAAAATTAAGACTAAAACTAATGTAAGATTGCATGGTTGACCATAGTTAATCATGGTCAACAGTGATGTTCTATCATTGTAACTATATAGTAATGGTCAACCATGTACAACAATGGTAAACCAAGTTCAACCATAATCCTTCATCTTAACACCTAGTGAGCCATGGTAATCATTATCAGTCATGATCCAATGAGATCATTCATGGTCCTCCTTGACTAACAATGGTCAACCCTCTCCAACCATAGTCAACATTGTGAACCATGCCCAACCTCACCAACCAAAATTCAACCATTAACGCAACCATTTTTGTAAAATTAATGTGACATTAACATTAATTTTAATATAACATAAAATATTTTCAACCATTATTAATAACAGTAAACCATGGTCAAAATTAATGTAACATCAATAAAATGATGTAACAGTAATAGATTGGTACATTAATGGGTGACCATGGTCAACCTCGGTCAACCTTATTCAATGTTAGTCAACCTTGTCAACAATGATCAACCTCATTAACCCTTGAAAACCATAGCCAATCATGGTCATTGAATCCATGCCACACATATCTTCTATCAACTAGCACAACCACTTCTACTAATGTTGTTGATATACAAACATCTGCATTATTTTCCACCTTTTAAATGTTAATAAACATATGGGAATGACGTGAGTACACATATATCAACCAGATTAGTAAATGTGGTTATGATACACATGTATACACTAAATGAGTTTAAATTCATTCTAAATTTAGATTTTTTAAATAATGAAACAAAACATTAATTGTGCATAGACACTCTAGAATAGAGTATAGGGTTGATACGCACTCTACTCTACAATTGATTAATTTTTTTATATTGTAATTTGGTTCCTATTAATAAAATTATGATTTTTTTTTAGATAAAATAAAATCATAATATACATATCAAATTAAAATACATGACATATAAATAGTAGTTATAAATTAACATCCATTTTACTATATAAATTAAAATAATGATTTGGTAACCATATTTAAATTTAATTAATAAGCACTTAAAAATTTAATATTAACAATATAACAAGATTCATAGCCATTAATATTTACCCTCATTTTACCATGGGTATTATTATATTCTAAATAGGTTTTCATACATTACAATGGGCCAATTTTATGGCTTATCAATACCACGTGCACTAAAATCATAACTCATTTCAAAATTAATAAAAATTATAAATATTTTAATTTAATTTAATTTTATAACATTTTTTAATAATGATAAATGCTTTCCGTAGAAATCACATGAGGAATATTTGGTGATGGGTTTTGAACCATATAGTTTGGTTTATTGTCAAGACAAGATGAACTACACATGATGGTTCGTAGCCCAAATATTCCTAATGTGATTTCTAAAGTATTTCTCATTATTCAATATATGTATCACAAAAGGCTCAATTAGAACATCTTTTAAATTAAAACTTAGAGCTTACAATAAAAATACAATATAATAATATTTTTAAGCATGTATATTCACCCACATTTTACCATGAATATTATTAACCTGTAAATTAACTTTGTTACAATACCATGGGCCAACACAATAGTTTATCAATACCACTTGCGAAAAAACTATAACTCATGTTATATATAAGACTTTTTTTATCCATAAATTAGATAAATGCATTAGGGAAATTTTGAGGTCTAAAATGGTTCTCCTAGGGAAATTATAAAATAATAGTGGAAATAATAAAATGAGATTTGATTACATCATCAAATTTTAGAGGGAAAAAAAGAACTACCTTTTTAACTCATATTTTGAACTTATCTACCTAGGTTTTTACTCAAATTTCGAGCGGGAATACTTGTTGGATGCAAAATTTAATTCCTCATCCAAGGAATACCCATGTTGCATACTTTTTATGGAATTTTCTACACGAAAAATGATAAATACATAAAAAAATGTGATTGCAATCACGTTTTTTTATGTATTTCTCATTTTTCATGTAGCACGGTTCATCAAAAGTATGCAAGATGGGTACTCTATGGATAAGGAATTAAATTTTGCATCCAATGAGTATTCTCACTTGAAATTTGAGTAAACCCTTAGGGAGTCAAGTTGAAAAAGTAATTTTATTATTCTATTATTTTTTAATATTTTTTACTTTTTTATTCGAAAAATGGTGAATCATCCCCCATGGTTGACTTCATCATCTTCAATCCTATTGGTTCTTACAAAGTTTATTTTAGTTGTACATTTTTCTTAGGAGGCCCATTTTAGACCTCAAAATTCCCCTAATGGTCTTTTAGATTAATTGTACATTGTTATGATTTGGTTGACGTTTTGAACTAGCTAATGTTGTTTATCCTCATGACAAGGTGGAAAATATCATGGATCTTAATGAAAAAATAGTGTCGATGAATCATTGCCCGAAATTAGTCGTTGAACTAGTGGTTAATTTAATTATTTATTTAATAAATTAATAAATATTAAACAAATAAATATTAAGGAAAAAAAATAGAAAATAAACAAGACTCTGAGCAAGAGGGGTGGGAAATCACCTCGGGAGGGCAGGAATCCAACTCTTACTCAATTTCCACCCATCATCCGTATTGAGATTATTATAATTCCATTCAATGTCAATGCCCTCACTTAGCTTCCTATGATGGAAGTGATCAACCTTAGCAATGCCCATGGAGTCCTCAAAGAAAACATGGTGACACGATTTTTCCGCATATTCTGAAAGAGCCGTTGTGCAGGACCGATTGTGCATAATGTTTGTTACATTCTCTCAGATTATCTTCCTAATGGATTGACCTGTTTCACCGATATATGGAGTGCCACATGAACAAGGAACCATGTAAACACCTTTCATGTCTCGGATCTATCAAGGAACTTATCGACCCAAAAGACATGAAAGGTGTTTACATGGTTCCTTGTTCATGTGGCACTCCCTATATCAGTGAAACATGTCGATCCATTAGGTAGAGAATCTGGGAGCATGCAACAGACATTAGGCACAATTGGTCTCACACATAGGCTCTTGCAGAACATGTGGAAAATTCATTTCACCATGTTTGCATTGAGGACTCCAAGGTCATCACTAAGGCTCATCACTTCCATCATAGGAAGCTAAGGGAGGGCATTGAGATTGAATGGAATTATAATAATCTCAATAGGGATGATGGGTGGAAATTGAGTAAGAGTTGGACTCCTGCCCTCTCGAGGTGATTTCCCACCCCTCTTTCTCAGAGTCTCGTTTATTTTCTTTTTTTTTCCTTAATATTTATTTGTTTATATTTATTATTTCCCTCGATATGATATCATCCTATATATTATATTTATTGAATTATAGATATCATATTTATTAATTGAATTAGCTAGTTTTTAAATGGCTAGTTTAACTGCGAGTTTTCAAAAGGCTAGTTCAACAACTAGTTTTCAAATGGCTAGATTGTCAACGACTAATTCCAGGCAATGATGCATCCCCACTATTTATTCATTAAGATCCATGAGATTTTTCACCCTGTCTCGGGGATGAACCACATTAATTGGTTCGAAACATTGACCAAATCCTAACATTGTGATTAATCAAAAGACATTTATCTAACTATAACTCATGTCAAAATCAAAATATTTCATAAATAATTTATTTTATAACATTTTTAAAATTTAATCTGAAAGAAATTTTTTATGAGAGTTGTTTATAATCATTTATATGAGGGCTCAATTAAAAATAAATAAAAGCATAAAATTGATTTCTTTGAGAGATACTCTCTAGTCCAATATGTAGAGATGTTGTAACTTGTAAATATTTTAACTTGGTCAAAATAAAATTAAAATAATAATAATAATAATTACAATAAAAAGTTTTAACTTAATCAAATTACATAAAATCAAAACTAAAATAAAACATAAAATTAATAATATTTACATAAGCCGCCTTGTAAGCTTATCCATATTAGTAAAACGAATCCAAATAAATGTATTTGTATAGTCTTCGATCATTGTTGCCTCGAATTACTAAAAATTTCTAATGTTTATAGAACACCAAAAATGTGTAAAGAAACATAACGTAATATAAACATTTTAACTTGGTGAAAATAAAATAATATTAATAAAATAGTAAAATAAAAATTACCTTATAAAAATTAATTAATAAAAAGAACAAAAATTACTCATGATTTTAAGAATCAATGGTATTGACTCGTGGTATTCATGTTGAATATAAACTATTTAAAGGGAAAATTAAACTAGCCTATATCCATATTAGTTTGATGTTATATTTAGATACATAATTAGATGTAGAAAATGAGGTTGAATCCATTTAGCCTGTAAAGGTAAAACTTGTTTATGGATTTGTTCACACTATGCATTTTTTTTGGATATGCTCGAAGGTGGGGAAATATTATGAAAAATGTAATTATTATATTTTATCTAATATTTCTCCCTATCCCTAACCCCTTTTAACTAGGTTATATTAGGTAAAATATATACTATAATATTATATTTTAACTAATGTTTCCCCTCAACAAGTCCACTTATTATTGTATTTTTTCTTTATATTGAAATTTTAAATGTAAAAAAACTCGATTATAAAATTAGTAAGGGTGAGAGGAAATATTGAGTAAAATGCAATATTTAGGGTGTGGCGTGACAAAAATATGAGTAATATTTCCATATTCCCCCCTACCCCTAACAAAAATTTATTGGGCTGTTGTAGTGGTATATTGAGTAACATAAAATATTGCTATATTATATTTTATGTAAGATTTATTAAAAAAATATTTATATTTGAATTTCATCCCAATATGGTGGAGATGTTGTAATATTTAACATTTTCACTCAAGAAAAATAAAATAAAAAAACATAAAATTAATAATTAGTTATAAATAATAATTAAACCAACCTAGATCCATCTTAACTCTGGATCTACCAAACCCTCATAGGGATCAAGAATTTTCTTGAGATGTAAAGCTAGCTCTTTTAAAGTGAAAATAAATTTGATCCCTCTCGGCCCTTAGTAGATGGAGAGTTAAGATGGATCTAGGTTGGTTAGATAACAATTAAAAAAAACTGAAAATACAATTAAAAGGATAAATAAAATATAAAAATGAAATTAATAATTATTTATAAAAGTGAAATTAATAATACTATGATTCTCCCATGGTATTCTCTAAACTACCTTTTTATTAAGAGTTTGGAGCATGACTTTATTAAACATATTATGAAGTTAATTCTCTGTTGTTGAACATTTTGACTTGGTCAAATTACATAAAAATAAAATTAAAATAAATTAATAATTTTTTCAACCCATGGTTTTACCATAGTATTTTCTAAAATGGAATTTTACTAAGAATTGAAAACATTATTATTTAAGACATATTTAAAAATCAGAAAAAAAAAATTAAAAATATTATGTTTAACCTTTTTAAGTGGTAATAATAATAATAATAATAATAATAATCCATCTTCATGGTTTTCTCATAGTATTCTTAAGGAATGAATTTTCCCATTGTATTTTGTCTAATGTAGCATATTGAAATGGGTGCATAGTTTTTATTTTTTTAAATTACAATTTTCCCACTTTACCCAATTTATAGTATGTTATTAATGTTATTTTCTTCCTTTTTACCTTATCTATTTTCCTGGCTAGATTTCTTTGGTTGTGGAGTTGTTGGGATAGTTTTATGTGGTTGTGGATGGCTAGTATTCTTTGGTTGTGGAGCTGCTAAGATAGTTTTCTTTGGTTCTGGAGTAGTGGAGAGATCACTAACCATGATTTTGGATTACTATGAAGGTAACTGTTGAAGTGGAAGATATTCATTTTTGTCTTATTTTAATAATTTTTAATTTATATGTTATTTCATAGTGATGTTGTAGGAAATTGCAAGGGTTTTAACTATTCCAATAAATATCAAAGTCTTCAATCTAAATATGAGTTGCTCATAATTTTTTTTTGCATTTATTCCTTACTTGCATATGAAACATGTTTTAAAATGACTGGTTGATGTCGGGTAAAACCCATAGTCCCCCCTTTAATGTGTATATAAATGAATCCCAAGTTTCAATCCTTTACAAAGTCTCATGGCTGCATATAAAATGCATTCAAAATTCATTGCCCAACCAAATCCACAATCTGGGCAAACTCACACCATTTTAACTTCTAAGATGGCAATTTAAATAACTAAAAGTTGAAGCTCTGATATCTCAAATCTGATATTTGAGATATTAATTTCAAATTTCTCTTATGATTAAAATCAAGATCAATATCTACTTTACAATTTCACCATATGAGGACCGATTCTTTGCCTTTGATTCCATGGGTTTAACCATATATTAGCCTCTCTTGGGAGTATTCGAACTAAATATTCGAATTTCCTTTAACACACGCACCAGCTATCAAACATATTCATGGCTTCACTTAATACTTCTATCACAAAAGGTTCCAATTTAACATAGGTTAGATACCAAACATTTTTCAATCCACCCTTTAATACCCATCCATTAATTCAATTGACACGACATTTCATTATACATTTCACCCTACGGGCCCATGCCTCCACTATGCATTTTCCACTTATTAGTTAAAAAATCTCCGTTGCAAAGTGCTGGCCATACTTTCATTAACACCCGTTAATAAATCTCGACCTTGAATTAAAAAAATAACCAATAGAACTTAAGGTCTGCTAGTCCCACAACTCATATAACATACCTTAGTTTAAAGGTCGAACGGATCCAATGATCCATATTACGTCGCGCTCCAAAACTCAGATGAACGATTCTCGGTGGATATCATGCTATTAAGATGCACAATGGTTAATCTTCAAATTTTACGCGATCTGAGTGGTTTTTGGAAACCACTTAAGGACATGTGTCATTCGGAAAGTGATATCACGTTTTTATTTCGAATACAGCTTACCACTTGTGAACTTGCACGAAAACCATAAACTGTTTTTGGACTCCACTTTTAATGTTCACTCTCCTCATGGTTCCACTCTTTCGCTCGTTGAATTCCGCCTCCGCTTTCATCATTCTTCACTCGCGCAGTTCCATTTGAACTCAAATCAATAAGCTTATGGGTATTCAAAGCTGCCCTCAGCCTTAGCGGTTAACTCGAAGTATGAACTTAGAATCTCACCACATATGATAATATATACGCTAAGACTTTACAACTCGAGTGTCAAAGACTGATATCTAACACTAAAGCAATAGACTTGGATTCAAATATTCAAAGCATTAACCTTGGCTAACTTTCACAAAACGTTGTTCCTTTTCTTTAATTCGGCGTTTAGTATAACACTTCACACAGTTAAAGACCGACCCATTCACCATTTAAACACCACGATCCCTTTACCATATGGCTCGGAAATAAAACATGAACTCAGAATCAAATACTCTGTATAAACACATACAACAATTACAGCACAGAATACACAGGTAGGCTCTTAACCCAAATTACAGAATCCTACTCACACATGGAGATTCAAGGCATTTTCACTCAGGAATTAATCGACAAATGCACAGGGGTTACTGAAAAAAATTCTTCCATAATATAGACATGAGGTTACTTACAAAACCCTTTTGTTCAGGCCAGATCTTCTAATTCAATGGCCTTCTGTTCTCCTACTCTGCCTCTCCGGCTTTCTAGTTCTATGCAAGTCTATGCAGGTTTGTTGGACTCTGCCACAGAGGTTTATTTTTATACAAATTGGGAATCAATTGATTCAGCTTCCTACATTGATTCAACAAACTCCTCAAATCCTAATTTTAGCCTAACTCCTAGATAACTAAACTGACTCTTCACACTCCAACTAACCAACTTCTCCTGTCCTCTAATCATTCGAGGGCAGTTACAATTCCTTCTAAATTTGATTAAAATCACTCAAATATGAAAATTTACATAGGATATTGAAAAAATAAACCCCCCTATGTCTATTTATATACAAAGTCTTGTCTTGGGCCTAATGCCCCTGCATCAGACTCCCCAGGTTAAAATGATTCATGATCTCCTAATCATGTGCTTTCATCCTTGTCTTCCTGGATCCCACACTTTGTTCTGTAGCTGGTCATCTACTACAACATTCTTCTTTTGTACTTCTCCAGGCTTCCATACTTTATGATGCAGTTTTCCACTGGCTACACTTTTACATCCTCTTTCTATTTTTCTTTTGCTGTTGCTTCTTTGTTTCTTTGTTGCTATCTTTTTCTCAGACACTCTCACCATAAATCTTCTTATCAATGCAATTTCTTCATCTGATATGTCTTCTGACTGCTGGATATTGCTTCCTCTTGAGTTTTGAACTCTTACACTTACTTGACTCTTACTGCTGCTTGTGGCCACCCAATCATCCATACCCTCTTGTTCTCTACAACAGTAAAAAAATTTCTGATTGTCATCTAAGAAAATTTCTTCATTCCCTGGCTTCAGCAACTCCTTGGACTGGTAATTAAATTGCCAGTCACTATCATCATCTTTTTTTTTCTCCTACACTAAACATGCCTTAGTCCTTCTTTCAGCACCTACAATTATAAGACAAACATCAAATTTATAAAATCTCTGTGTCTCTTTCTCCTCTTCTGGAAACACTTCAATTTTTTGCTCCAACATTCCTTCTAGCAACACCTCAATTTGTTGTTCTGCTAATTCATTATCTTCTCTGAATGTTTTCTGAAAAAAAATCAGCCATTCATTTTGCACTTATCTCACATCATCAGCATGTTGTAAATTGGATTCAACATGTTCTTCTTCTTCTGACTTGGCAATCTTCAGCAATTGCCTTCCTTCTTCTTAAATCACTTCAAGCTCTTCAATTACCACATTCGCATCTTCTATCAGAGTAAAAATTTGATTCTCTATTGCTGTAGCAGCCCCATAAGTTTTCCTTACAGTCTTCTCTTGGCTATTCAGAAAAGCCAACTCTTCCTTGTCATCTACAGAAGTAAAAAGTTCCTTTACAAGAGACATGACTGTCACACCTTCCTTCAGTAGCTCATCTTCCTTCAAGACAACTCCAAGTGATGGACTGTCTTCTTCAGTCCCTGTCAATGCAACCAAATTATTAGCTTCAAAACCACAAGACCCAATGGTCTCAATTTATGATTCAATCACCAATTCCTCTTTCTACAATTCTAAGTCTTTTATGAGACTCAGAAAATCTTCCATGTCTTCATTCCTCTGTGTCTTCACAGTCAGCGATCCCCAATTCTGAAATTGAGGTTCTCTCTCTTGCCTTGGATCATGCTGATTCAGCATACTCTCCAGCAACTCAAATTCTCCATTCCATGGATTAAAATCTTCCACAGAATTATCCTCCTCTCTTAATTGACTACCCAATGGTGTCAACTTTCCTTCAGCATCAACAAGATCTGCATTCACCAAACAATTGTTAAAATGGAAATCACAAGGCCTTAGTGCCTTTCTCTCCTCTGCCAACATCTCAGTATGTTGTCTTGCAAATTTCTCCTTCTCTATCAGCACATCAGTATATTGATTCCAATCCTTCTCGATACTGTCAGCTAGTCTCTCCTCTACATCATCCTCTTCAAGGATGTCTCTCTACTCTAGTTCATAAAAATTAACTTTCTCATCTTCATTCACTTTTTCCTTTACAATCTGGACACCTTTTCTCTATGTTTCTGTCCTCTGCTCTAGAAAACTTGACTCATGCCACAATCCTGGCATCTCATCTGAGAAAAAATTCATACTGTCTTCACAAGTCAAGTTTCATGCTGTCACTACTTCTTCAGCCTTCATCAAAATAGAATTCTGATCTTCCATCCCTGCAATAACTCTAGTTATCTTTCCATAATATTTCACTTAGCCATTTAACAAAAGAAATTTGTCATTATCAGCATTAACAACAAATTTATCATCATTAAACACAACTTCATTGAAACAATCTCTTTCATAAAACAAGGAATTTATGAATTCCTTCTGATGTAATAATTCAAGTTGATCTTCATCTAAAAGATACTCATCATACTTTACTTGGAAACATTCAGTTTCATTGAATACAGTTTCATCATATGAACTATCTTCTTCAATACCTGCATTCACACACAATTTGTCTGTTGCAAAAACATAAGACCTCATGGTCTCCTTTGATGATTTGATCATCAAATCTCCCTGCTGTTCCAAGTCTTCTATATACTTCAGAGATTCTTCAATGGTATTCTCTTCATCCTCTTCAAGCTGTCCAAATGACTGCTAAATTTCCAGCTCCTGGCCATCATCACAATTTAAATCTCCTCTGCTTTCAATATGTTGGAAAGCAAAGTCTTTCTCCAACTATGAATGGACATTTTCACAATATCCGGCTATTCCAATTTCTTCCTTAGTGACAACATCAACAGGTTGTTCACCTCTACATTTTTTACCTGCAAACACAAAATTTTTTCCAGATGTAAGGCCATTTGACCCCTTGGTCTCACTTGAAGTTTCAGTCTTTAAGTCCTTCTACAAATACTCAATCATCCTGCGTAATCTCTCCTTCTGCTGAGAATTTATCATCTACTCTCTCCTCATTTGTAGCCTCTGCCACTTTACCTTCTTCTTCATGAGCCAACCAACTCTCTGGATTTCCTTTATCATCTCTATCATCCTATCCAGTTCATAAAGCTGCTTGTTGATCTCAGTTATCTCTTTCCAATACTCTTCATCAGTGAGTTTCTTCCTCATGCCAATTGTCTTGGCATCTTCCCTCACTCTTCTATTGTGGCCTCTCTCAAAACCTCTGCAATTTCGGCTGTGGCTTTCTGTATCAATTTTATCCTCCATGAGTTCTTCACTCACAAGCTGCACTAAGCCTCTGCAACAACAAGCTCTCTTGCTGCAACTTACCTCACCAATCCCTTCCTCTGGATCCGTCTTTTGGCAAGTACTGGTCCCCTATATGCTTGGAACCTTATGAGCACTCTCTTCTGCTCCCTCTAGGCTTCAGTCTGCAACTTTTATCAAGAACACATCTGTTCTTCTTTCATCCAACCTCTATTGGGAATCCTCTAGGTTTTGCCACACTTCTTCTTTACTCAGAATCCCTTGCTAGACTCTTTCGTCATTGCTCTCAAAGTTGTGATCTACTCTTGCTGAGATTTATTCCTCAATTTCTTGCACTTTACATTCTCCAAACAAATCCTTCAATACAGAGTAAAATAAGGCTCATAAACTCACCTCCCAAGATCCCTGAATGATCTGGTTTCTTCTTTCACCTGCACTGCATCTCTATCTGCTGTAATCTTCCAAATATTTTGTCTTCAACTCTAGATTTTGCACATCTGGAGAAATTCACTGCATATCTAATCGAATCTGCAATTTCTGTTAAACAGATTTAAAGGCCAAACTTCTCATCACTGTTTCAGTACATGTGCATTTCAAAAATCAATTTTCAAAGAGCTATTCCAAACCTGGCTCTGATACCACTATGATGCTGGGTAAAACCCACAATCCCCACTTTACTGTGTATATAAATGGATCCCAAGTTTCAATCCTTTACAAAGTCTCATGGTTGCATATAAAATGCATTCAAAATTCATTGCCCAACCAAATCGACAATCTGGGCAAACTCACACCATTTTAACTTCTGAGCTGGCAATTTAAATAACTAAAAGCTGAAGCTCTAATATCTCAAATCTGAGATTTGAGATATTAATTTCAAATTTCTCTTATGATTAAAATCAAGATCAATATCTACTTTACAATTTCACCATATGAGGACCTATTCTTTGACTTTGATTCCATGGGTTTAACCATATATTAGCCTCTCTTGGGAGTATTCAAATCAAATATTCGAATTTCCTTTAACACAAGTGCCAGCTATCAAACATATTCGTGGCTTCAATTAATACTTATATCACAAAAGGTTCGGATTTATTCAATCCACCCTTTAATACCCATCCATTAATTCAATTAACATGAAATTTCATTATACATTGCACCCTATGGGCCCGCGCCTCCACTATGCATTTTCCACTTATTAATTAAACAATCTCTGTTGCAAAGTGCTGGCCATACTTTCATTAACACTCGTTAATAAATCTCGACCTTGAATTAAAACAAAAACCAATAGACCTTAAGGTCCACCAGTCCCACAAGTCATATAACGTACCTTGGTTGAAAGGTCAAACGGATCCAATTATCCATATTACGTCGCACTCCAAAACTCAGATGACCCATCTTCGGTGGATATCGTGCTATTAAGATGCATGGTGGTTAATCTTCAAATTTTAAGCAATGTGAGTGGTTTTTGGAAACCACTTAAGGACACGTGTCATTCGGCAAGTGATATCGCGTTTTTATTTTGAATGCAGCTTACCACTTGTGACCTTGCGCGAAAACCATAAACTGCTTTCGGACTCCGCTTTTACTGTTCACTCTCCTCGTGGTTCTGCTCTTTTGCTCGTTGAATTCTGCCTCCACTTTTGTCATTCTTCACTCACGTAGTTCCATTTGAACTCAAATCAATAAGCTTATGGGTATTCAAAGCTGCCCTCGGCCTTAGCGGTTAACTCGAAGTATGAACTTCGAATCTCATCACATATGATAATATATACACTAATACTTTACAACCCGAGTATCAAAGACTGATATCTGACACTAAAGCAATAGACTTGGATTCAAATATTCAAAGCATTAACCTCAACTAACTTTCACAAAATGTTGTTCCTTTGCTTTAATTCAACATTTAATATAACACTTCACACAGTTCAAGACTGACCCATTCACCATTTAAAAACCATGATCCCTTAACCATATGGCTCAGAAATAAAACATGAACTCAGAATCAAATACTCTATATAAAAACATACAACAATTACATCACAGAATACACAAGAAGGCTCTTAACCCAAATTACAGAGTCCTACTCACACATGGAGATTCAAGGCATTTTCACTCAGGAATTAATCAACAAATGCACAGGGCTTACTGAAACAAATTCTTCCATAGTATAGACTTGAGGTTACTTACAAAACCCTTCTGTTCGGGCCAGATATTATAATTCAATGGCCCTTTTTTCTCCTACTTTGCCTCTCCAGCTTTCTAGTTCTATGCAGCTCTATGCAGGTCTGGTGGACTCTGCCACAGAGGTTTATTTTTATACAAATTGGGAATAAATCGATTCAGCTTCCCACAATGATTCGACAAATTCCTCAAATCCTAATTTTAGCCCAACTCCTAGATAACTAAACTGACTCTTCACACTCCAACTAACCAACTTATCCTTTCCTCTAATCATTCGAGGGCAGTTACAATTCCTTCTACATTTGATTAAAATCACTCAAATATGAAAATTTACATAGGAAATTGAAAACATAAACCCCCCTATGTCTATTTATATACAAAGTCTTGTCTTGGGCATAATGCCACTACATCACTGATACTAATCAACACATAATAGAATACTCAACCATGAATCAAACTAGAAGGTTGTCCCTTTCCTCCCAAAATAATACCATTCATTCCATGTTAAAATTTTATTTATTTAGGAAATGTTGATTAAATTTTTTATTTTAAAATAACATAAAGAAATCAATAGAATAAATGTTAACAAAGAATAAATCCCAACTAACAAAATGAACCTCATATGTAAAGTAAATAAATATTTTTAATCACTAAAATTACAATTAAAAATAATTCATAATTATAATTAATATCTAAATCATCTTAGATCTATCTTATTTCCATTTCTAGAAAATGTTGAAAGAGATCAAATCTCTTTTTACTCTAAAAGAGGTATTCTCCTAAAGATACTTGATCTTTCTAAACTCTTGTTAAATCCAAAGTTAAGATGAATCTAAGCTGATATGTTATACAATTATATCTCATTCATATGTAAAATAATATGATATTTATATGATAAAGTGTGATAGTAATTTGTATATAGATTTTATGTAGATTATAGATAACATTAATTTATCCTTCCAAATATTTTTCATATAATATATTGGCTAAAGTTGAAAAATGTGCGAGTAACAAATTAAATATCCAAATGAATGGGCTTTGAGCATTTTTTTTTCTTTGAATGATGGATTGTATTTGGAGGGAACATGTCTTTGTTGGAAAGTTATATATATCACAAATTGCAGCAAATGGATCTCCATGAATATTTAGTATAATTAACATTCCCCCAACCTATTTTATATTGTAACATTTTTTTTAATTAAAAATTTGTTATAAAATAATATAATGATGGAATACGAGAAATAATTCATCAAATTATCTTGAAATTACCTTTGCTTTCAAGGTGATCAAATTGTTTTATTCACCGAGTGCTCACTTTCCTTTGAATTGTGTTATGAATGTTGATTTAGAACTCTGTAGAATGCACACACTTTAATAACTATCATCAAATTATCTTCAAATCAGCTTTTCTTTCAAGGTGATCAAATTATTTTATTCACCGAGTGCTCACTTTTTTTGAATTGTGTTATGAATGTTGATTTAGAACTCTGTAGAATACACACACTTTAATAACTATTAGAAATACATTCAATGGTGTTTTTTTCTTCATAGTTGTTGTATTAAAAAAAAGGGAAGAAACAAATGTAGAGAACAAGTAAACCTACAATTGAAAAACGCATTAGCATGGAAGATGCAAGTGAATAAATTTTCATGTATTAATATTAAAATATAAGAATAAATAATTTTATAATACATATTGTTATTTTACATTCTTGTAAGTTCCCATATTTTTATTCAAAGCATATTATGAACTTGATTGCTTTGCAAATGTCACTAATGAAACCATTTTTCCAATTGTAAATTTAGATGTACTAGTTGTTTAATTGTTTCCTTATTGTTGTTGTTAATAATAATAATAAAAAAAAAAAAACTTTTACACAGAGGAAGTGTTTTTCCCAATGTGATTGAATCATGTGAAACAAATACACCCGTATTATTTCCATTATCATATATTTCTTTAGGAAATATTTAAAATTTATGATACAAACCCCTTGACTAGTGAGAAGTTTAGCTTCATTTTGTGCAATTAGGTTACGTGGCACATTTATTATAATTTTCATATCTCCACTTGAGTGAATTAAATAAATATGAATTAATTATACATTGTGTCACTATAAGAGGTTGATGAAATACTTTCTTACTTCTCTCATTGATCTCCATGGTAAGGGTTTAGGTGAAGCCACAAGAGAATGGAGAAAGATGTTGAAGTATACGGCACTAGGATAAATTAATTTAGTGATGAGGAGTTTGAAAAAAAGATGGCTAAGTTAATAGAAATACCTTTTTGATAAGCATGACACTATAATAAAGCTTGACGAAACACTAGATATATGGATGGGATTTGAGGAAAAAGGTCTCATGGTATGTTAGGAAGTTATATGCCTAAACAATTTGAAGGAAGTTGATGCACTTATTGAGCTCCCTATTAAGATATGGATAATTTAGTGAAACTTAGTAGGAAGAGGAGGAATTTGATAATTGTGAACAAAAGAAATGATTATTCCTCTAATAATGGATGAGGAGGATTATGAGAAGAGATTATTTGATAGGCTCAAGGATTCCATGAAGAGTCAAAACTAGTAGAAGGATTTGATAGAAGTCATGGTGGTAGAGGCACCAAGTGAGTCCAGAAAGCCTCATGATTTTAACATTGATCTTTTGTGTAAGGTTCTTGGTCACAAGAATGGAAAAGAAGGATAGTCATACATAGTTATCGTAAATATAGAATAGAATGAAGGAATGCTTTCTAGCAGCATTAAAGGAGAAAATGATTTAAAATATGTCATGAAAAAAGTAGAGAAAATTTTGTCTCATAAAAGAAATTAGAAGGAGGCCCATAAACAAAATGAATATTTTTTTTATGGAAGCATCAAAGGAGCTAGGAAAACCTTGTGGTTTTGAAACTAACAAATTATGTGTAAAATTTTTAGATGGAGGGTGTAGTAAGATTGTCCAAAAGAAATGGGAGGAAATAAAATTTCTCCAAAGAAACCAAGAAAAAGAGGATTAAGCTAAGGTGGAAAATATTTACAGATTCTCCCAACAAAATAAGTCTCAAGGAATACTTCAAAGAAGTTGAGGAAACAAGATATAATATTGTATCAGAAAGACATCAAAAAAATTCCTACAAGTAATTCATGAGAGCTTATAATTGATTGTCATGAAAATATTTTTCAAAAGGTAATAAATATGATGTCGATATTCTCATAAAATAAGAGGGAAAAAAAATCATTCCTATGCTATTGAAAAATATGAAACAATGTTTGGACAATCCAAGGTCTGAAGGAGCTTGCATGAGGAGTGAAGGAAAGGAGCATGATGAGACCAGTATATCAAAACCATGTTACTATTTTTATCGAAGGACTTTTGAGATTATGAATGTGTGTAGGCAAAGAATGAGTGTTGCTAGTAAATGAAGATAATAAGTAAGACTAAATAAAGTTCTCTCATATCTTTCATGTTCTCGACCTGAGCGTTATACATTAAATATTCTCAAAGGATATGATTTTTCTTCTAATAGCATTATCTATGTGGATCTAGTGAAATAATTAATGAAAAAAATAAAGAACTTATGACCTCTTGAACTCTATGTTTATGTGGGGTAAAAAATGTTTGTATGGATTATTTGCAATGGTTTGGTTGTACAATACTTTATCTTAAATTGCACCCTTTCTTATTGAACACATTGATAGGAATTTCATACTAAACTATTTGGTTTTGATAATTTTGGTAAGTACCTTAATGCCTTTGTTTTGTTTGCGTTCACAACCCATCCTTCTATTCCAATGTCATGTCCCATCAACATTGTTCAGATAACACTTTTCCGTGCAATCATTAAAGGAAGAGACATTGTTGGGAGTTATGATTAGTTTTCCAACCAAAATTCCATTCTCTTCCCTTCTCATATTAGAATCATTTGATAAAAAAATGACATCATAGCCACTATTACGCATCTAGCTAATTTTGAGAAGATTTCTTTGTACATGGTCCACATAAAGTACATTCTGAGCCTGAGTGTTCTTATCTACATTGATTTTTCTCATTCCCTTCGTTACTGTTGGGGAATTGTTTCCAAACTTAATATTATATCTTCCATTTTATTTCATAAATAAGAAATTACAGTGGTCTAAAATCATGTGCTTTGATGAACTCATGTCCACATATCACTTCTCTTCTTAGTCATGAGCATACAGCATAACACTACAATGCTACATTTCTTCTTTCTTTTGTTTTCATTTCTTTCCATTTTTCTGAGGACATGACTGATTTTACTTATATTTTTCATTAAGATTAAACAATTTTATTCTACACTCATTACCCTTGTGACCATAGTTATCATAAATATAACATTCAATCTCATTCATTATACAGAAGAACGAATTTCTTTGTGCAATAGGGAAAATTCTATAGCTACCAAGTTGAAGGTGGTCATATTTATAATTTTCATTTATTTAAACTTTAATCACTCTACAATCAATATTTATATGAACAAAGTTGTCACACTTATAACAGTTCCCATAAAATAAATTTGATTTGGGTACCTAAGGTAGTGTATTTATTACGTTCCAGTAGATCTATTAATATTTCTCCTTCTAACTTGTTAATGACCAAATATATGTTGAGGTGATTTTGTATTGGAATAATTGTTACATATCATATTTTCTTTATTATTTGACACCTTTTCATCCTTACTATCTCTTCCTTTAAGTACATTTGCATAGGGCTAAGGCTCATTATTTCATTGGGACCTAGAACTTATTTCTCCTTTCAAAGCATGTTGTGACTCATTATACCCTAAACTAGATTTTCTTTTTGATGGTATTTGCGAGTTGAGGACATCATCCAATTCTTTTGGACCCTTAGTAAATTTTTAATTTTCTACATCATGCATAGTTGAAACCAACATTCTCATATGATAATTACTACCTAATGATCCTCAAACAGTGTATATTATACCACTGATATCTTTGAGAAATTATAAACAAAACATTTATATAGTAAATGTAATGGAGATAGTAAATATCATAAAGATACATCCATGCATAATAGAGACAAAAAAATTCCCTTAGGAAACATTGAATTCGTGGAAAACCCAAAGACTTTTCTTCTAGGAGAAATTATTTTTGAGCAAGGTTTATAAATCCAGGTTTTTCAAGAAATTTATCCCTATTTAACCTCAGCTAAACTAGGGTGAACTATAATAAGATATTTGTAGTTAAATTCATCACACAACCTCCTGCTTCTCAAACAAATCTAGTCAAACTCTGTCATAAGATGGCTCAGTTAAATTTGTCAAAGCTCAGTAAAATAATGATGAAATCAACTCAATCAAATATCGAAATTAACTCAGCCAAATCTCAAATTCACCCTCATTAGCTTCACATGTGTGGCTATTATAAGAGAGAGAATTTGAAATTATCAATTGGTCACAAGGAAGTATCACAGTATGTATTTATACAAGTAAAATGAGTTTTATTTTATGCCAAAAAAATAAAATTTTAATTTTAATTATCACAATTCTTCTAGGTTTACTTGGGTGACCTCTTCAAATGAAGTAATACATCTTATTTCTACACAAAAATTCAACACAACCACTTAGCGAGGGAGGTATTATCCTTAGCTGCAATAGATTTCCCATTAAGTGAAATTTATCCTTCATAAGAAAAGTTTATGCATGTCCATAAATCTCTCAACGCTTGTGTAGGAAATGTAAGTATCATAAGATATTTACCTTTGTCCAAATTCCTTTATGGATCCTTAGGTAAATGTATCAACCTCCCATTGAAAAATAAACATAAGTTAACAAAATTCCTTTATGAAATCTCGAGATATAATTTTTATGTAGACCAGTCACCCCTAATCAACTAGCGTATCCAAAGTACTTTTGGGCTTATCAAGTGAATTGCATATATCTCTTATATTCAAATTAGTGTAACCCAACCAAGTCCTTATGGCTTCCTAGGTGAAGATCAATCCAATCATATAATTCCCCTGGGCCATTCACCCATGGTAAAATCTGTATGACCTAGCCAAGTCTTTCTAGGTTTTAATGTCAATATATCCACCTCCCATGGTTAAATTTCTGAGACAATTCCTTATAGAAAGTTAGGATATAGTTTATGGATCTTGCAAAGACAACAACACTCCCTGCCAATGAGGGAGGAATTATGTGTAACAATAAATATGTCTCTAAGGTATGCAAACTTCACTCTAGATGGAGGCTCGGTGAGAGTGTTTGCAATATTCTCATTAATGGATATGTACTAGGGCTTCACTACTACTCTCTTAACCATGTATCAAATAAAGTTATGTTTGACCTCTGTATCCTTTGGCCTATCATAAAAAAATGGGTTCTATAAAATCTTTTCATAAACTTTACTATCACAAATTATGAAGGTCGCCTCAAGCTACAAATAAAATATCCGCACAAGTAGCTTCTAAAGCCACATTTCCTCCTAACTTATGACATTAGTTGTGTTATACTTTTCTTGTATTGTAATGAGTGTGATAGAATTCTTCTTCCTGCTAAACCATTAGAGTTGATCCCAAATTGATGTAGCACCCCATAGTTACTTTTTTCTTCCTACGCACTCCCTTCTCAATATAAATTCATATATTTCTACATCCTTACCTTGCCACCTAAGGTACATCTCAAAAAATATCCATTTGTACCATGCAGGTACCTCAACACATGCTTTGTTTCTACCCAATTTACATGCCTGAACTCAACCATGAACTAGCTCAGGGTGATCATTGTAAAGAAAATGTGCATCCTAGTGTTAACTAGGTACATCAAGGATCCAACCAATTTCATATTCATAGTGGGATCCATCAAATACAAATCTAAAACATAATCACTTATATACCTCATATTTTTCATGATAGGTGTAGCTATGGACTCACAGTCCATCATATTTATTATCGACAAAATATGAACAATGTATTTATGTTATCTGATGAAGATCTCATTAGGTATATTCTATCGAGCAGTGGAAAAGGTATGAATTCACTATGTGTTTTCCCATTATTTTACTTTAAACATAATTCTTTTTACTTTAGAAAGATGACTTATTACAAGAATTGTGGTAGAATTGTGAAGATTTATGTTTATTGTAAAATGTGACTAAAAACTACCTTTTATTGCTAAAACAGGAATTAGGCAAGGTGAATAGCTATATCAGAGGTGAGGCTAAAGTAAATGCAACTGCCGTTCCTCCAACGTTAGACCAAATATTTCCAAAGACAAGGAAATTCGAACGCATCGCTAAGAAAAGGCAGGGGACAGCTCGGCTTCGGTCAAAGGAAATCAAGTGACAACTAAAGAAAGAAGGGAAGCAAATCCCTCAGGATCCTTCGATCCTGAGGGATCGTTGTTCAAACCTCATCTCATTCCTTGTCTTGTCCGTCGAGTTTGATATATAAGGCAACGCCTTTATCAATTGTAAAGGAGTCAGATCCTTTGATTCAAAACATTCCTTTGTAATATTATGTTTTATTAACTCTCGTGTTTAGAGAGCGGTCACTGTAATACTTTTATGTTAGATTAATACAAAGGCACGTTTCATTTTATCTTTCAAACTCTGAAATAACCCAGTAGTTTTTCACTGGTGCTAAGAGCCTGGCCCTGGTGAAATTGCTCTGATGTTTGTATTTCTATCCTTTTATTACTGTCGTGTGATAATTGCGTTTAGATTCATTATGATTACAGAGTTATTTGATTGTTTTTTAGTAAAGGATTGTTGTGTGTGCTAATGAATTGCATTGCTATTCTATTTTAGCAGGGATCGTGATTACTGTCTTATTCATCTTGCTATCTCTTATAAAGCTTTGTTGTTATATACTTAATTATGTTTGTTGTTCCATTGGATTATGGTTCATTTCAATTGATTATTTCATAGCATTTGTTGTCGACAGGGTTGGAGTTTAAGAAGACTTGTTACCTGATTTTGTTAAGTTCATATTTTCTGTTCAATTGCTGTTTGTTGTTCAATTACTGTTTGTTGTTCATTTCTAATTCGTTAGGTTCCGATTACTTACAGTTGCTGTGTACACATAGAAATTACGGATTGCTGTTCCTTTTCAATTCTTGCTTTTAGAAGAAGGTCTTCTTAGTTATTTTCATCAGCAAGTAGTTCAATGTTGATTTCACTTTGATTGCTTAAAGAGAAATACTGTCAGCTGTAGAGAACATTGGTTACTGCCTTCAAGTTCCCAGATTGATTGCCTTGTATAAGTGTGATTTAAGTTGCATTGATTTCTAAGGGAATGAGTTATTGCTACTGTATCCTTGATTGATGCTTTGCAGAGTGAGTAGTTAATATTTCAAATTATTTGCATCCATGTTAGTATAATTAGATGTCTTTACAAGCATCCATTTACTCTTGTATCTAGAATACTATACTACATCTTTTATAGCATTAATCTTAGCTAAATAGAAGTCTCAAACAAAGTACACTCTTGAAATAAAAATTCGCTCCTCGATTGATAATTAATGTAGGATAATTAGGTGTTAAAAATATACCTTTTATACCTCAACATTTTGGCGCCGTTTCCAGGGAGGGTGTATGCCATTTTGAAAGAGTGATGCACATTTAATTTTCTTCTACTCGCGAAGAACTGGGTATTAAAGATGGAAGGTAAGAACCTGCGCACTGGGCAAGAAACATACTTGCTCACAACCCGCTTCACAGCAGAATTAGGTAAATTTCTTTCTTTAGGTAGGAATGAATGCTTGTTTTCTTGAATGAATAAACTAGCTAAACAAAACAAAATTCTTCCTAAACCCGAAAAACCTAAGGGACCGGTGATCCTTGGGCGAACAACTTTCATTGACGAAATCCTTAAAAATACTGAATCTCAGCCATCAGTAGGACTTAGGAAATTTATCTCTATATAGCCTACTAGTTCCCTTCAGGCCACAAAATCACCATCTGAAGCCTTTGCTGAGATACATAGTCAAACAGTGGGAATTGAGCAAGATTCCCAAGAAATTGAGAATCCCTGCCTAATTTCTCCACAAGAAGGGAACTCTAGTAATCTCCATGAAGGAGAAGGGGAAACAGGAGAAGCAGAAGAACCAAAATCTCCTCTTGGGATATTCCAAATAGTAAGCATTCTAGATAATGGAAGTGCTATTAAAATCATTCAAAACAAAGGACCTGAATCTCCTCAAACAGCAGGCTAGCAAGGAATACTTATTGTTCCAGATCAGGGAAGTGTTTTCAAGGCCATTCCTCCTCCTTCCAGTCAACCTAGGAATTCCATTGAGATCCTAGAAGGATATTGGCACATATTTGATCAAATGGCCTAGAACCAAAACGAGAACCAGCAAACACCCCAGCAAACCTCCACACTGCAATATCCTATAGTAGATACTGCAGTTAATGCACCTATGTAATCCATTCCCCTTCAACATATTCCTACATTTCATGGCTTGACATCAGAAGATCCAGATGCATTTCTGTTCGAATTCGATGTGTTATGTTGGGGCTATGACTATACCACCGATCCCCAAAAATTAAAAATATTCCCTTCCACATTAAAAGGAGCAGCCTTACGATGGTTTATGGCTAGGTGGGAGTGTCATAACTGATTGGGATCAGATGAAAGTTGAGTTTTTAAAGAAATATCAAGATTATTGTAGGTCTTGGTAACTAAAAGACGAAATATTTCAAATGACAGCAAAACCGAATGAAACCCTGGAAGAATATGTGGAACGGTTTCAATACAACCTTCAGAGATCTCCTTATGTATCCTTACCCTTACCTGATAATGTGCTGAAAACTACATTAATTAGGGGAATGAAAGATCAATGGGTTGAAACATTGAATATTATGGGAAAAGGTGATATATATCGGGAAATCTATGCTAACATCATTGATTTGTGTATTAGGAGTTCGAGGGGCAATACAAGGCTAGAATCAATAGAACACGACATGATTACAAGGGACAATAAGACCTCCAATGAAGGTGTAACTCGTGAAAATATTGGAAACCCACTGGAAGATTTTAAAACAGATATTCAAGGGACTCTAACAATGCAGTTCGACATTATGCAAGACAAACAAAAGAAAGCAAAAGTAGAACAAAATCTGGCAGTATTCTGTCCTAGATGCAGGAAGAAACACAGCCATAAAGAGTGCTCGCTGGATTTAATCAAAGTTTGTGCCATTTGCACAAAATACCACCCCATAGAAGGATGTCCCTCGCTTCCTGGCCTAAAAGCAGTCTATAAGGAGGCAGAAGAAGAATTAGAAGTGGTATGTTTACTTAATCAGTGCCGACAATGGCAGCCATGACAATCAGGTATGCCAACTGATCCATTTTCTTCTTTTCAGCCTCCTCAATACAATGCTTGGAAATATAATGGAATGTGGAAAAATCAACCACCTTTCCCCAATTGGTCACAATAGCCATTCCCCACATCATCATGGCCAAATCAAACAAATCAAACTAATTGGCCAAACTTTCCTTTCTGCCCACCGTTTTGGCAAAAAAATGCTTATCCAACCTAATGGTCCCCCTATACTTCGCAGAGTTAGGCCTAGCAGTCAAACTTGAAAAGACCTAAAAATCAGCCAGCTGGAACAATTCCCCTCTCTTAACCTACACTGCCAGCTCCGTATACAAACCCCCATACCAACTTAAGACCAAAACTCCCAACCCAGCCCAACCCAAACCCAAACAATAGGCCAATTGAGTCTGTCTAAATAATGGAACCACCAAAATTAGAAACTGAACTGAGGGAGTGTAATGACCTTCAATTGAGGTCTGGGCGTATAGTAGAAATAGAGATAGACAAAAATGTTCATATTGAAGATCTGTTACCTTTAGAACAAACATTACAAAAAGAGAAGGTGGTTGAACAACAAAACCAACAACAAGCAACAACATCTTCTCCACCATTCCCAGAACGATTAATCCTACCTTGCCCATTAGAACATCCTGATTTTGATCTTTTGGGAGAATTACAAAAATTGTGTATAAAAATCCCTCTCCTCCAAGCTATCTAGGATATCCCTATTTATGCAAAAACCATTCAGGAACTATGTATAAAGAAGCCAAAGAGGAGAAAAACCACCAACCCAACTGTCAAAATAGTCGGTACTCTATCTGACTTATTATCAGGAATGGAAACACCTGTAAAATATGAAGACTCAGGAAATCCTATAGTGATGGTACAAATCAATGGGAAATTGTTCCCAAATGCCTTAGTTGATTTGGGAGCTGCAATAAATATCTTAACAACCACCACTTGTCAACAACTTGGCATTACATCACTAGAACCAACAACAACCTTATTAGAGTTGGCTGACCGATCAGTAGTCAAACCAGAAGGTACACTACAAGATGTAATGGTATCCGTAGATTCCTGGGAATACCCTACTGACTTCCTAGTTATCAACCCAAATAACTGGCTAGATGGACACCCATTAATCCTAGGTAGACCTTGGTTGGAAACTACCGATGCTTATATTGGCTGCCGACAAGGCAACCTGACAATAACAAGGGGAAACTATGTCAAGAATTTAGCTTTATATCCCCCAGCCCAACCAAGCCTATCAATAATCAAAACAAGAAAGAAACCTATATCATATCTTATGGAAAATCTGAGATGACCTCTAACTGTAGAAGATGCCCTCGATTTTAAAGACCAAACAGAGGATGATATCATGAATAGATTTATTAATAAACCACAAATCAGATCCCATCTACAATGTCACATGATCAAGGCAGAATTTGATAATAAAGAAGAAGAAGATCCTCTGAAAGACATCCCTGATCAAGTAATACCCGCTAATTCTGTGTACAATAGTAAGATTGTAGAAATTGAGCTAGGAAAGACTCTAAACATTAACAAAAATTTGATTGCTGAACAAGAAGAGAAATTGGTCCAATTATTACGGAAATATAAAGTAGCCTTTGCATGGGATATACCCATACATGAAGGGAATTGACCCCCAATTATGCACACACCACATCTATACTGAAAAATATGCGAGACCCATTCGCCAACCCTAAAGAAGACTAAACCCTCACCTTAAAGATATTGTGAAAGCTGAATTACAAAAACTATTGGATGTCAATTTCATTTACCCAATATCTGATAGCAACTGGGTCTCTCCATTAGTAGTGGTACCAAAGAAGAACAGTAAGTGGAGAATATGTGTAGATTACTGAGAACTCAAAAAGGAAACCCAGAAAGACCACTTTCCCCTTCCTTTCATTGACCAGGTATTAGACACATTGGTAGGAAAGAAATTCTTTTATTTCCTCGATGGATTCAGTGGGTACAATCAAATCCAGATTGCCCCTGAAGACCAAGACAAAACTACTTTTACCTGTCCATGGGGGACATTTGCCTACCGAGTCTTACCCTTTGGCCTATGCAATGCCCCTACTACATTTCAAAGGGCCATTATTAGCATCTTTTCAGATTTAATAAATGAAGGGCTTGAAGTATATATGGATGACTTCACACCTTGCAGAGATGATTTTGAGCCAGCATTAGAAAATTTAGAAAAGGTGTTGTGAATATGTATTGACACTAGGCTTTGTTTAAGCCATGAAAAGTGTCATATGATGATGACCGAAGGAGTTATCTTAGGACATTATATTTCAGCAGCTGGAATTCAGGTGGATCCAGCCAAGATTCAAATAATTTTGTTAATACCCACACCCACCACACAAACAGAGGTACATAGCTTTCTTGGGTTTTCTGGTTATTATAGGAGATTTATAGAACATTATTCTCAAATAGCTGCACCTTTACATGCACTAACAGGAAATGTTGATTTTGTTTGGACAGATAAATGTGACAATGCCTTCAATGATATGAAAAAACTTGTATCAACAACCCCATTGCTGAGGGGCCTAAATTGGAATTTTCCATTTGAAATTTCATTTGATGCCTCAGACACAGCGATTGGAGTAGTGCTCGGGCAGGAGGAAGATAAAAAACCATATGCAATCTATTATATCAACAAAAATCTATCTCCTGCTGAACTAAATTATATTGTGACTGAGATGGAATTTTTAGCTGTAGTACATGCTGTAAATAAGTTTAGACATTATATAACTGGGTGTCCTATAGTTCTATATACTGATCACTCTGCCATTAAATTTTTAACAAATAAACTTGTTACAAATGGAAGAGTGTCAAGATGGTTGATTTTATTGCAGGAATTTGACATTACAATTAAAGATTGACCTAGAAAAGAGAACCCTGTAGCTGATTTTCTGTCAAGAATGCCAAAGCCAACAGATGCAGAAATAGTCGAAGACCATTTTCCAGAGGAACATTTGTTCGTTGTTACTGTTAGAACCCCATGGTATGTTGATATAGAAAATTATTTGGCAATAGGTAAATTACCTAAACATCTAACCCTTAATGAACGAAAGTAGATAATACAGCGTAGTACCCGATTCGCTTGGATTGGGGGCTACCTATTTCATACAGGGTCAGATATGCAAATTAGGAGATGCATCCGGGAGGACGAAGTATTTGATGTTTTGAAAGCATGCCATGATGGGCCGTGTGGTGGAATTTTTTCATACCGTAGAACTGCCCATAAGGTTTTACAGACAGGCTATTATTGGCCTACCATTTTTAGAGATGCCAAAAAATTTGTGCAGGCCTGTGATAGCTGCCAAAGGGCAGGTCGCCCTGGACAGTCTGACGAAATGCCTTTGAACCCACAACTAGTAATTGAACCATTTGAACGTTGTGCGCTCGATTTTGTTGGCCCTATTAGCCCCCCATCAAACCAAAAAACATATATCCTAGTTGCAACCGAGTATGTTACTAAATGGGTTGAAGCACAGGCACTTTCAAAAGCTATAGAGGACTCTGTAATACAATTTCTTTTCCAAATTTTTGTGATATATGGCCTCCCAAGGGACATAATCACAGATGGAGGACCGCAGTTTGTAGGTAATAAACTTGCTAAAACATTACATAATTATCACATTCAGCACAATATTACAACCCCATACCACCCATAGGCAAAAGGCCAAGTAGAGAGCACGAATAAAGTGATTGAGTCCATATTGACAAAAAATGTTGCCTCACACAGACATGACTGGGCCTATAGATTTCCACAAGCCTTGTGGGTGTATCGAACAACATGGAGAGCCACTACAGGATATTCACCATATCAATTGGTATTTGGAAAAGAGCCCATATTTCCAATAGAGTTTGAAATTCAGAGACTAAGAACAACCCAAAATGTGGGTCTAGATTTAAGTGAAGGTCAGGCCAAAATATTGCAGCAAATTAATGAGTTAGATGAAATTAGGCTCTTTTCTATTCAACACACTACGTTAATTCAACAACAGAGAGAAAAATGGCATGATGCCCTTATCAAAGAAAAGATCTTCCACGAAGGAGACTGGGCACTCCTATATGATTCCAGGTTTTAGGATTTTCCGGGGAAACTATAGACATGATGGCTCGGACTTTACGAGATACAAAAAGTGCATGATAATGGCACCATTACATTAACCACCATTGATGGATCTGGACATTCCTTCAAATTAAACGGTCATCGAGTACGATTGTATCATAAATCGCTTACTCGAGAATCCTTCTACCAATAATTACAGGAATATTCTACCATGAAAATTCTAGCTGAAGGGGATAAATCCTCTTCGGCACCCATTCATTAAATCATTTCTTTCCTTTGAAATTTGTACATAAAGATTGTTCATTTATTTTGTTTGTTTATTTTATGGAATTTTGTTTCTTTAAACTCTGTTTATTTCGCTTATTTTGAATTTTTGTTGTTCCTTTCTAAAGGAATAGAATTTTTGTTGTTCCTTTCGAAAGGAACAGTAGCTTTGCTGAGAGTGTTTTTTATGTTCCTTTTGAAAGGAACAACAGTTGTGCTATTTATTTTTTCCATTCCGCAGATTGTTTTGTTATTCCTTTCGAAAGGAACAACACTTTTCGCAGATTGTTTTCTTGTTGTTCCTTTCCAAAGGAACATCAATTCCGCAGATTGTTTTTGTTGTTCCTTTCTAAAGGAATAGCACTTTTTGAGTGGACTATTTTTTTTTTTTAGACCAGCATTTTGAGGATTTATGATGACTCTTCTAAAGGCAAACATACCATTTATACAAAATCACACAAATTAAAGCTTACTGGAATCAACAAATCAAAAGAAATTGTCATTTTTTTTAAGAAATTGTTTGGTAATGATAAGAGAGAGGAAAACAAACATAATCAATAACATGACTTTGTTGTCTTACTATCACTAGAATTAATATGGTCGATTATCTTTATCATCTTGGTTCTTCCCCAACCCTTTATAACTTTCTTTGATTTTTACTTATGGAGTAGGAATAAGGGCATATTATTTTCTATTGATATGTTTAAACTTCTTCCACCATCCCTACTCTTAAGGAGTGATGAGCCATCCTTTATATATAAGTAGGAAAGTGTTGTATGAAAAAGAAGAAAAAAATATTTATATATTTCACTAATAATTTTATGATATGGCCGATGGAGGATAGGGGTTCTCATCAAGAGCCAGCCTACCAGGATCATAAGGAAGCAAGTGAAGTGGCATTCCCATTATGGCCACCACACCAGGGATATATATGGTCCAATGGAAAATTGAAAAAAAAACTAAGAAGTCCTTGGAACAGGAGGACTCATCACGAGCCGGCCTGCTCACTTTTCACTTATTCTTGGTGAATGGAATTGTGATTCATCTGGTCCCCAAGCCAGTACAATGGCCTCCGTTACGACATTAAACATCTCTTCCTTAGACATAAATAAAGGACGATGGTTCCAAGAGTGAGAAAGAAACTTTGTCAAGGTTATGAACACTTGTGGGCAACAGAGATCTGCTAATGGTATTGGAATCACATTTTTACATATCAATAGCAATATTAAACCCTTTTTCCTATATCTCTATCTAAATATCGAGTGAAAGTATGAATCCTAAACCCTTGATTTTGAACCTATTATACATGAAAATCATCATAAATCGATCACATTAGTTTGAGTGGGTAATAAACGCATTTGTCCTTGTGTTCATCTTATCTGTCCCTTCTCCTTATCTTTAAATCATTAAAAATGTTTCTATATCTATTTATGATTTAATCACATGCATCAATTTCAGTAAATGCAATAATTTGATTGATTGTATCATAAGTATGCCTGCTTTTTCCTGCTGTACAACTGTTTTGTAGTACTCCCCTCTCTTATTTGATGGTCGAGGACAACCTATCATCCTCCAGGGGGGGTGCGGATGCCTCTTAATCACTGCATGCAAATAAAATCCCTATATTTTTTTACCTGTATTTGAATCAAATCCCTACATTCCATGGAATAAAAAAAACTTAATGATATTATTCCAATTCACCGTGTTGTGCTGTTCCATTATATCAATGTGTGTTTGGAAAGGAGTAACAATGTGTAGAGAAGATGGGAGGTTGACCAATTCATAGTGAGTTGCAAGTGCTAGTTGTTTCTGATGCTGTACGAGAGATTCTGGAAAAATTGGGATGGATTACATACTTCACAAGGCTGCAACAACCCCGTGAAATAGTGGCTACCGAGTTTTTATAGAATTTGCAGGAAGGATACTCCATGGTTAGAGGAATATAGATAGCCGTAACAGATGAAATAATTGCAGAGGTGTCTGGTCTACCAGCGCAAGGAACCATATGGAATCAGAAGAAGGCCAGGCTTCAAGAATCCATGAATATTTTCCAGGATGACAGACAGACATTGGTCATGAAAGGCAAAGGAGTTCAGCCGACATCATCGGGAGAACCATGGATGGAATTGGCAAAGATAGTGCAGGCCTATATAACATGCGATGGAAGGAAAGACATGGTAAGACCTCACCACCTTACGTTATTGGCAGTATTAAAGAAAAAATGTACTGTAAATTTTCCTACATTTTTAAATTCTTTACTACATGATGTTGCCCATAGTATAAGAAATGATCAGCACGCAGACATGGTGGTAAGCCACCATTTCCTAATCATATTAATAGTAATTCATAGTCTCGCCCATCAACAGACCAATTGGGAAGAATTGATATTTTCGATTGATGGAGGATAAGCCTTACCTACCCCAAAACGAAAGAGAATGGCTAGCTTGGCAGCTGAGCCATCAAATCATAGACAGTCCTCCCATTTAAAAATAAGTAGGGGAATGATAGAGGGCCTTCTGGGTAGCAGTAGCCAGCCCTTGGAATTGCCCAGCTCAGCGGATGAACAACCTCCACAATTGGAAGGAGGGAGTCCTTGTACTGATGAGGGTGAAAAAGAAATGAGCCACCACACGAGTGGTGAGAAACAAACCAGTGCAGAAGAAGGAAATAATGAAGAAGAGGAAATTGAGGGAGAAGAAGGAAGCCCTCATACTAGTGTAGAGGGAGAAATTCGCTACTCTAATGAGAAAGAAGGTAGTTACCATACCTGAGAGGAGGACGAAGATAATCACAGTAATGGAAGAGAAGGAACAGAGCCTCTCGAAAACACTACTGCAAGTTCACCACGAAGCCCTTTGTAAGAAGACCAATTGGCCCAAATTCTGGCAAATATGAGTGATTATGTGCAGCCTCACAGCCCTCTGGACCTTAATATTGATATCAACCAATTGCAGGAGCACTATGTTGTTAATAAAGAAATGGCTGAGGAAATTCCAGATGAAAAAGAAGAAGCAAACTCTAACGAAATGATAAAATCAGCTGGGGTTGCTTCCCGTGAGAAGTATGAACAAGAAAAGGAGAACACTGAAGTAGTATCCTAATCTGAAAATTCTTAGGGGATTGTAGAATCAATTGAGGGTATAATCCCTATAGAATTTAGTTGAGGGCATATGAACATTGAGGAAGAACCCCAAGAAGAAAACAGAGAAGTGAGCCCAGCTGAAGGCACGACTGATGAGGACCAAAACCCCATTGAGCAAGTAGGTCCAGAAAAAGTAACAATTGTTCCATCAAGAAAAAGAAAGAAAACAACTGAGCTTGAAAAACTTCAGAGGGCACAAATTAAGCTTCATAGATTAGTGGAACAACTGAAGCAGACCATTAGGGTTCTTAAAATTAAACAAATTCCCAAACGAACCCCAAAGAAAAGAAGCATAGTCACCAAACGAGCCTCGAAAAAGAGGAAAGTGGCCACTAAAATAAAGCCCCAATTTGCGGAAACTATGGCTGAGCCTAATCATGAGGATATGGAACAGCAGGAATTTGTTCCAGATGGAGCAACTTCAAGTGAAAATGTACAAGCTAGTAGTCAAAACACTTTTAGTGACCCTTCATTAGCCAGACTCCAAGAGGAGTTGGCACAGGCTCGACTGGAAAGGGAAAAAATGGAAGAAGACATTATCCCTAGAAGGAAATATCAGGAGTTGCAGCAGCAGATGAAGATCATCCATGAAGCAGAGGCTAAAGCCCATGAGAAGTGTTTAATGGCATAGGAAAAGGCTGAAAAGGTAATGAATGAATTAAAATTAGCCCAGAATCGAATGGACACTCTCTGCTCAGTACACGCAAATATTTTAGCTTGTAGATTCCCTGCCAAGAATTATGATTTATTTTTATTAGAAAGATATTTACAGCTAAATATTAAGGCATTTAGGGCAGGAAAATATATAGATTTAAAAACTATAGATGATTTTGTAACATGCTGCAAACTCTATGGGGTAAAGGTACAACGTCTCTTGTGCGAGTTTTATTTTCATAACCTCATATTGGAAAATGATAGTGAGACAAATCCTAGCCCTTTTGTGGGTGAAATCCAATACCAAGCATTTATTTCCTTTGCTGTTAATTAGTTAAAATGGCTTAAAGCCTATAATGTTTTTCAAAGGCAGGAAAATGAGTAAGATTTGTGGGTTAGGAGTGAACCTAAGCACCCACTACAACTATGGGCTAGGTAGAAGAATTTGATGACAAGAGAAGGTGTTATCCAAGCGTTGGGGCCTGTCCATAAAGCAATTGCCTTGAATGGGATAGAATATTTCCTATTTATTAGAAACTAGGCTTACATAGCAACTAAGTTCCGATGGTGAATTTCCAATCAGAATGTTCAAAATAGAGAACCATTTAACTATAAAAACTTTGGATTAGCTGCAGACCGCTTGGTTTCCTATAGCAACCTCATTTTGGGGGAAGGACCATTCTGGCTAGGGTGTAGGTTTTGAAGCCCCATTGCATGGTATCCTGCTACGGATTACAAAGCCATTTATGAAATACACGAAGGACAGACAGGGCATGTCTTCGAAGCGTTAGCTACAATGCATGGTTTTAGGCCTTTTGATGAAAAACCTTCTCCAACTTATTCTTTAACTACTTTGCATGTGAACTATGGTTTTCATGAGGACATGAAAAAGGGTAAGCATGGGGGGTATGCTGAGTAGTGGAAAAGGTATGAATTCACTATGTGTGTTCCCATTATTTTACTTTAAACATAATTCTTTTTACTTTAGAAATATGACTTATTACAAGAATTGTGGTAGAATTGTGAAGATTTATGTTTATTGTAAAGTGTGATTAAAAACTACCTTTTATTGCTAAAAAAAGAATTAGGTGAGGTGAATAGCTATATCAGAGGCAAGGCTAAAGTAAATGCAACTGCTGTTCCTCCAGTGTTAGACCAAATCCTGCGAAGGACAAGGAAATTCGAACACGTCACTAAGAAAAGGTAAGGGACAGCTCGGCTTCGGTCAAAGGAAATCAAGTGACAGCTAAAGAAAGCAGGGAATCGAATCCCTCAGGATCCTTCGATCCTGAGGGATCACTGTTCAAACCTCATCTCATTCCTTATCTTGTTCGTCGAGTTTGATATATAAGGCAACGCCTTTAGCAATTGTAAAGGAGTCAGATCCTTTGATTCAAAACATTCCTTTTGTAATATTACATTTTATTAACTCTCGTGTTTAGAGAGAGATCACTGTAATACTGTTATGTTAGATTAATACAAAGGCATGTTTCATTTTATATTTCAAGCTCTGAAGTAACCCAACATTTTTCCACTGGTGCTAAGGGCCCGGCCCTGGTGGAATTGCTCTGATGTTTGTATTTCTATCCTTTGATTATTGTCGTGTGATAATTGCATTTAGATTCATTAAGATTACAGAGTTATTTGATTGATGTTGAGTATTGGATTGATGTGTGCGCTAATTAATTGCATTGCTATTCTATTTTAGCAGGGATCGTGATTACTGTTTTATTCATCTTGCTATCCCTTATAAAGCTTTTCTATTCTATACTTAATTATGTTTGTTGTTCCATTGGATTATGGTTCATTTCGATTGATTATTTCATAGTGTTTGCTGTCGACAAGGTTGGAGTTTAAGAAGACTTCTTACCTGATTTTGTTAAGCTCCTATTTTCTGTTCAATTCTTGTTTGCTATTCAATTATTGTTTTCTGTTCATTTCTAATTTGTTAGGTTTAGATTACTTACAGTTGCTGTGTACACATAGAAATTACAGATTGTTGTTCCTTTTCAATTCTTGCTTTTAGAAGGTCTTCTTAGTTATTTTCATTAGAAAGTAGTTCAATGTTGATATCACTTTGATTTCTTAAAGAGAAAGACTTTCAATTGTAGAGAACATTGGTTACTACCTTCAAGTTCCCAGATTAATTGCCTTGTCTCAGCGTGATTTTAGTTGCATCGATTTCTAAGGGAAAGAGTTATTGCTACTGTATCCCTGATTGATGCTTTGCAGAGTGAGTAGTTAAGATTTCAGAGTATTTTCATCCATGTTACTATAATTAGATTTCTTTACAAACATTCGTTTACTCTTGTATCTAGAATACTATACTACATCTTTCATAGCATTACTCTTAGCTAAATTGTAGTCTCAAACAGAGTACATTCTTCAAATAAAAAGTCGCTCCCGGATTGATAATTAATGTAGGATAATTAGGTGTTAAAAAGATACCTTTTATACCTCAAAATGTTCAACAACTATAATCCCAAGAAAGAATAATGCATTAGGCCAAGATCATTCATCACAAATTTTAATTCCAAATCTCTTAGACATTGAAGCGGGTCTTCCTATGGTAATTCAAATTGCTCCCTATATCATGAAAAAAATCCTCCTAGATTTACTAGTTCCTCTCTCACTCAAGCATACTCTTTTGATTCACATGGTACATTCATATAAATAATATTTATCCTAGAGAACTTCTATCTCTAAACATCTAAAAAATTGATGACATCCTCTTAGAATATTTCTCCTTCCATTATAATTTTATTTCTGCTCCCTTAAGATAAGAATCTCTTCCAGTCATTTGACATGGTCCTAGATGTCCTGAAAATCTGTACAATCCTCTATATTTAACATCAATTACTCTTGTTAAGTATATTCATGCACCTAAGGAACTGACCATATAGCGATTAGAGAATAAATCTTATCATTTTCCACTCCCTCTTTCTGGTGTAATCCTCTTGTCACAAACCTCACTTGATACTTGATCCTGCAATTATTTCATGATTAATTTCAATCATAGCCTCTAAAATGTTTCCTTCTACAAAAAAATTCACTCAGGAGGCCATGGACAAAATATAGAACAAAGAAAGAAATACAAACACAAAACGATGACCTAAAAAATAAACATAATAGTAATAATCAAGGTAAACATATGAAGTACTTATCTATTAAATTAGGAAGAAACCGTTGAGAATTCTCAACTCTCTTATGATAAAATTTTGAAGTGTGTGATGTACTTAGAGGCATATTTGTACACAAACATTACTAGAAGTATATCATAAAGGATGAATTCCTTTGACTTCTTCTAAGGTGGATGTTCATCATAATTATCATCAACATTTATTTCTTATGCGAGTATCCTTTTGTTCTATATTCTCTCAGCTACCAGAATTAACCAATATATGTTACTTCTGCGATGTTAGTAGAATTTAATGGGGAAGAGTATGAAAAACCACATTGTGCATACTTTAAAGAAGTGGAAACATGAATATAACCCTTAAATCAAATAACACACACCAGTTAATAACGAAGTTCACCATGTGTGGGTTACATCTTTGGGCCTAGTGTCAAGAGTGGGAAGTCCACTTCATTAAATGGTGCAATATGATGATGAGTAAATGATGTATTCTTTGTCAATACAAGAAAGAACACCCTTAACTAGAGCGGCATGTATCTCCATGAGACACTCTTCTATACGAACTCTCACTTGTTAAAGCTCTACTTCAACATGAAAAAATATCAAACTCTCACATGAAGTGACATACAAGGATCTTGCAACAAAATATAAAACAAGGATTTCAACATCAAATCATCGTCTTAGAAAAATTCAAAATTAGAGATGGAAAAATACACCTTATGCCTCCAAGTCTAGGGACATCCTAAAAATAAACTACTTGGATGAAGAAATGACATGTGTCATTTCATTCCTTGAGAAAAATTGTGAAATCTATGTATAAACATGAACGCTTTCTACCTTTGTTAGATTTGGGTTCGCCAAGAATATTTTATATTTCTCACAAGATTCTCTTCTGGACATGGACGTAAAATTTGTTGCTTATATCATAAGATGGATTGAGCCATGAGACTCCTAGTGAAAAAAATGTACAAATGAGTATAAACTAGTTGTAGTTATGACACCATCAAAAATCAATCCCCAAGGGAATCTTAAATATTCCTGAAATATTACTCACAGATAAAATATTCCTTGGAATATTAGCTAAAATATGCTCTTACAATATTCTTAGAATCTTCTTGAGATTCATGTCTTCATTGGTCTTCTTTCACCTTCATCTCTCATGTATTCTCCACAGTCCCCTTTGAACCATTTGAATGCAATTTTATAAAAATGTGTGAGGGTGAATAAGAAAAAGTGTGTAGTTTTCACAATGGTTGGCATAGACATATTTATTTTTTGTTGGGGAGGTTTTGGGTTCAGAATTCATGGACCTCATATTTTGGTTTTTATATTGTTTTAAAGCCTAATTTTGGTTTTGATATAGTTTTCAAACCATATAATATAGGGCATACATATTACTATATTTTAACGTCTCCCCTAACCATGAGAATAAGACAAAAATTTAGGATGCACCATATGAAGTCCACTTGGGCCTAATTTGAGCCATGTGGCAACCTCACATTTGTCCACATCATCACACTGTGTGATTGGGCCATGTGGGAGCCTCTCAATTTTCCACATCATACACCACTTTTATCACTTAAATTTCATGTGTCGACTTGTGGTATTTCCCCGTCACCTATTGGGGTCCACCTAGTTTGCTGACTAGGCTGCTATGAGGCATCCTGTGGGAGCACCAAGTGGAACCCTCTCGTTGACTTTTTTCCTAGATTGATTGAAACTTTTACTGAGCATAACTTTCACATATGAATTATCCAAGTGGATATTGGTGGCCACCCACCTATTTTTCCTACACCTATAGTCAATTTCATCAGTTTCCTTGTTTATAGTAGCATTTACTATTTTTAGCATTTTTTTGGGTCATGAACTTCTGAAGCAACTTTCGCCGCCTAAACGGTGTTTTTTTAGGTCCGCAGTAGGGCCATAGTTATAAGTATGAGTCCAATTAAAATATTTTATTACTCAGAGAGATATTTCTGATGATATATTATATGCTCCAAACAAAGATAACATGACCAAGTTACGACCTCGGGAAGTTAGTTGCCCAACTAACCTTAACGAGGCCCACAAAATCTTGGATTTTCACCTCCTGGGGTTAGGGTTTTGTTTTTTTAGGGTTTTATTATGGTTTTCAATAATAAAAAGGCCCTTTAGACTCATTTTAATGCATTTCAGAGGCATGTATCCACCGTATCTCTTCTCAGAGATAAGATAGCATCCCCGAGCTAGCTTATTTCCATTTATGTTTGTAAGCATATTTCAGTTATTTCATATTAATAAAATTAATTTTTATTCCTACTGCATATCTCTTTTTATGTTTATTACTATATTTTATTCTGTTCCTACATAAGTCTGGATGAGTGGTATCAAAGTGGTATGTTATTTCTTAATCTTTATTTTCATGTCCCCAAAGAGATCAGGGTATAGGAAGTTAGGGTACAATCTGGTTGAACCTTTGCAAGATCAATCTTGAAAACCCTAATGACCTCCCATTATAGAAGAAAATAAATATGAGGGAATAGGAGATCCAATAAAAATATTGCTCGAGGAGGCCCTTGAGAAACAAAGGAACGCGATGATAGATAACTTTGTCAAGATCCTTCAACGACTACCCACTAATGACACATATTAATCTGACAACCACTCTAGAGGAACCACTCCTTGTAAGGTAAAACTTAACTTTGACATCGCCATATTTGAGGGAAAAATAGATGCATACATTGTAGATAAAGGCTTGAATCTATTAGAAGGATGTTTTTCGGTTAACCACTTTTCCAATCACTAAAATATTATTTTGCGCTCCTCAAAGCCACCCCCCCATGTCAAGGATTGGTCAAAAACCTACTATGAGTAGAAGGATGAGTGGGAATCCTCCCTATTATTGGTTGCACCCACTTTGACTTCTTCTCGAGATGCCATCAAGGAACAATATTACCTCGTGTGGAGATATGAGGGCAAGTACATACAATGGACTAAGCTGCGACAACAAAGGGATAAAAATGTGGATGAGCTCACGAATTTGTTCCATACCCTACACACAAATTTATGTATCAATGATTCAAAGAAAAATCTGGTTCTTAAGTGTTGAAGTGGTCTACATTGATACATCGAGTAGGAAATGGAGTTCCTCAACATCTCCTCGCTTGGTGGAGCATACCGGTATGCTACCAATATTGAGCAAAAATTCAAACAGAAGAAGCGAGACTTTGGATCTTCAAATTAGAAGCAAGGGAAAGGTTCCTCCAAACCATCGAACAAAGGATAAATCCAAGGCAGGGCAACCCAAGACAACCCGCTGAAGCTACAAGTGAAGAGAAACACGACAAATCCATAGAAGGACATGGAAAAGTGGTGTGAGTTCCATAAGAGCTCTACTCACAACACAAGTGAGTGTGAGGCCAAGAATTTACCGGTGGTCGAGTTGAAGGCTCCTGAATCAGATGCATGTTGAGACTCTGAGTCAGAACCTGATAAGGGGAATGATAAAGGGAAGCATATTATCGATTTGGAGTCTATTTCGACCATTTCCACCACCAGTATCCAGAAGGAGGAACCCGAAGTTACAGAGGAAGGGGAGCACCTCTTCCATTCCCAGACATGGGTGAAGGGCTCCCCATTGTAGTTCATTGTCCATAGCTGGAGCCAAAAGAAAATAATTTCACCAGAGGTCATGAAGCGGCTAGGCCTGTTGACTAAAACAAACCCACAACCATACACCATTGAGTGGCTTTACCAAGGATGATATATATACGTCATCCAACAATGTCACCTTCCTAACATCATCAAGCCCTTCACGAATGAGGTATTATGTGATGTTTGTCCTTGGAAGTTTTTTATGTTTTACTAGGCCAACCATACTTGTGGAAGTGACATGTTGTGTATGAGTCCAAGCCTTACACTCTTATTGTTACTTTGGGTAATAAATTCCATAATATATGGGATGTAGCACTGCGTACTGCCATCTATTTGATCACCGCAAAGCAATGCAGTAAGATCATTTCCTAAATAGGGAATTTTTTTTTCCTTATAATCTTCCTTCAAGGAAAGAAGAATATTGTGGCCATGTCCTCCAGACAAGGCTCCTCCACACAATAGTAATATATGGACAAGGTCTTGGAGGAGTACGGGGACATCTTCACCTCTGCCATACTAGTACCTCTGCATTGTCAACTTAAGCACTCCATCGATATGATCCTAGGTGCACAACTACCTAATGGATCTATTTATTGACACTTTGTTCTGGAGAATGAAGAAATAAAGAGGAATATTCAAGAGTTGCTGCAGAAAGGTCACATTCGACTGGGCTCATCACCATATGGAAGCTCGATCTTGTTGGTTCATAATAAGGATGGAACTTGGAGACTCAGGATTGACTATCGGGTGTTGAACAAGATCACTCTTTTGAATAGGTATCCAATCCCACAGATTGATCACCTTCAAGGCCATCTCAAGGGGGCCAAATATTTCAGTAAGATTGACTTAAAGTCCAGGTATCACCAGGTACCAATAGAACCCTCTAATGTGTGGAATAATGCCTTCAAATCCAAGGAGGGCCTTTTCGAATGGCTAGTCATGCCTTTCAGGTTGATGAATTCTCCCACAACCTTCATGAGGTTGAGGGATGACATCTTGTGACCATTCACCAACTCATTCGCGGTGGTGTATTTTTATTACATTGCGATATTCAGCCATATTTGGGAAGAGCACCTCCACCACATTCGACAAGTCCTCCAAACACTATGCTAGGAAAAGTTGTGTGCTAATTTGTAGAAATGCACTTTCATCATGACCTAGGATCAATATCTAAGATACATTATTGATGAGCGGCCGGTGCATGTAGACCCAACTAAGATCTAGGTCATTCGGGATTTGTCAGACCCAACAACTCTAGAAGAGCTTCACAGCTTTCTAGGACCTGCCAATTTCTACTGTAGGTTCATGTTGGGATTCTCTCATATCAATTGGCCTTTGAGTCAATCCACCAAAGGAGGAGCGACAGTAAAATTATTTTAGTCTGAATCTCAACAGAAGTTGTTCACATAGTTGAAGAACCACCTTTTCTCTACACCACTACTCACATTGCTAGATTTGTATCAACAATTTGAATTCGAGACAGATGCCTTTGGGTATGCTAACAGGGAATTTCCAACTTAGTAGGGGCATCCAGTGGCATATGATAGCGATACACTTTCAAACACATCCCTGAAGTGTCCCACCTATGAAAAAGACATGTATTCCATTGTAAGGTCCTACTGAAAATGGAAGCATTACATTTTGGGGAAGGAAATAGTCATCCACATAAATCAGTGACCCCTACAGTTCATACAGATAGAAACGATCACCATCAGAAATTGTCTACATAACTAAAATAGTTCCATTTGAACATCAAGTACAAAAACGGTAGCACCAATAATGTTTTAGACTGCCTCAGTCGACTGCCGATCATGTCGCGAACCACTATGCTCAACTCTTATTGGCATGACACTTCAGGTTGGCTACATCTCTACAAAAGCGATCCAGAATTTGGCAACACATACCAAATGCTCCTGCAAGGTAAGTAAGTTCTAAATTTTCACCTTTAGGATGCACTGTTATGCAATATGGGACACCTCTATGTTCCTTCAAGTGAGCATGTGAAGATTATTTGGGAATTTCACTACAGTTGGGTCACTAGAAATTTTTGGGGTTGAGAAAATAATGGTAGTTTTGTAGAAGTATTTCTATTAGCTGAACCTTCGAGAGGATTTTGGGATGTACATCATATTCTGCACTACCTGCGCCATTGAAAAATTTAGCATCAAGAAGTAAGTCCTATATACTTCATTTCCTACCCCTAGTTGACCTTGGGAATCCATCTCCATGGATTACATGTTGATCCTTCCTTCTAGAAAGCATGGAAATGACTGCATTTTTTTATGTCAATACAATCTCTAAGATGGCCGTTATGGTGGCCTTTAGGAGGAATATCATAGCAGAATCCAATGCTAAACTCTTCTTGGAATGAGTGTGGGTAAAATTTTGGGATCCCATAGTCCATTATCTTATATCATGATAGCTGGTTCCTTGGTACACTTTTTTCAAGTATCTAGTCGATGCTTGACACCATGCTCACTAATTCCACAACTTTACACTCCCAAACTGATGGTCAAACTTAGGTCGTCAACAAGATGATCGTATAGATTCTACTCATTTACAAATCAAAGAATCCATGCACATGGGATGAAAGCCTTTCCTATGTGTAGCACAGCTATAACCGACCTCTCCACAGCTCAACTGGCCACAACACCTTTCAGCTAGGTTTGGGATTCTAGCCACTATGTCCCATTGATGTAGCCATACAATTTTGTGGAACTCAGGCAGATTCAACTAATGTATAGTCCGAAGGTGAAAAGGCAAGCTACTTCATTGATTGTATTCAGCACATCCTGCAATAGATCCATGACATATTGGACAAATCCAATGACAAGTACAAGTAGCGACATGATCAACATTGTGTGACACAAATGTTCCAGGTGGGCGACAAAGTTTGGATACTTTTGCGAAAGGACTATCTCGCTCCACCCAATTGCAAGTTTTTCTTGCTATGATATGGTCCATACACCATTACAAAATATGTAGGGGAAAATTCCTTCAAGCTCCGTATTCCACCATTCCTTGGTCTGCACCGAGTGTTCAATGTGGACTGCCTTTGGCCCTACTTTCCACCATTACTAGTCACATACGACATTGTAGAATAACTCACACCAACATAGCTAAACCCATATTGCATGGAACAAGCTAGAAGTGATCCGATCATGGACACAAAGATCAAGAACACCCACCAGTAGTGGATCCATATATATCGAGTTGTCAAAGAGGGCAAACTCCTTCACTAGGGCAACTCATTCACCAGGGATGAGGTTCAACAAAAATTTCCTCACCTCATGGAGGCTCTGCATGCAATGGGGATCATTTCTTCCTAATGAGGGAGGAATTATCTAGGTGTATATTGGTGGCCACCCACCTGTTCCACCTAGACCTCCAGTTGGTTATATCAGTTTCCTTGTTTATAACAATATTTAATAATTTTAGCAATTTTTCGGGTCCTTAACATCCTGAGTAGTTTTGACCCCCTAAAAAACATTTTTTTAGGTCTGCAGTAGTCTCATAGTTGTAGGCTACAACTATCTGCCTACAAAAAAAACTTTAGTAGTCATAGGTATCTTTCCAATGATATATTTTATGCGCCAAACGGAGATAATATGACCAAGTGACGACCCAAGAAGTTGGCTACAAAACTAACCCCAACGGGGGCCACAAATGCTTGGTGTTTCATCTATTAGAGTTATTTTTTTGGTTTTTTAGGGTTTTCCTATGTTCTTCAATAATAAAAATACACTTGAGCCCCATTTTAATGCAGTTCAGACACATGTAGTTGCGACATCCCTTCGTAGAGATAAGCTACCATTGTCCAAGCTAGTTTATTTCTATTTCTATCTATAATCATATTTCAGTTATTTTATATCAATGAAATGAAGTTTTATTCCTGTTGCATATATTTTTTATGCTTATTAATATATGTTATTTCATTCATCCATAAGTTCAGATCAACGACCTCATATTGAGGTTTCGTTTGAGCATTGAAAAGCTTGCAACGAGAAATTTCGTCTAATTCTAGTTGCATTGAAATCAAATGACTCTGACTTCTGAGTGTTTCTGGAAACATATTTGAATTATGAGAATTTATGGAGCCACCTATATCATTACTCCCCACTTAGGATTTTTTTTCCTCCAAAAGCATGAACACAATCTACAATCTTGTGTGATCCTTTTTCTGCACAACAAGTGCCTTAACATACCACACTTCCTTCTCCTTCACCTCTATTCTTCAAAGCCCTAAGTAATGAACCGATACATGTACTCTTTGAAAACCTCTAATACATATTTTCCAAATACATGCTATTTTACAATACCAAACATGATCCAAGAAAAACACCCCATACTTACCAAGAGTTTATAAGATACTCTTTGGCCAAGCTTACGTTATAATCATAAAAAAAAACAATACCTCGGCTATGAAAAAAAGGTCAAAAACATCATCATGTTTCTTTAATAAGTGACGGAAAACACTTCGCCACTTTTAAAAATTTCTAGCAACTTGGGATTTATAAAATGCGGCCATGAAAAGCTAATATCTCTATTAAAAACATCTCTCACTCATCAAAGTGAATGGGTCACTATTTTGGAGTTGATTCACTTATTGAACAAATTTACATTCTAGCTCCTTTCGAGATGATTTTTCCTTCTTGTGATGCTACTCTCGATGGATCCTCCAACATGTGTCTCTCTGATGTACACATCTATTGTAATGATTGCAAAAATTCTTATTCCTCTAGACCTGCTTAACCTTCTCCCTACCCTAATGTGGATAACACATTTCACGTCTTGTCCAATTTCTTGATTCCATTTTTTCTAGCACTTGTAAACTACATGATTATACAAGCCACAAAAGCTACATGGTTTTCTACACAATAAAATTTTCTCATAATTATAAATTTTCTTATAATCAAAAGGAACATTAGCATACTAAGACTTTTTATACCTTGCTCAGTTTTCTCTAGTACATGCCTCACGATGAGAGCTTGCCTTAGCTCTTCCTCTACAATGTGCACTATCATCATAAGATTGCGATTTGTTCCCATCATTCTCTTTCCTTGATGATTTGTGAAATGGCTTAGATTTTTTTCCTAAAGAACCCCTTTCTTTTCTTGCCTTCAAGCATTCTGCTTTAGTGTAACCCAATCCTGAAATGGGTACCTCAAGGCTTCTAATAGAAATAAGATCATGTGAAAATGAATCTGAGGAACTATAAATATTTTTTACCTTAGTTGTTGATTCTGAAGGAGTTTATGATGGCTTCACTAATCCCTCATTACAGATCATCGTTTCCAAGGACTCTTCCATAGATTTTAATTGAAGCTGCATTCTTTTCTTCTCCACTTCTTCTTCTTGCAGAAGTCTCCTAAATTCAACATTCTCTTCTTGAAGGCTCTATTTTATCTCTTCATTCAAATGAAAAGAATAAGAATAAGAAGAAGAATATTCACTTTAATATGGATTTTGAGCATCATCATTTGTTCTCCCATTCCCCTGTTCCTCTTTTTCCATTCTCTCCTTATAATATGCATAAATTATATCTACCAGGTTTTCCATCCTGAGGAGATACTCATATAGATATTTCTGATCCTCCATTTTTCTTCTTGTAGAATGTTCAATCTCTGGTTATTATTCACAATCGCAATTCACATCAAGCAAAATACCGCTTTGATACCAAACTTAATCTGGATTGTCTTCGCTATAGGAATTAATCAAGATATTTTACTTCTATGATGTTAGGATAATTTCATGTGAAAGAGTATGAAAAACCACATGTCCATACTTTAAATAAGAGTAAACATAAATACAATCATCAAATCAAAGAACACATGCAAGTTGATAATGAAGTTCACCTAGTGCGGGTTATGTCTTCGGGCCCATTTGCAAGAGTGGGGAGACTTTTTCATTAAACCCTGCAATATGTTGATGAGTACATGACGTATTTTTCAATAGAATGAAGAAATCCCTTAAGTAGAGTGACATATCTCTCCACAAGACACTCTTTTATAAGAACTGTGACTCATAAAATCTCTTCTTCAACATGAAAAAAATATCAAACACTCACATTAAGTGGAATGAAATGATCCACCAACAAAATAGAATACAAGGATCTTAACATCAAATCATCATCTCAACAAAAATAAAAAGAATACATAGATAAATACACATTATACCTCCAAGTCTGGGGACGGCCTAAACATAAGCTACTTGGATGAAGAAAGGACATGTTTCATTGCATTCGTTGTGAAAAATGGTAAAAATTGCATATAAAAATGACCCATTTATACCTTGGTCAAATCTAGGCTTCCAAGGAATATTTTAGATTCCTCTCAAGATTCTCTTTTGGACATGGATGAAAAACATGATGCTCAAATCAGAAAGTGAACTATTCTATTAGATGCAAGATGAAAAAAGGGTTCAAATGAGTATAAACTTGCCATAATTTTGACACCGTGAAAAATCGGCCCCCAAGGGAATCTTAAAGATTCTTCAAATATTCCTCATAGAGAATATTCTTTTCAATATTCGCTAACATATGCTCTAAAAATATTCCTAGAATCTTCTTCAGGTTCATTTCTTCATTGGCCCGCTTGCACCTTGATCTCTCATGTATTCCCCATGGTTCCCTTTGAACCATTTGAATGGAATTTTATAACAATGTATGAGGGTGAGTAAGACAAACTGTGTAGTTGCCACAATGGTTGTAATATTCATATTAAGTTATTTTTTGTTGGAGAGGCTTTGGTTTCAAAACCCATGGACTTTCAATTTTGGTTTTAATATAGTTTTCAAACCATATAATATATGGTATATTTATGAACATATTGTAACGACTCCCCAAACCATGAGAATAAGAAAAAAATGTAGGTTGCACCATGCAAACACCACTTGGGCTTAATGTGAGGTGCCACATGGTCTCATGCCATTGGTTCTTATGCCATGCTCTCATTAGTCCACATCATATGCCACTTTTTTCCCCTACATGCCATGTGTTTACCTGGTCTGTTGATTGGGCTTCCGTGTGGCAGCTTATGGGAGTGCCACGGGAAACCTCTAGTTGAATTTTGACTTTGAATTTTTTCCTAGTTTGATTGAAATGTTGAATTAGCATAACTTTCACATAAAAAATGAGATTGAGGTGTGTTTTGCACCATTGGAAAGATTTCGATAATATCTTCGATCTAATATTAGTTACATTGAAATCCAAGGACCTTTATTTTAGAGCTTTTCCAGAGCCATCTTTAAATTTTGAGCGTTTATGGAGGTAGTTGGAGCACTTTTACTCTCTTGTCTTCTCAAGACACTGCGAGACATAATGTCCAAATTATGAAAAAGGAAGCACTTAACCTTTGACATATCCTTCTTCTTCTCATGAACAAGGGAAGGCCTTATACTTATATTTTTATTGGTAAATTTTCCAAATTTCCTTATTCGTTTACCCTTCCTTGTATGTGCTACAAGGGATTATGTTTCTTCATCCTAAAAATTGTACAATCTATTCCTAAACGATAACCTAGCCTTATTTTAAAAAACATCAATCCATAGATTATCAAATGTGGGTAGGTTTTCTCATAGAAAATTTCCCTAAATAAATGGATCCCATAAGGAGAGAAATACATTGAGACACATTGTAACGATATTTGTATCATTAATGATATCTTCAATGGATAAAATCCATCTTTGATTTGGGATAGTTTCATAACATATCAAACAACTAAATCTAATCTAGAAATCCTCACATTATAAATATGATTTCTCAATATTAAATTCCTACTAGAGCATCATGTACTTCCTTGGTAGTATTTAATGCAGCAACATGAGGAATAAAGTGGTCCTTTTTGGAATCTACCAAGATTATCGGTACCTTATCTTCATTATTATTATATTTGTCTTTCTCCTTATCTCACTCTCGCTCTAGAATAACTTTCTCCACATGACCTTAAAGCTTATTTTGACAAGAGATATAAAAATTCAATTGATTGCTTGGACACTTATCTTTTAGTTTGACTTCAATGGTTGCTCTTTCAAAAAGGCTCTAATACCATGTTGAATTTTATAAAATATGCACTATTGAAACTAATATTCTGATATTATAATTACTATCTAATGATCTTCAAAAAAATTATCTTATGCAACTAATATCATTGAGCAGTTATACACAAGCATTGAATAGAAATAGTAGAGATCATAAAGAGACAACCATGAAGAATAAAGACAACAAATATTCTCTTGGGAAATCAAAGCATTAGTTAAAACCCAAAAACTTTTATTCTAAGAGAAATGATTCTTTAAGAAGGATTAAAAATCCAAAATAATTTAGAAATATCATCCAAAATATCAGTTTGAATAGCAGTCAAGCGGGGCCAATTTAGAGTAAATAAATGGTGGTTAACCTAGCCAAAGATAAATAATTCAACACTGGTGAAAACTATCATAAATTCAACCTGTGATCCATGAGGTTATCTACAACAAAAAATTTGTGGCCAAATTTTCCACATGTGGCCTTCTACTACTTGAGAAAATCTAGTCAAACTTGGTTAAAGCTCAATCATTTAGTCAAGAAATCATATGGGTCAAACCTACAAATCATCTCGATCAAATATCCAATTCATCCTCTTTGACTTCACACATGTGCCTATTATAGGAGATAGAAGTTGTGATGTTGAATTGGTAAAAATTAAGTGTCATATTATCTATTTATACATGTCAAATGATTTTAAATTTTGAAACAGGGACACACCCTTTCATGGTTGGGTTGTCTTGTACTTTTTGAGCCTACATGATTCCGAAGAAGTAAAATTTTAATTTTAATTTTTACAATTATTCTAGGACGACCTGGGTGAGAATTTGGAATATAGGAATACCTCCCTATGCTATACAAAAAATAAATAGTAAATTTGAAGTGTAAATCCATCTTGGACATCATCTACATGATATCTATTCTCAATGATATTACTTCTACCTCCAACTCTTGACATTCATTTTCCCATTTAGCTACATGGTTTATAACAATCTTCTCTTGTCTTGTAACTTCTTCAAGTTGATTTTTTAGAGAGATGGTATCTCCATCATATGCATCCAAATTATCCTTTCCTTCCTTTTTGAAAATTATAGCTTCTAGACTTCATTTTCATCCTCTAGTCTATTATGAAATTGATGTTTGTGATTTAATTATTGAATTAGAATGTACAAAACCTTGAGATTTTCTTCTCGATCTAGCTTTTGAAATTTATAGTATTCATCGTTATAATTATACGTACCTTATTCATCTCTTGGAATTTTATCTTTCAACAACTGTTCTTCTAATTGGCCTTCTTCAACTCCTCCACTGCACTGACTAGTTCTACCTTGACGTCCACCACTCCTTCGAAATATGATTTTTCTTCAAAATTATTCTTAGATTCTAATTATATAGGCATTAATTTCCTCTTTCTATATTCCATATTATTCTTCATTATTTCCCTCATATGGCCAATATCTTCCTTATAATAAAATTTTATAAGTTTACTTCCTCTACTATTTGTAATTTTTGTCTTGGATTTTCTTTTTGTTCCTCCTTCTCCTTCTTCTCTACTTTATATGGATTTTTGGAAGAAAAAATATGTACTATACCACATTCAAAACACTTAAATGGTAGATTAATTTTTTTTTTAGCCCATTTTGAGTTTTTTTACAAACTAAGCCATCCCCTCATCTGAGTCATAGATGGATAAATATTAGTATATCTTGTGCTCTTTGGATTTATTTGAGGCTATAAAATTTTCTTCCTTTCGCTCTAACTTCTCTTCGCCAAATTTCATCCCATAAGAAATGTGAATTCCATGCAACTACTCCATAGTTAGACTCTTTAATTATGTCATATCCTCTATGGATGAGATATTTATATTAAATATTATTGGAACTGATCTTAAAACCTTTTTGAAAAATTCCCCTTTTTTAATTTATTCAACAATTCCTCTAATCATATTGAGGTACTTCATCAACTACGAAACTTTTTATCAATGCCTTCTTATTCATTCATCCTAATACTTTTAAATTTCCTTGTATAGGTTTCAAGTTTAGATTTTTTTTAAATTTTTATCTCCTTCATATTTGTTCTTGATATTGACCCAATTATCTTCCTTAAATGATTTTTATTCTGTCACCCTTACCAACTTATATTGGTTAATGAAAGCTACAATTGCATTCTTGACCTTTGAATTATTGTCTTTGTTATCCTTTATTCAAGATGTATAGGTGGAGTTGTTAGAACTGTATATCCATATTATAATGCAGCCCCTCCATCAAGCCCAGGAGACATGATGAAATATTCGATCCTTACTCTTGGGAGTACAATAATCGACTCCATCAAAGGCTAGTCCTTTGCTAAAATATATATCTTGATTTGTATGATTTTCCACAATTCCCTACATATCTACTTTCCAACAATTAAATTGTTCTTGAAGGAAGCTACATTGATACAAATTGTTTGGAATTAGGAATAGGAAGCTACATTGATACAATTTTTTTGGAATTAAGAATTACTGGGAGGTGAGGTGACACTAGTACAACATTACTAATTAGTTACTAAAAAATAGCTAAAATTTACATATAAACGACCATTTTTTAGTTGGTGAAAAATAGTGGATAATTTATAGTATCTTAAAACATGATAATGTTTTAATCAAATTTAGCTTAACCATTAATTGGTTATCTCAGTTCATATTTAGTCATAAATTTGGTCATTAATTCAGTAATTAATTTAGTCACTAATTTCAAAAATTAATGACCAAATACACAAAAATATATATTATGACATGATCACACGGGGAAACCAATTAATGACCAAATAAATATGACAAAACGTTTGGACACCTTGTAAGATACTATAAATTAGCTACTAAAAGTCATATGTATGCAATTTTTAGTTATCGTTTGTGACCAATTAATGACCAAACAAACATGACTAAATTTTTCATCTAGTAATATTGTAAATTAAATACTAATAGTCATATATATGCTAATTTTTTTTCATCATTTCTAATCAGAAATTTCGCATTTACAATAGTAATTTATCTTGTTTTGGTAGTTCCATATTCATTATATAAATGGCTCATTTAGTAATTTATATTCATTTCTATTACTTGTAATAATATTCATTGTAGATGAACAATTTAGTCGACGTATATTAATTTTATTTATGTTCATCATTAATCAATATAAACTACTAATTTAGTAGTTTTAGATTCGTTTTATGTGTTCATTATTAATCAACATAAATTAATTAGTATGATTTTGTGACTAAATTAAGAAAATGTCATACAATGTGCATGTTCATCTAATATGAAAACACAAAGCAAAATATGTTAATTACAATACTAAATAATATTAAGTACAAATATAAATAATTTCAACCCCATAAATTATATTATATGAAATGTTATGTATTATAATATGAATTACCAACTTAATATTGGTTGGACTGCAATTGACACATGAAATATTGTTTCGTCACTTTAAAATTTTATCATTGAGTTGTCAAACCATTGTAGGTGAACAAACCAACTCTATGGGATTGACCATGAGTCTGTATGTGTGTGTCTCATGTAAGATGCTTCAAGGGTATCAATAAGTTGGTTCTATTCTCTCTCTCTCTTTCTGCATTTGACACTCCAATGTTATTTTTTTCCTCTTTCTTTAATTACTACTTCTTACCATTAATATTGAGCTCCTCTTATAAAAATGAAAAAGGTAAAAAACAAAGTATATGACATGAAATGTAATGAACACTGCAATATACAATAAATTTAATTATAAAGGATTTATATGAAATATACCTCAACATCAATAATGCCTATGCCATTTTTCCCAAGAAAAGCAATAAAATTGAACATTTTTTTCTCTAGTTGGGTGATAGTGGTCAATATGTGGCTAGATGACCTATATAAACAAAGAAAATAAAGCATCACCATATAGAAGACACCTTAGGAGCTTATTATTCAGCCTTCAGCAAAATCTTAGGCACAATCATTCCAACCAAGTTACATGCTAAAAAGTTGAGCTTGTAGATAATTAGTGAAAACAAATGGAAATAAAAAGACAAAATATAATAAATTATGTATGATATATGGCTGGAAAATGGCATCTTAAAAGAAACAATTTCTCCTATGGTTACCCATACATGTGGGTGGGTAACATGCCCCAATATTCCATGATCCTTATGGTCCATATGAAGTAAACCTCCTACTAACATAATGATTTATTGGTTTCATCTTGGACTTGCCTCTCCTTTTTGAGTCCAAAAAATAAAAATAAGTCCATCCTTAACTAGTTGTATTCGATAATATCCTTTTCGCATGCTATCCCCACATACCCACCAAAAATCACTAGTACAAAACAGATAATTAGTTACTAAAATTCTGATTAAAATATGAATATAAATAACCATTTTTAGTTGATGACCACTAGTGGCTAATTTACAATATCCTATAAAATGAGCAAGTTTTAGTCAAATTTAGCTTACTCATTAATTGGTTGTCTCAATATTACTGTCTAGTTGTATATTTAGTCATAAATTTGGTAATTAATTTAGTCATTTATTTAGTCACTAATTGTCACAAGTAATGATCAAATAAATGAAGAAATATACTACTACAAGATCACCCAAGAAAACCCATTAGTATCCAAAGAAAATGACCAAAATTTTGTTCTCGTTATAAGATACTATAACTTAGCTACCAATAGTCATATATATGCAAATTTTAGTCATTGCTTGAAAGGAATCAATGACCAAAGAAATATAGCTAAATTATTTTGTTTTATAAGAGACTGTAAATTATCTACTAATATTGATATATATTGAAAATTTAGTCATTATTTTTAATCACAAATTTATCATTTGCATTACTCATTTATCTTTTCTTGGTAGTTTCATATTCATTATATAAACATTTGATTTACTAGTTTATATTCATTTCATTTAGCTTAATTAATAATCATTATAAATGACTTATTTAGTTGTTGTAAATTCATTTTATTTGTGTTCATAATTAATGAATATAAACTAATAATTTAGTATGTTTAGATTGATTTTATGTCTTCATTATTAATCAACATAAACTTCTTAGTATGATTTTGCGACTAAATTAAAAAAAATGTACATGTTAATCTAATATCAAAACAGAAAAGTTACATGTGTTATTTACAATACTATATAATATCAAGTACAAATATAAATAATGTTAACCACATAAGTTATATCGTATGAAATGTAAATAATTACAACATGATTTTCCAACTTAATATTGGTTGGACTACAATTTACATATGAAATAGTGTTTCATCACTTAAAACATTATCATTGTGTCACAAAGACATTGCACGTGAATTTACCAAATCTAAAGAGTTTATGATTAGTATATATGTGTGTGTCTTATTTGGGATGTTGGATTTTAAGGGTACTAGTAGACTGATTCTCTTTTTTACCTCTTTCTCAATTTGTCTCTCAAGTGTTATTTTTCTCTTTATTCAATTCATTTCTTACCATCAATAATGACTTCCTAATATGAAAATGAAAGAATATACAATGTAGAGTATAAGGCATGAAATACGATGAACACTATTTAATATAAACTAAAGTATACTATAACGGGTTTATATAACATATACCTCAACATTAAAGATGTAAATGCCATTTTTCCCTAGAAAATAAAGAAACTCAAACAAATTTTCTTCAGTTGGGTGATAGTGGTCACTATGTTGCCAGATGAGCTATATAAAAAAACCAAATAAAATGTCACCACAGAAAATAACAACTTACGAACTTAGTATTCAACCTTCATGAAAATATTAGGCACAATCATGCCAACTATTTTACATGCTAAAAAACTCCTTGTATATAGGATGCATATTAGTAAATCTGCTTGTCTACTAGTAACCAAATCATTCATTCATTAGGGAAAAAATTAAATCATGTCAAAATCCAACTAAGAAACATATGCAACCACCAAAAAAATACTCAAATGAAGATAAGATGTATACCTTCACTATAGTGGTGACTAAAATTCAAATTGTGGAAGATTCTAGAGCTTTAATATACCCAGGGAGAAAATTATAATGGTTGTGCTATAAGAATTTGAATTCTTTCATATAGTCCATCTTTTAACCATACAAATGATTATTTTATAGATATATAGAATGTAATTTACAAAAAATTTGTATGCCGTTTCTAAAACTTCTACAACTAACTCACTTTGATCAAAACTCAATATTTACAATAATTATCTATGTAACCAAATTAATAAAGCATTTATCAATTTCAATGACACAACATATCTGCATCAAATAATTTTTTCTATTTTGTTATTTTTTACACCAAGAAACCCACCAAATAATGACTAACTTGGACTAGGTGACACTAAAGTTTAGTGTATATTACAGTATATTTCTCAAGGAATGAATGTTATATCTTTCAAATCATTGGGAAATTTATGTTAGTTTGAAACAAAATAATTTCCTATTGTTAAAGAGTGTCTACACGACAACATAATCAGATAATAAATTGTAATTTTAGAAACAATCAAGTAAACTACATCACCCATTTATTGTTGCAATTTCTTACTTTCATTTTTTGTCTTACTGTATACACTGCACTGTACACTTACACATGAAATAATCCATGCTTGGAAAGAATCTCATGGAAATGGATAATTTAAACCAATAAATAATATATTCTCTACTTGAATACACTAGTAGTAAGTTTCATGTAACTTTGACAATGCATGTAATAGTGACACGCATAAATAAGTACATTAGTGCAATAAATCTTAAATCAAGTTTAATTTTAAATTCAAATGTCGCCAAGGTAATACAAGAATATTTCTTTAAATTCTATCTCTCATTGTTCTACCTTGATTTTATGTTCCACGACCATATGAGTCAATACTTCCGATTCGATGGTTCCACGTTGTGCACCAAACTTTAGTGAACATAGTTGTTGTTTTCAGTGTGAAATTAAAAACAAAATTAATATATCATATATTGCTGAATTTAAATAGACAAATCTCATTGGGGCTAACCCATGGTAGTGGCTCTAGTAATATTCACAAGCTCACGAAGGCTGAACATCTTTAAATATTGGCCTTGCACTTTAAATTCATATGATGGATACTTGACAAGTTGAATAAGTGATATTCATTCAATACATGTTGATGCTCCTTTGAATTTATTTTCAAATTTCAAATTTCCATAGAAACACTCTTGATTTCCATTTTTAGGAATTCATTCACCCCTCATAAACATTAAAGATATCGCTATTGTCTGAATAATAGTAAGTATATTCACACACTAAAAGTAAGTATATGAAGATAATATTACATCTCTTAAATATAAAACTAGATATAACAACCTTGTAAAACATAAAACAAACTTTTAATGTAAATAAAAACTCTACCTCACAATGGAAAATAACAATAACAAAAAAAAATATTCTTCTATGATGAAATAGAACACATTCAACTATTATACAAGTACGAGTCAACAACTACAACCCATTGCACAATTTGAAAAATATAAACTCAATGCCTAGTGACAAGGCAACACAATATTCCAATCCCAGCAATATTTGACCATTAAAGATTGACAAAAAAAAAGTAAAAAAGGATACATAAATAAATGGTACTTGTAAAGTAAACATTTTATTAACATGAAAAATAATTTGAATGAACAACATAAAAAAAACTGCTATACTCGCTACACGCACTAACTATGGTAAGGATACATACTTAGTAACTTGGACCAAATATATCCCTTTAAGGATATTTTAATGCTGTTGTAAAGAGAAATTACAAGCTCGACTTATTTATCTTCCACATTGGCCACCTACTATTTCCCTACAATTTGAAGATCAAAATCTAGTGAAGTCACCAACACAAGCTCAAATTTACCAAGAGAATTCGATAATGAGATTTGTAACAATATGAATTAATAGTAAGAAAGAAAATTAACTACAAGGACAACTAACTAGATTTTATAAGGTATAAGGGGAGGTTTTATTTCGGAGGACCAATATGGAGTGCCACCGAGTTGGGTGGAATAAGTAATCCTTAAGAAAGAGAGATGCGTGTTTTGTCGACTCAAAATGTTATACATTTAAAAACCAGAAGCATAACTTATATTTAGAAAAATCTTGGAATAAAAGGAGAGCATTTGCTAATATTTACGCATGATGTAGATCGTAATTATAAATGATTAATCACTCCTCATAATCAATGGTACTAATCATTGTTTAAGCAACCCAACCCATTCCTTTATCTATTTTTCAAAATAAATTAAATAAGGAAAAAAGAGACTACAAAAGGTAGGGTAGGGTATCTCCTAGAAGTGAAAATTTCCATAGTGTGAGAAATTACTCTTCCACAACAATATATTTCCATTTCCAAAATTTATTTTTGTCCTGATATATAAATTATCACAGACTTCATTAAATCAGTAACTTAGATAATTCTACCACACAATTTTTGTGTCAAAGGCACACATATAGGAAGGGACTTCAAGTTGATAGCCATATTCTCATTTTATTTCTTAGAATCTCTTTGAGCCTAAAACAAACCATAAAATTCATCTTATAACAATTTAAGAAAGGAGAAGCTTTCACTTGTGTCTCTTATAACTTTAGATCCCAAAATCAAATATTTTGATAAATCCTTTAGATATCGATTATGGAAGAATGATAAGAGAACATTACCCTCTACGATAGTAGAAAATGGAATTTGGAACAACCTAACCATCCTTTGATATTGGAAAAATATTTTCGAACAACATTTTGTGCACTAGATATCATTATAAGTATTGCATTCCACGGTCATGGTGTGAAACCTATCCTTTTAAAAAAGGCGAAAAAAATATATCTATGTGACTTAAAAGTAAGGAAATAAGGAAAAACACAAAGAAGAATTTAAGTCAATTTCATAGACTTTAACTTGGGGAAAACTAGTTTTCATATGGTGCATCTTTGATACATGATAAGGCATGAAAGATGATGAACACTAGAATATAGACTAAGATAGAAGATAAATGATTTATACAACACATACCTTGACATCAACAATGTCAATTCCATTTTCCCCGAGGGAAGCAAGAAACCCCAAAAAAATTTCTTTAGTTGGGCACAAGTGGCCACTATGTGGCGACCTGTATAAATAAATAAAAAAAAACATCACCATAGAAAAGAACACCTTAGGAACTTAGGGAATTTTTTTTCTGGAAAATCTGTTTCCAAATCAAGGACCATCTCCCTATGAGGTTAATGAGAACCATATATCTTTGAAGAAGTAGACCACTACTTTGTCCTTTGGCCATGGAATCATATACAATCATCCATCACAAAAAATCATCGTTCTTCCTTCTCACCTTCAAATTTGCAACAAATGATGCCCTAATTGAAGCGACACTAAATTTTAAGTATATAAGAAAAATGAAAGATACAAAGTGCCCTATGAAAACCAAGGGAAAACCTCCTTACCTAACCTAACTGTGATAAATGTTGATCAAATAGGAAACATATTACCACCAATGGAGCTTAGCCAAAATCTTGTTTAATCTATGGGATTGAATAATGCATTTTATTTCCAAGGAAACATGAACATGAAGGGATAAATTTTAGAACGAATGGGAAATACATACATGACACTTTTAACAAATACCTCGAAATGTCCAAAACTACTTTAGGCCTCAAATTTATTTTGACTCCAAAAATGACCAAGCATGATCAATGAAAACACAAGATTCGTGTGGGAGAACAAAATAAATAAAAAGTGAAGATACCTTTTCCAATATGCCTTTTTCATTGTTGTATGAAAACATGTTTTCGTTTCCCTTTATTCCTTCAAGTGAATGAATCATAGCTATGTTGTTTTCCCATAATATGAGAAGCTACCTCCAGTATCTCATTAATGGAGTGAATGTTTCCTTGACCCAGAACCTCAAGAGGATTAATGAAAACACGAGATTGGTGTGGATGAACAACATAAATAAAAAATGAAGATACGTGTTACCAATATTCCTTTTTCATTGTTGTATGAAAACTTGTTTTCATTTCCCTTTATTCCTGTAGGTGAATACATCATAGGTATGTTTTTGTCTGAGAATATGAGAATATTCCTCAAATATCTCATCATGGAGTGAATTTTTCCTTGACCCCAAACCTCATGGAAAAAAATCATTGAATCTGTTATTATGATGGGAATGTGAAGATAAGAACTTCTTCATTCATTTTGAGAATTGGAACGAATTATTAATACTGAATGAGATTGCAATTTGAGCTTCCGCCTTCTACATTAATCTGTATCAGTACTATTAAAAACAAATATATCAAGATGAAAATCAACACCATCCTTTTCAAAAGTTGGGGAAAGGTCAATGAGAATCTTAGTCACGAGTTACACTTTCCAGGATATTCCCAAAACTATTTTGAGTCAATTTATACATAATGAACACCATGATTTTCTCATAATTCAATTTTTTTTTTCAACATCTAAGAAATAATCTTGACTATATGATTCAACCCAATAGAGACTTCTAAGCTTATTAGCAACCATTCCCTTACCATAAAAATCATGCACACGGTGGCTACCTATGTCTGATAATGACGACTCTTTCTCTTCTTATTCTTTACAGCCTAGGGTTTATTCCTAGCTGTCATTCTTTTAGTTTTGATCATCATCCACATTTAAAAAATGATTATTGTAATGTCCCCTAATAATTATAAAATAATAAATAATATATAAATAATATAATACAATTAAATAAATAAATAAGTAAATAAATAATAAGTCAAGAGAGAAATAAAAATAATAAATAAAATAGTAAACAAAAACTAGAGTTCTACATGAAATAGTAAATAATAAACTGAGTCCTAAACAATAAAAAAATTGGTGAAGTTAAGAGTCAATTAATAAAAAAGTTAATTAAAAAAGAGTAAAAAGGAATAAATTAAAAAGAGTTAAACTAAGAAACTATAAAAACAAGTAAAGTTAACAAAAAGTAAATAAAACTAAGAGAAACGCTGAATTAAGTAAAGTTAACAAAAAGTAAGTTAAACTAAGAGAAACACTAAATTAAGTAAAACTTAAGTTGCATGTTGACACAGTGAATGTGTGCATGTGGTTCCAATTCCATTGTTTGGTCTATTTAATAGACATCGAGGAAGATTCGTGCATCATTCTTTCATCCATCCTCTTGAGAGAAAGGTATTCTGAGGTAAATGATAGCCTGGTAGTAGTAGGTTGATTGAGGGCTCGGGGTTGTCCAGCTGGGGAAGGATTACATACAATTGAGCCTACGGTTGGGTGGAGAGTTGTCACCAAAAATTTATTGCGGTCAGTAGGATTCAAATAGCGTTCAACTTTGGAGTCTCAAGTAAGGAATATCGCTATTATAGGTAAGTCGTCTTGCTCATGTTTTTGAAAATTCTATGACGATTGGTTAAATTTTGGGTTGTTACATATGGTATCAGAGTGGGTTTCGACTTTATGTGACCCCTAGGTAAAATTTAAAACTTGATTTTGATTGTGATGATAATGAGCAAGGGCTCATGTTTGGTACTGTAGTGATTATAAATTCAATATAATAAAATTTATTATTATTAAAGATAAATTTGGAAAAAAAAATTCCGTATGTCATTATATACATGCTTATTTTTAAAGTTAGAATTAGAGTTAAAAAAAAAAAAAATTACAAATCCTAGATGCATGTTACGTGCATCTTTTTTTAAGTAATATATATGCCTACACTTCTTTTAAATTATATATATATATGTATGTATGAAATTTCGTTTAAATAAGATATAAATTTCAATATATATTATTAAAAGAATATTCTATGTGACCTCTATGTTAAAAAAAAAAAAAAATTGCATATGAATAATTTTTCTTCTAATGATAAAGTGAAATTTAGTTGAAGTGAATTAAATATAATTTTTAAACTTTTTTTTTCAAAATAAAAATAATTATTATTAAAAAGAATTTTTTTTTATTAAAAATATTAAATATAAACCTATACACTTCTTTGCATATATGCTTATTAATCTGTATCATGTGTTGGTTTAATATAATTTATAATTATACTAGTTTTAACACTTAGATCACACTAGTTGTAAATCACACCAAATTATATATATTTATATATTTCAGAAATTGCATAGATATATATATATATATATATATATATATATATATATATATATATATATATATATATATATATATATATATATATAATGTATGTGAGTGGGCGAATGAGCGCTACATTTGAATTAATACAAGTTGCTTTTTCGTCAACCAATTCATTTTGATAATGACACATGTCACTAGTAAGAGGTGTGCAAAAAAATCATAAAATCATAAAATCATAAAAAATCATAAAATATAATAGTTCCAAAAATAAAATAATACTATAGCTTTATCATAAAAATCATAAAAGATAACCGTTCAAAAAAACAAAGAAATATACCTTCATCATAACTTTTTACCAAAAATGACACTGAGTTTCCATTTTTAATTTGGGTAATATGATTTATGCATTATTGGTAATATGATTTATTTTCTAATTCATGTAGCTCTTCATATTCGATATATACCATATGTGGAGGATACGACCTTATTCGAAGAAATTCTGGTGCCTGGGAGGTTGTTTCTTCTGAGACGACGTACGGTAATGAGCAGGTGACACAAACTGCAGATGTTTATGCTTTGGAGAATGTTAACTCTAGTGAATTGGAGCACGAGAAAGCACTGAAGGAGGAGAAGAAGCATAAGCGCGAGGAGCATTTGGGTGAATTGGGAGCAGTAGCCACTGGAGCGTTTGCATTCATATTAAAATAATCTTTTACTTTGGATCTAATTTTTATTTTGGAATATAATAATTATGTTGGAATTTCAGCATTCTGAGAATTTGTCATAGAATAAAGCCATATTAATTCAGAGGAGAGGGATCAAGTTAGATTTCGATATTAAAGTAATGTTTTATTGTTCTAGATTTAAAGATAATATTAGTTCATCTGTATTTTAGTATGCAAAACTATGAATGAACAGGCATATTGATATCAAATTATTCTTATGTAGTACGAGAAGCACGAAGCAAAGAAGGATCCAGAGCACGCGCACAGGAACAAGATTGAAGAGGAGATTGCTACAGCTGTTGTCGTTGGAGCAGGAGGGTTTGCCTTCCACGAGCATCACAAGAAGAAGGGGTCAAAAAAAGAAGCAGAATAAGCTGAAACAGCATGAACCTTTTATAAGGCGTGGGAACTGGGAAATTAGTGGCACGAGAGTAAATTAAGTTTTCCATTATAGCTTTGTATTTTTGTTTAAATGCCAATCGTTTTTTTCAAAATCTAATGCACGTTGCGGTCGGCCTTCAATGTGTTATATTTTCCATTAGAATTCGTACCTTGTGAAGATGGACTTCCTGGATTATTAGAAGTCAACGCGACCTATGAAAAATAGGAAGTCCATGTGAAGTACCCTCTGGACCTGTATCATAAAGAGGAAGTTACGTAATTTTTTTCATTTTTTTGAAGATTAATATGAATATGCTTTTTTTGAAATGTTGCTTTTATTTTTAAATATTATATAAATTTTAGAAAAAATCCCAAAATCCAATAGGCAACTTTTGGATTTTTCCTGAGATTTATAAAGAGGGAGGTAGGTAAATTTTTTACCTTTTCGAAGATTTATATAAATATGATTTTTTTTTAAATGTTGCCTTTCTTTTTTCATTAGCCACCAAGATTATGATAAGAATGTAATCAGGACTGCTTATATCATATAGTGGTTTCTAGTGTGAAGGATTCCGAAAATTGATAACCGCACTATCTATATATAAATGTCTCCATTTGTCTTAATCTCCTCAAATTTCATGTATTATTTGGGATTTTTTTAATCTCGATTTATATATACATATATAATATTTGCAATTCATGTACCCTATATACATGGTTGTTTGCAAATACACTTGCTTTTTTTTTGTCAATCAATTTATTTTCGTAATGACACATGTTATTAGTGAGATATGTATGTAAAAAAAATAGAAAGTTCACATATTTTCTTAAATTTTTAGGAATTTTCCCTAGTAACTTTTTTTTTTTAATAGAATTAGAGATATTTCCAAAAATATTATTTTTCTTTATAGAAAGTAACCATAAACTTCTAAGTTGCCCAATTTGAACTCACATGTCACTAGTAAGAGTTGTGTAAAAAAAAATAGTAAGTTCACACATTTAATTAATATCTAATATATAAAGTAATATTTAAACTATAAAGTAATGAATAAATCTTTAATTCACATATTTATTTTAACCAGATTTACTTCACATTTTTCTATTATATTGTAATTGAATTTCCACGAATCTTTCTCCAAGTTGGGTTTTTTACCATTACACTCTAACTAAATTTCAATTCGTCTTTTGCAAGTTGGGATAATTATATTATTTGAATCCCACATGTTGTTGCTATATAGCTATGATAAATGAAGGAAGCTATACTTAAATATGAATTCAATGTCTTTGCCTAGTGATTTGATTCCTAGATGTCTATTTTCTACCTTTTTGAATTTGAACTTTTAACCTTTTACAAGAAGGCATGCATTCTTAACTATTAGAATTTTAGAACCACTCTATGTATAAATGGATCCTTGAGACATTCAATTTTTGTAAATTAAAATATCATCTCATCTATTAGTTAGATTACTTTAAAATATAATGTAATCAATTTAGTATTTAATATTCCACCATGCGGTTCTAATGACATTGGAGAATGTTTTTGTTAAACAATTCTAATGTAGTTACATATTATAAACTTAAGAAAAAAAATACAAAAAAAAATTAACTTAAAATTAAGTTATCAATTGCTATTTTCTTGTACAACCTTTTTGATTTAAAACAGATAAGATGGCAAAACAGGAACTGACTTCACTGTTACATTGACAAAATCTCCTTCATCTCAAAAACTACAATTACTTAAAATTAATAATTAACAAATGATACTCCTATCGGCCTCTCCTTGCACCTCCTGGGGCAACTGCTAGTTTTAAAAGTTTGTGTTAAAAAAAAAAAACAATTAAACTAAACTCCTTACTTTTTGGTTAGATAGTTATGTTGAAGTTGAGTTCAAACTCTTACTTTCACTTACCCATTTAGGATTATTTCCTTTTAAATATAAATCACATTTTAGCCTGTGTAGATAATTATATCTAAAAAATAAATATATAATATGAAATTAATTTTCATAACTAAATTGGTATATTTGAGTTATTTATGATTAAGAAAAAGTTATTCTTTCTCCAAATTAAATATATGTTAACAAACATCTAAAGACTAAATTAGAAAATATGTTAATAAATTATTTTAACAATTTTATTTTATATTAACAAAATGTTCATGACTCTCATACTGCAAGGACTTATAAAAAGAAAATTATTTACATCAATATTTCCAATAGAAACACTTAGTGATGTGACTTAATATTTAAGTGATTTTTTTTTTTTTTTTTGAGCTCTTAGTTTAACTTTAGAGTTGTTGGTTTTAAATAATATATATATATATATATAAATGTTCGGTCATCCCTCCAAGATCAACGCACAAAATCAGGGAAAGAACATCGATTTCAAAAGGTTTTTTTTTGGCGAATAAATTTTAGATCTGAGACTTTTGTTTTATTTCGTGGGTTTTTAGAGGCCTTTTAGAGCTTTCAGGCCTAGCGTGAGCCTTATCCAGCCCTGTCATGGCCCTTTCGCTCCCGTGTTAGCCTTAAGGGCTTGATTTTTGTTGGCCACCGACTTTTTCAAGGTTTCTTCCCCTGCCGCTGCCCTTCCGGCCCTCTGTTGCCTCTCAAGCCCTGCCCCAACCTCCTTTTTGATTCTTTATTCCTCCTAGGCCTACGCTGCCTCCTTTATTTGTAATGCTGCCTCAAATCCTGACATTATTTCCATTTATAAATGCTCTCATTTTCAATCAAACTAAATCAGTGGTAAAATACTCAAAATGTTAACCATAATCTGCCTAAAAAGAAGGTAAGGAATTGATTTAATAATTTTGGCATAGGTTGCTAAGGTAGAAAGTGGTTCACTGCGGTCCCAAACTCACTCTTTTTGTGTTTCCTTTGAATCTAGCCTTTAAAAAGAGTGAAAATTTTAGGATGTGTTGAAGAATTGATATTAAAAAACACTGTTATCATCAAGCTTGTCTGTCACTGCTCTATTCCTCACTGATATATTGTTATTTTCTTTCATACATTTAAAGGAAAAATCATTGGATTTTAGTTTTTATGTTCATGCTCTAAAATATAAATTTAAAATATAATTTTTGGTGTCCAAACATATATTTTCTCTCACTTCTGCGTTCATGCACAAGTTGAATAAGGGAGCAATGAAAATGGAGGATTGATTGGTTTGCAAAAATGCCTGAAAATAATATGTTGAGATCGAGTTATTTTTTTCTATCATATCAAATTTCCAAGTTTTTCTGCATATAACTGTACATTGAGGTTTTGCACTCATATCTTATTAAACAAGTTATGAAACATAACTTAAGCTATTGTTTTATCTTTATATCTAGATATATCCTGCTTTCTGAATATGATATATACATTGAATTTGACATAATATGCCAACCTCTTTGTTAAAAAAAATGGTTTCTGAAAAGCCGTTGGATTCTAGGGGTTTGTGGAGATTATATATTATCCAACAATGGTAGGAAAGTTTAATTCAAAATGTGAGATTATAAAGTTCTCATAAACATAAAGTTTCCACACAAACACACACATATATGATTAATACCGAGGGATGAGTATATATGAGTTTCTCAAATAGGTAACTAGAATGATTTGTTCTGTTCATTAACTTTGATATGAACTCATCTCCTTTAACGTTCAAGCTCATTTTATTGAGGAAATTCTATATAAGACAATATGAAAACAATAGAGCAAGTTATGGCTATATCTAATTTTATCAAAGAATTTAAAAAGGTCTTTTAATAATATAAAAGATGTCTTATTTAATTTTGTTATATTTTTTCCATTTGGGTAAAATGCGATTTCCAATGTGGGTATTTTTAAAAAGAGTGGATATACTAAGAGTTGATTGGGAATTATCTAAATAATTTTTTTTTTTTGGATTTTCTAGTATAAACCTTACTAACATATTTAGGCTTATGGAATATCTCTATATGATCGAAACTTAGATGTGTTTTCATCATTGGTCATATAAATTGAATGAACTATTTTATGATCAAAACTATATTTGTTTTCATCTCCAATTTTAGATTGTATCCATTTCAAAGTTTGAGGACTAAATTTTGTGATGTTTCTAGTTTACAGTAAAAAAAAAAAAAAAAAACTTGATGTTTGGTTATATTTTCCAATTGACTATTATTTCTATAAATTTAGAGATAGTCTTAATCACTTACAGGTTTATTAAGAACTAATACAAAAAAATGCCACGTGTTATAGCATCATTTATCACCATTATATACGTAATGACTTATGCATTGGCCTTGGGTAAATCTTCCACTCAGACTTGATCACAGTTCTCAAAAAAAAGTATTTTAAAATCCATACGCGACTTTACCCAACTTTTTCCGCATATACACTCGGGTCCATATATAGCGAACCCACATATGCTATTTAAAATATTAAAAAATATAAATTTCGCTATTATTGAGGCGGGCTTTACGATTTTTCCTATAACTTAACTACCGCATCCCATGGCCTAACTGTTCCCTAACTTAGAAAACTAAGTTGAGGAAGTATAAATACCCCTCAAGGGAATGGCCTAAGGAAGGAGGAGAGAGAATTATAGATATTATAGCCTATTATAGCCCTCATCATGTCTGATATTTCCCCTGTGCCTCTTGCACTTCCTAGATTTTTAAGAAACACTTGTTTCCTTGTGATGATCACTCTCATTCTATGTGACATCCTTTGTGCACTATTCATGGAAGAAGCTTTGTGAGTCTAGCGCTGGATGAATCTAGAGGACGGTTTGCTCAAGATGGTTGCAGATCTTAGGTGATTTCTCCACTACTGTTTTTTGTACATGTTATCAATAAAAGAAGTGTCATGATGTTCATGTGTCATATATCTCTTATACATGTTTAGTAATCTTGAATAGTTTATTTCTTGTCATTTTTATGAGATTATGTATGCTATTTTTCTAACATCTAGGACATATATGTTGTGAAACTATGTATTTGTGCTTGTTCTTTGCTAATTTGCAGGTTACGAAGCATGAGGAGTTGCAAGGGGTTTGGACCCTACGAGATCAAATAAAAACGATGAATAAACGGGTAAGATATGCAATCCTTAATTTCTAGTTTAAAGCATAGAAGTTGATTATTTGAGTCCTTCTTGTGATGACCTGCCCTTTCTCTATGAGGTTTACCAACCTAGGACCTTAGTGTAACATTTCCCGTAACGAACTGGCAACTCTGCTGGGGATTACATTTGTGTAATTCCTAGTTTGGGTTTTTTTTATCTGTCTTGTAGGTTTCGTGACAGGTTAATCACATCTACAGTCTAGTAAGTCTTTTCCCAACCAAACAAAAGTCTTGGTCTCTTGATGAGACTTAACTTTTTCATTTCTCCTTATTTATGTTTATATGCTCTACTTCATTGTACAAATTCATGTATGCCCTCTTTACTATCCAAAAGGACCCATGTACATGCAATTTTCTTTGTTTATAGTTGCGTATACATGCATGTTGCATACAAAGAACCCGCGTATACCTGGGAAAATTCGAAAACTTGAGTTTTGAAGCCCTGTCACTTTTCTTTTTGTTGTTGGCACTCTTGTGGTGCCTTTAAGGTGTCTAGATTTTGTTTGTTGTGGTTGTATGTCCATTTCTCTATTGTTCTTGTGAAAACCTAGCCATTTGGTAATTTTCTTGTTTTGTGAAATTGCAATTGCGGCTGTAGCACCAAGATCTCTTCTTAGAGTTCTTGGTTGTTCTGACCATTCAGATCAATGAGCCTCTCCTTGTTCGCTCATCTTGGCCCTATGCATTTCTTTACTTTTGGTTTTTTCCTCCTTTGACTTCTTTAGTTTTCTTGACTCCTTGGGACTAGCCTTTTAGCGAATCTTGAAGTGACCTTTCTTGGTTTTCTGAGTTTTTGTTTGCTGGAAGAGTGTGGTATTATTCTGAATCAATTTCTTGGGTCTTTTGCTTCTCCTTTCTTGTTTGAGTTCCTCTACAAAAGTAGCATAGTTGTCTTATGCACTTTCAAGCCATTTTTTTGACTCATTTTCTTGATTCCGGTTCTTGAGTAGTTTTGTGCTTCTCTTCTTGAAATATTTTTCTTTCCCTTATAAGTGAAAAGCCAAAAAAAATTCTTGTTTTCCGTAGCTTTTTCTTTGATTTCATTTTTACGGTTTTCATATGTTTTGAAGCAGTTTTTTTAGTTTCTTTTCTTTGGTTCATTTGCTTGGTTTTGAAACTAGTCTTTTATAGATTTCTCTCTTTTACATCAAGTTCATTTTGGAATTTTCTATGAATAGTAGTTCTTTTTGGGACTAGCCTTTCTTTTCTATGAAAAGTGATTGAACCATTTCACTTTAGAGACTCTTTTTTCTTCTTCAAATTGGTAATCCTTGAATTTACATATCATTGGTAGTTTTTCATTAAGTGCACTGAAGCATTTTAGTATTTTTCAGAGCTTTCTGAAATTTGTGAAGAGTGAGTAACTAAAAAGAAAAAAAAAAAAACTTTTCTTATTTAGTTTCGTAGAACCCATTTATAAATATCTTTTCATTGAAAGAAAAATATTGCAGTCGTATGTAGTATGTTTTCATTAATTTCTTTTGCATCGATAAACACCATTAGTTTCACTTCCATATACCTTTGACTTAAGTAACAACCAATTTAAAATCAAGCTCTATAATTAAAATCAACTAGAATTTTTTGTATTATTTTCATTAATCATAAACCAACTAGCTAGGTTGTAGGGCCTTTGAATAGGTGAGTGGAGATTTAACTCTCTAAGGCCACTCAAACTGTTAAACATAGAAAGTTTATTAATGAGTGAAATCCAATTCCGTTAAGTGGATCAGGAAAGCTCTACCTCTAGAGAGTTAAGTGTGAGGGAGAGTATGGTAGAGAATAGAGATACCCCCTCTCCTATTTGCAAAATCTTGACCTAAGACCGTTCTGCCCAGTTATCGATACAGATTGGTGCCCTTAGTTGCCTCTCCTAGGGACCACACAGCTGACTGCAGGGGGAAATAACCGTGGTACCTGAGATAGACGCTTCATCATTTTCATCAGTACTTTTGGAGGGTTCCCTTGCGAAGCTTGGGGAATTGCACTGGCAAAGGTTGTTGTGAGGAGCTCAGCTGTCCCTTCAACTACTCTTCTAATTATGTTTGATGGTCATTCTCACAGGCCACATGGCATTGTTCCATCTTTACCCATCTTTGTTGGGGGTAAAACTATTAACATCGATGTTGAGATGGTTGATCCAAACCTAGACTACAACCTTCTGTTGGGGCAAAATTGGATCTATGATATGGAAGCTATTGCTTCGTCATTGTTTAGTATTTTATTTTTCCCTCACGAAGGGAGAATTGTCACTGTCAATCAGATGGAATATTCTCCTGTAGATCCGAATGCATCGGTTGACTCGATTTTTCCCTTGGTGAATGATACCAAGCAACTTGTTGAGAATTTGGGTGTTGGAATGTATATATGCCTGATGGGTACTTTTTATTTTCCACCTCTTTCAATTCATGTCAATGCTATCTCATCCTCTAGGGTTCCTAATTGGAGAGAGTTCTTTCGAACTCATTATTTTTCAGACCCTTGGACCTTACCTTCTCCTACCTCCATATTAGAAGAAGGCCAAGTGGGTGGAATGGAATTTCCTATGTCTACAGTTGAGATTGCTTATAGATCTATTGTTGACTCTTCAGATTTCATAGCAGTTTATCTTTCACCAAATGAATTGGATGGAGATGTCACTCTGACTTGGAATCTTAGGTCATATTCTACTTAGTATTTCCTTGATACCACTCTTCCATCTGAAGAGGCCATCCTTGAAGTAATGACTAGTGTAGAGAGACCATGGGATGATTTGCATCATCAGTACTATTTTCTACCAGAATTGCGAGAAGTTGAATCAAGTTTCTATAGCCTTCAGTCTTCTGATCCTGTTCACCCACTTTTGAACCCTTTAGCACTAGCACAGGCATTTGTTGAAGGGAACATGGCTATCATTTCTATTACAACCTTAGTGAACATCTCTAGAGATCCCAACATTATTGAGAATGTCTTCATTGGAGTTGAATGTTCCCCTGAAAAAATGAATACTTACACCGATCTCTTTCAAGAATTCTGGAATGTGTTTGCTTGGTATTATGAGGAAATTCCTGGTATAGATCCATATATTGTCCAGCATGAGATCAATACATAGGAAAAAGCTAAGCCTATTCGGTAGAAGCTTCGTCCGGTCAACCCTAGGAAGGCAAAAACAATCAAAGCTGGGGTGGAGAAGCTGCTTAAGGCGGGTTTCATATACCCCGTTCCATTAACTAAGTGGGTTTCAAATCCAGTTCCTATGGACAAGAAATAAGGAACAATCCGAGTCTACATCTATTTTGGGGATTTGAATAAGGCATGTCCTGAAGATAATTACCCCACATCATTTATAGATCAAATCATCGATGAGTGTGTGGGAAATGAGATTTTCTCCTTCGTGGACAGTTTCTTGGGATATAATCAGATCACTATCCATCCTAAAGATCAGCATAAGACTAGTTTTATTTTCCCTTATGGTACCTTTGCTTACAAGAAGATGCCTTTTGGCCTTGAAAATCCTGGAGTTGCCTTTCAGTGAGCTATGTCCTATCCCTTCCACGAAATCAAACATATTATCAAGGTGTACTTGGAAGATTTAGTTGCTCATTCTCGCAAGAGAATTTATCATTCTTCACACCTTCGTCAAATTTTGAATGATGTTGATATTATAAAATTCGGTTGAACCCTAATAAGTGTGTTTTCGTTGTCATATCTAGTTGGTTATTTGGATTCATCGTATCTACAGAAGGGATTCAGGTAGATCCCTTCAAGGTTAAGGAAATACTTTAGTTGCGTCCACCATATCCTATCTTTCAAATTCAAAATCTGCAAGGCAAAGCCAATTTATTATGGAGATTCATCGTTAATTTTGTTGAGATTACAAAGGGATTTATGAGGTTGTTGAAGAAAGGAGTTCCATTTTTTTGAGATAACTTTCCTCAAAGTTCATTCGATGCTTTGAAAAAAGCTTTGACCTCTGCTCCATTACTGAGTCCACCTGATTATAGCATGTATTTTCTCTTGTATCTCGCTGTAGAAGAATCTACCATAGGTATGGTTCTGGTTCAGGAAGATGATCCTCTTTGCGAGCATGTGGTATACTACCTTAGTTGAGGCTTGGTAGGTCCCGAACTCCAGTATTCTCCAATTGAGAAACTTGCTTTAGAAACTATCCAAGATGTCCAATGGCTTAGAAATTATATCCTCCTTAGCAAAAATTGTATTTTGGCAACAGTCAATCCCTTTCAATTTGTTCATAGTAGGCGAGTGATTGGGGGAAAATACAATCGAGGGATCGTTATTTTGCAAGAATTTGATCTTGAATTTTGTGTCCGAAATCCAAGAATTCGTTGGTATTTTCAGAGTTGATTTCTGAGTTTCCCTATGGAGAAGAGATTTCTTATGAAGAATAATTTCCTGATGAACATATTTTTCTCATTTCTTCACAGGATCCTTGGTACGGAGATCTCATAGTTTATCTATGTACTACGAATTTTCCCTTAGCTTTCTTTAAAGATGAGTGTTGAAAGTTGCGTCACTTAGCTAAAATTTACTTGATTATTGGTGACAATATATATCATCGCAGGGTCAATTCAATCCTTAGATGTTGCTTAACTCTCGAAGAATCTGAGGTTGTGCCGAATGATTTCCACAGTGGAGCCTATAATGGTCATTTATCTAGGCTTGCTACATCCCAAAAAATCTTGTGTGAAGGATACTTTTAGCCCTCAATTTTTAAATATTGTGTTAAGGCGGTCAAAAAGTGTCATCCCTATCAAGTTTATACCCAGAAGATACGCTCTCATCCAGCTCTGCTCTTTCCTATCCTTATTTTCGATCCTTTCACAAAGTGGGGTATTGATTATACTTCTTCTAACCCACCTTCGGCTAAGGGTCGCAAGTACATTATTGTAGTTGTAGGCTACTTTACGAAGTGGGTTGAGGCTATGCCTAATTTTGGGAATGACGGTGAGAAAACGACATTGTTCCTATTCAATCAAGTCATTTATCGCTTTGGTATCCCCAAAAAGATTGTCACTAACCATGGAAGTCATTTCCAAAATAGTATGATGACTGAATTGGCTCTGAAATTAGGTTTTAGGCAGGACCATTCATCCCCTTATTATCCTAAATCCAATGGGAAAGTTGAATCCGTTAAAAAATCCTTGAAGACAAGTCTTCAATAGATGATTGATAAAGCTAGATCCAATTGACATGTCATGATGTACCCTACACTTTGGGCATACCAGATATCTGTAAAGACTGCAACCAGTTTCACTCTATTTCAACTAACTTAAGGGTTGGAATCTATATTTCCTATTGAGTGCAAAATTCCTTCCCTTAAGCTAGCAGTTGAGCTTCTTCCTGACACATCCAATATCGAACAACACCTCAACCATATAGAACATCTCGATGAGTAGCAACAAGATGCAGCTACAATGAATGAGGTGCATAAGAAATTTGTGAAGGTTCAGGACAATAAAGCAATCAAAGCTAGGGCTTTCTCAAAGGTGATCTTGTCCTGGTTTATTCCCAAGAGAAATATGCCTTGGGGGCAAGCAAGTTAAAATCGATGTGGTATAGCCCCTTTAGCGTAAAAAAATTCTTGAAAAAGGGAGCTTATGCCTTGGTTTACTTTGATGGGAATGAGTTGGCAGAGCCCAAAAATGGGCTCGATTTGAAAAATATTATGCTTAGGCTTCGACATTCCATCTGATTTGTTGTACATATTGTATTTTTGTACATATATGTGTTTCAATTTTAGGTGTGATTTTCATGATTTTGATCTGCTTTATCAGGTATTATTAGATGAGATGAATCATTTTGGCTTTGTAGACGGTGCTAGTAGACATACCCAGAACCTATATTCCACGGGTTGGGTAATCCACTATCCATACGGTCAGTTGTTAGTTTTAGGAGGTGTCTGCATTGGTCTTGCTTCAAACAATGTGGCAGAATACACTGTAGTGGTAAACCTACTCTTGGAGGCAATATCTCTCGGTGTTGATTCGTCAGTAGTTTACTTCGATTCAAAACTGGTGGTTTCACAATTAAACAACACCTATCGTGTTAGAGACCCTTTTTTGCTTGATTATTTCTAAGGGTACATTTGTTACAAAATTCATTTCAAATTATTATATTCATTCATATTCCTCCATATGATAATTGGTTAACAGACTCATTAGCTATCAAGCACTTTATTGGCACATTAATCATTCAATACTTTAAAAATATCAAAACATCATTTATCATTATACATTTGGGACAATCACATCATATTAATCACTATATATATATATATATCAGAGTCTTCAGAATATACAAAATTTGGACAATCGTTTCCTACAAAACTGGGGCTTATGCCTTATCATGTCTGTCATCAAAAAATATTATAGTCATCCGATCAAATCTAGATCTACTCCTGAGGTCCCTGCCCAACATTTTTGTTTTGATAGAACACAATAGCCGTAGCTAAATGGTGGAAAAACTGCACCCAGTCTCGTGGTACTCCAACCACCCGCCTCTCGATAACCTCCGGAAGGTCTTTTATAGCTTCCATAGGTACTTGGCGAGTCAAAATCTCCATGTTTCTCTGCACAACATGGAGGATCCTTCCTCGGTCTTCAGCATCATCCTCGCCTCTGCGACGCTTGTGCCTTGGATAGCCGTCTGGCCTATCTGATCCCATGTCTGCATCATGATCATTAAAGTTTTGTAAGTCATATTATCCTATCAAAAAAAAAAATCATTTTCACTTATAATTTGAAAAACCCCAAAAAATCATATATAATAAAAACAACAAATGTGAAATTTTACCAATTTCATGCCATCCTACTCTGGGTGGAAGAACCAAATCAGGATATCCTCGAAAATCCATCCCATCATAGGACAATCCTCCACTAAGATTACTTGTTCTTCCCACCACTAGAAGAACTCATCATCCCACAGGGTTCAGGGAACTTCACTTCTCCCCAATCTTATCATCAATTCTACCCATCGGGCTATCCTCAGATCCCTTAGGTTGCTGATATTAGAGATGAACTTGGGCCGAAGCCTTGGGACTCTCTCAAAGAAGAATGTCAATAGAATGGTATCGTATCCATAGTGTTTTGTCTTTCTCTTCTGCATAGAAGTGAGTTTTTTTTAAGATTAGCCAATAAGGTTGTGCACCAGTCATAAATATGAGTCAAACATTCCACTGATATACTCATATGAGTGCGTGAATCCTGGTGTAGAGAAGTTGATCTTGCCACTCTACCAATATTAAAGAGGAATTTCATGTACAAATCCCTTACATATTTGATGGGGATTTGAGTTCCCGCCTTCTTTTCATCATCCACACAATAGACCTAGACATAGTCATCTACGTTAAGCCCTCTAGTGGGCTTACCATGAAAGTCAACTACGTCTCCCCTTCGGGAGAGTCCAGTGATAAAATATATGTCTTCTAGCTCTATTCTTAATGGCATATGATAAATTATAAGGAAAAATTAATCTTGTTCCCAATGATCAACCAACATCTAAAGAAACCGAGCATTTATTTTCATATTCGACATTTTGAAAAATTAGAGTAACCCACAACTCCGAAGAATATCTAAGGATTGTTGGTCCTCCATCACTTCATTATCAATTGCCCTGTGCTCTAGTTCTCTCAAACTGATATACATCCTGTGAAAATTCATCCATTGACCAATTAGAAGCAAGTTTTTGTATTCTTCTATGTGCATATGCGAACTCATTTGTATGCAGATGCGTCTATATGCAGATTCCTCATAACGAACCCACATATACGGAGAGGTTTTCAAAGAAAATATCTTTCTTACGGTCAAAAATCTAAAAAATTTCTTGAAATAGGAATGAAATTGATGAATGAAATGAGTACAAGTTTTACCTGACTGATTTGAGGTGATTCGATGGTTAGTTGCACCGTATCCAAGAAGAGGACTTTTTTCCCTAGAGCTTTTTTTCCACTTCTTCAATGCACAATTGATCAAAATGTTTATTTATGCCCAGAATTTGAAATTTGTTCACAAATTTTGTTTGTGTCTATTTATTAAATTTGATTAAGGTTGTTTAACTTTTTGTCTTGTAAGGGTTGGGAAAAGTTATTTTCAGGTAAATTCTTGTGAATTTTAGATATTTCTAGTTTTCCTTCGGATCCATGACCGCTAACCTATCAGGGAAGGTATCTGATTCTGAATTGGCATATAGTTTATGGAATTCACTTTCCGTTGCATTTTTTCATACTAGCCTCCATTCCTATCACTTGCAATAAGTTTGATCCCATCATGTAATGAATATTTAACCCAATTCACTCGCTGGTTTTTTAATCATGACTTGGTGGTAGAGCCATCCTTTACATGGGCTTCCTAGTTAGTTCCTCGCCAACATTTGTCATCCATGCTGCAATTTATGTATGCTCAGGGGTGCTATTTAGTCCTTCCATGAATTATGCATTGAAGATTCATTCTTCTTCTTCTTCTTCACTATCTTTATTCTAGCCATTTACCTTAGAGGCTTCCATGTGTTGTCAAGTTGTAGTACTGCATTGCATATTGACTAGTTTATCTTGGCCTTTAGCTGACTGCATTCGAGTCATGTTTAAGCCCTTTTTTGACCATGTCTTCCTCTACAAGTTAGCCATGCAATCACTTAGTTGTTTCAATTTGACACCTTTACCCATCGATGGAACATTCCTTTGAGTGTCACTTACTAGTTTTTGCCACCATGCATTTAGCATAGGATTGTTCATATCCCAAGAATTAGTGCATCTGTTTATTGACACTCGTTCTATCCATTGTACTATAGGAATTATTTTATTCTTTTTTCAGTCTTAGAAATAGGAAAAAGGTAAAAATAAATAAATATTTGAAAAATAGAGGGAACGAGATAATACTTCCATACTTGATGGGAGCTACAGTGTCAGTTGTGTCACCCTTGAACAAAGCACAAGAAAGTTGTCTTTTCTCCATTTGGGATGGTTTTAGTTTTTGACTTAGGAGAAGCCATAACCTTGTTATTTGATTCAGTACTCCCCCAGTTGGTTATATCTTCCAATCATATGGAGGGTTTTTTTATGCCTCCTACATGACAGAATTATAAAAACTTATCATTTGCTGCCATAGTCAACATGAGTCATGTTGTTCCTAAAATTCTCATGTGATTTCCCGAAATATTTATAATCTAATATGTTATGGATCACAGAAGCTTGCACTCTCAAATGAGTCATGTTGTTGTTCAAGGGATGTTAACCTGAGTCTCTCTTTCTGCAGTGTCTCTTAACTCATTTTTTAGTTGGAATCGCGGTTTTGTCAGTATCTGGTTCTATCACATCAACTATTTTCTCATTTTCTTGTACTGGTTTGAGAAGGTCTCCATTGACTTCTTTCCGGCAGGTTTTCCTATTATCGACTATGAAATATTGCTCTAAGAGTAAACCTAGAGCCACATCTTGGATGTATTTCAATCATTGATAGGTGACCTTGTGCTCAACATTTGATCAACATTATGGGTCTTTAACTGAGTGGTTTCCCTTGTGTTCGACTTCATCTTACATTATCACACCTAGGATTCATGCAGTACCTTGATTTCCATTTCACCCTATCAGTGGATATCTCGCCACTTTGATAGCTTTCATTATTCGTTGACTTACAGGATATCTTCTGTGTGCTAGCTTCATTTTTTGCATGCTAAAAATGTACATTGGGTTGGTTACTTCACTTTTCTTCATCTGATTCCTTCCGAATCTTGGCCTGCAGGTTACACTTGCGCTGGACTGATGTGGGCTGCCTTAATGCCTTCTTTCTAGTAGATTGTTTCCCATCGACTCTGACTCATTGCTATAGGAATAAGGTCAAGGGTATTTTTTTCAGTACATTAGGGTTTGTAGTCATCAATGGCAGACTCTTCACTATCTACAGTGAGAATACATAATTGTCTCCTAATTGATAGATTCTCTCAAGTGTTCAAATTCAACTCATCCATTCGCACTTGTTGGATTGTACTTGGGAACCTTGACACTCATTATCATTATCAGTGGATTGTCTCACTTTTGTTAATGGTATAAATCAATGACCGGTAATGAAACAATTTCTCACATGGTCAACCTGATCTCCTTTATTCCAATTGCGTATAATTGTGCCATGGTGATCGGGAAAGACCTCAAGTTTGCATCAACATGTTTTGGTTCACTTTGGCAACTCCTTGAGTTTTCTGCCAGTGACACCATCCACCTTTATATGTTGCAGTTTCATCGCATCATCATCTTATATGTTGGTTCCCAAGTTGCGTGTTGTACCATTTTTTCCATCACTTATGATTTGGTACTTGGACATTCAGTTGTGACTTCAGTGATCAGATATCTATGCAACATCATTGATTAGTCTTCTATATGTGATACTTGGAGATGATTTTGACTTATACTTCTAGGTAGTAATAAGACGATTCATTATGTACTTTACATTTTAGTTATACTTGTGTACATATTGGATCTGCTCCATACTTCATATGTAGACATTATTTTCTTTCACTGAGCATGGGTATGCCCACCTCAGACATGAGCTATCTTTGTGATTTCTATCACAGGTTTTTGGCAGGCTAAAATCTGGTGAAGTCCTCTCTATTCCTCGCAAGGTTCTTTCTATGCACATAATACATTTGGGCCATAATGTACCCCTTATGTCCTCATATATTAGGGGGAATCTATTAGATAATCATTTATCACCATTATATACTTGATGACTTATGCATTTGCCTTGGGTATCCCTTCCATTTAGAATTGGTCACATTTCTCAAAAACAGTATTTCAAAATCCATATGCGACTTTGCTCAGATTTTTCCACGTATACACTCGGGTCCATATATAGCGAACCCGCGTATGCTATTTAAAATATTAAAAAATATAATTTTTTCATATTATTGAGGCGGTGTTTACGATTTTTCCTATGACTTAACTACCCTAGCCCGTGGCCTAACTGTTCCCCATCTGAAAAAAGAAATTTGAGGAAGTATAAATACCCCTCAAGGGAATGGCCTAAAGAAGGAAGAGAAAATTATAGATATTATAGCCTGTTACATCCCTGATCAAGTCTGATATTTCCCCTATGCCTCTTGTACTTCCTAGATTTTTAGTAAACCCTTGTTTCCTTCTGATGATCACTCTCATTCTCTGTGACATCCTTTGTGCACAATTCATGGAAGAAGATTTGTGAGGCTAGGGCTGTATGAATCCAGAGGACAGCTTTCTCAAGGCCATGGCAGATCTCAGGTGATTTCTCCACTAGTGTTTTCTCTAGGTGTTATCAATAAAATAAGTGTCATCTTGTTCCTGATTGTTAGGTCCCTATATTACTAGTATAGTCCCTTATTTGTTTAACCCACTTATTGTTATTATTGTACCCTTGTAACCCCCATATTGTTATTATTGTTCCCTTAAGTTATTATTGTTAGGTTGGCTAGGATTACATTATGGCCCCACTAGGATTACATTGTGGCCCCATGGACTCCTATATATAGAAAGGAGGTTTTGTAATTTGAATCATCCAAGAATTTTTCATTCACGTAATGTATTGGAGATTTCCCCCTCGAAGTGGCTTATTTCTAAGGCGTTGATATCTCTTTTCTTCTATTTTTGGAGCTGGTTTCACAACACTTGCTATCAAAGCTTTGGATTCTAGGGTTTTTACTGCTCCAAACTAGTCATCGTGGAATTTTCGCTATAAATTTTTTTCTACGAAGATTCAGAAGCTGATATTTTTAAAGTGCGAACCCGAATTATTGAGGAACATCATCGCAAAATTTCAGAGCTTGTTTCGCAATAGTTTCAGAGATAAGATCTGTGGAAGTTATGGCTTTTTCCAGGCTCCTAAATTTAACCTAAACAGTTCATCGTGGAATTTTCACTAAAAAAAAAAATTCTACGAAGATTCAGAAGCAGAAAGTGTTGGAGAGAAAAGCTGAAATCCTAAGAAACATCGTCGCAAAAGTTTAGAGCTTGGTTCACAATATTTTTGGAGATATGATCTGTGGAAGTTAGGTATCTTTTAGGCTCTCGAATTTCATCTCAAAGAGGTTATCGTGGGAAAATCTTCATAACTCTCTCTCTGAGCATCAGATTGGAATTATATAAAGAGTGGCCACAAGCACACATAATTTTTTTTCTTTTCTATCAATTTCAGAGCCAAAGGATGAAACTAGAAGACATGGAAAGTCGTATAAGTTCGCTCTACTGATCTAGTCCATAATTGGGTCATTGTGGGAGATTGGACCTATCTTTGTCTTGAAGAATCCAAATCAGGTCAGACCTATGAAATTTGAAAGAAGCTTTAGAGGGCTACTACAAGGCCGAATTTCAAATATTGAGGATCCACAATTATATAGATAATTCAATTTAAATATAGAGCTCCTCAAAAGCAAGTAAAAGGTGTGTATTTTTTTTCCCGAAATGCATAAGTCTTGTTGAATTGATTCCAAGGGCATATTGTAGAATAGATATCAATATTTGATTCTAAAATGGCCCCTAGAAATAATTCAACACCCATTAATCCTTTAGAAGGATCTACTATGACTCATGAAGATGGAGAATGGCAACATGACATGTCAAAATTACAAGAGAAAGTGCAACAAATTTCACTCTCGCAAAGAACAACAAAAAATGACATGGAAGTTTTGAAGAAAGGCGTGGAAACTAATATGGATGGTTTGAAGAAAGGCGTGGAATCTAAGATGGATGGTTTGAAGAATGGCATGGAATCTAAGATAGATGGCGTGGAAGCTAGCATGGAATCTAACATGGATAACATGGAAGCTAAGATCGATGAGAAAATGGAAAACATGAAGAATGATCTAAAAGCAGACATGGAAGGTTTGACAAATTTGATACAAGAAATGTTTCGTAATGGTGAAAATATAGTAGAGGAAACTCATGATGAGAACAAAATAAATGTTAATCGTGATTTCATAAAATCTAATGTTGGCAGGAAGAACCACCATATTCCAAAAATGGATATGAGGAAGTTTGATGGAAAGGATCCTATAACATGGATACTACAAATGGAACAATATTTTGATCTCCATAATGTGCAAAATACACAAAAGGTATGCATTGAAACTTTACATTTAGAACAAAATATATTTGTATGGTATCGATGGCTTTGCTCCCGTAAAAAAATTATCACTTGGTCAATTTTCACGGAGGAAATGATAGCACATTATGAGGATACAAAGAGTAGCACCTTCTTTATCCAATTGTTAAATCTCAAACAAAAGGGTTTAGTGGGGGAGCACATTAAGGACTTCCAAAAATTGAATATAAGGGTAACTGGTATTCTAGAGGAACATAGCATTAATCTCTTCATAGTTACTTTAAAGGATAACATTCAACACGAAGTTCACATTTTGGAACCTGATTCATTGGAGAAGGCATTCAGGTTGGCAAGAAAAATTGAATGTAAAATTATGGCCACAATAAAGCCTACCACTCACTTCTATAAAGAGGGAAGTGTTGCTACTCCTAGATTTCCATAACCCACAAGGTTGACACTACAAAAATTGGAAGAAAAAAGAGAAAAAGGGCTTTGCTATAGTTGTGATATCAAATACATTAAAAGTCGTAAGTGTGCTGAGAAGACATTGTTTTACATAGATTGTGAAGAGGAAGAAGAAAATGAACAGGAAGATGATATACACCAGGAACCAACCCAAGAAGAGGAGGAAATGAGTCTGACCATATTATGTAATGCATTGGCAGGAATTACCACTCCTCAAACTCTCAATATAGAAGGACATATCAAGAAGAAAAAGGTAATAGTGTTGATTGATTCAGGTAGTACCCGTAATTTTATTCATTGTAAGGTAGTCAAGGAATTGAATTGTTTCCTATACCCAGCACCAGAATGTCTAAGTGATGTTTGCAAATGGAGGAACTATAAATTGCTCTGAAAATTCCATAAAATGAAGCTAACCATGGGGGAATATGTATTGGACAGTCCAATGCTTTCCATTCCTATGGGAAGTGCCAATGTTGTACTAGGAGTATAATTGTTACAATCTTTGGGGATGAAAGCTTTTATCTTTCAAGAATTTTTCCTGAAATTTTTTTCAAAAGGAAAGGAAGTCGAATTACGGGGTATTTCAAGGAAGTCGAGAAAGATAATAAGCTCTAATGTCATGACAAAGCTTCTAAAGAAAGAACAATGAGGCATAATTGCATAATTATGCTCACTAGAAGTCCCAACATGAAAATAATCTATTTTTTCCGATCTCCAAAATGTCTTCAAAAATCATTCCAAGGTCTTTGAAACTCCTAAAGGACTCCCACCTATTCGTGATCATGATCATGATATTCATTTGATTCCAGGAAGTGTTCCTCCAAACATCAGGCCTTATCGATATCCTTATGTCCAAAAGAGCAAAATTGAACGTATGATTGCATAAATGTTATAGGTGGGTATAATTCAACCTAGTCAAAGTTCTTTCTCTGCTCCTGTAGTATTGGTACACAAGAAGAATGGATCATGGTGCATGTGTCTGGATTATAGGGAGCTCAATAAGCTCACCATTAAAGATAAATTTCCCATTCCTGTGATTGATGAATTATTGGATGAATTACATGGAGCAATTTATTTTACCAAGTAGGATCTTCGATCAGGATATCATCAAATTAGAATGAAGACTGAAGATATTTTGAAAACAACATTTCGAACTCATGAGGGTCATTATGAATTTTTGGTCATGCCTTTTGGCCTTACCAATGCACCTTCTACATTTCAAGGGTTGATGAATTCCATTTTCAAACCCTTCCTTATAAAAAATTTTCTAGTATTTTTTGATGATATACTAATCTACAGCAGGTCTTGGAAGGATCCTGTTCAACATGTTGACAGGGTGCTAAAACTATTGCAGGAGAAACAGTTATAAGAAAAAAAATCCAAATGTTTCTTTGAAGTACAAGAGGTGGAATATCTGGGTCATATTGTATCTCACGAGGGTGTTAAGGTATACCCTAACAAAATTAAAGCCATTAAGGAATGGAAATTCCGCACAACCATAAAGCACTTGCAAGGATTTCTCGGGTTAAGAGGGTATTATCGAAATTTTGTTAAGAATTATGGGAGAATAATAGCACCTTTAACAAAATTATTGAAGAAAGATGCACTTTCATGGACTCCTGAAGCAACTAAGGCCTTTGAACATCTTAAAGAGGAAATGTGCCTAGCACTACTCTTAGCTACACCAGACTTCACAAAAACATTTACTGTGGAATGTGATGCCTGACAAAATGGAATTGGTGCTATTTTAATGCAAGAAGGAAGACCAATTACTTTTGAAAGTCATCCAATCAAAGGAAATTATTTACAGAAACCTATTTATGAGAATGAAATGTTAGCAATACTGCATGCGCTAAAGAAATGGAGAACTTACCTAATGGGAAGACACTTCAAGGTCAAAACTGATCATGATAGTCTTAAAAACTTTTGGAACAAAGACTATCTTCCGAAGAGCAGCAAAAATGGGTCACAAATATGTTGGGTTATGACCTTGAAATAATCTACAAAAAAGGGAAGCTAAATTTTGTTGCAGATGCACTCTCCAGAAAGAATGAAGAGGTGGAAGCATTGCTTTGTGCCATTTCTATTATCCAACCAGATTGGATAACCGAAGCAAGGGATGAGTGGAAGAATGACGAAGAAGTGTGGACACTCATTCAAAAGTTGCAGCAAGATCTTAGTACATTTGATGCATTTAGTTGTAAAAATGATTCCTTATGGTACAAAGATCACTTATATCTTTGTAAGAATTCCCAACTAAAACAAAATATTCTTTTGGAATTGCACACTTCTCCTTTAGGAGGACACTCAGGATTTTTAAAAACTTACCATAAGGTGAAGAAAGAATATTTTCGGGATGGCCATAAATCTGATATTCAAAATTTTATGGCAGAATTTTGGGTTTTCTAGCAGAATAAAGTTGAGACAATTAAGACCCTGAATATTCTACAACCTTTATCCATTCCAAGTCAATGTTGGGAGGATATTTCGATGGATTTTATCATAGGCTTACCGAAGTTCGAAGGAAAGAGTGTCATCATGGTGGTAGTTGATAGAATTACCAAGTATGCACACTTTTGTGCATTATCTCATCCATTTAAAGCAAGTATAGTTGCTACTACATTTATGGACATAATTCAAAAGCTACATGGAAACCCAAGGGTTATTGTGAGTGCCAGAGATCCCATTTTTACTAAAAAAATTTGGACGGATTTATTTTCTTCTTTGGGTACTCAATTAGCTCATAGCACATCTTATCATCCTCAATCCAATGGTCAAACTGAGATAGTAAATAAATTTTTGGAAGGATATCTTCATTGTTTTGTATCTAATAAACAAACACAATGGGTCAAATGGTTACCTCTCACTGAATGGTGGTATAACACTTCCTTCCATACTGCAGCAAAAATGACCCCATTTATGGCACTTTATGGATATCATGTACCATCCATCACATCATATTTAAGATAAAATTTGAAGGTTCATGTAGTGGAAGATCACATCGAGCATCAACAAGAAGTTCTCCAACTCTTAAAGGATAACTTGAATTTGGCACAAAATTGAATGAAACAACAGGCATATCAACATCGCAACGAGAGAAGTTTTGATTTGGAGACTGGGTATTTTTACGGCTACATCCATAGAAACAAATGTCCCTCAAGCAAGCTAAGAAGGATAATAAATTATCGACGAAATACTATGGTCCTTACAAGCTGTTACAAAAGATTGGTACTATGGAATACAAATTGGAGCTTCCTGCTTCTTCATGAGTGCATCCAATTTTCCATGTTTCATGCCTAAAGAAGGTTATAGGTGAAAATCTTCCAGTTCAAACAATATTTCCAGAACTTGATGAGGAAGGAAAAATCATATTGAAACCTGAAGTGGTCACAGAGACAAGAACTTGATAGCTACAAAATCAATCAATTTCAGAGTATCTCATCAAGTGAAAGAACTTACCCACTGAATATTCGACATGGGAGGATGAGAATTTTATACAGAGGCACCCAGAGCTACTCAAACATTGAGGACAACACTTTTTTGAAGGAGAGGGGCATGTTAGGTCCCTACATTACTAGTATAATCCCTTATTGTTGTAACCCCATTATTGTTATTATTGTACCCTTGTAACACCCATATTGTTATTATTGTTCCCTTAAATTATTATTGTCAGGTCGGCTAGGATTACATTGTGGCCCCACTAGGATTACGTTGTGGCCCCATGGACTCCTATATATAGGAAGGAGGTTTTGTAATTTGAGTCATCCAAGAATTTTTCATTCATGTAATGTATTGGAGGTTTCCCCCTCGAAGTGGTTTATTTCTAAGGAGTTGATATCTCTTTTATTCTCTTTTTGGAGTTGGTTTCACAACACTAATGTTGATATTTCATATATCTCTTATACATGTTTAATAATATTGAATAGTTTATTTATTATCATTTTTATGAGATTATGTATGCTATTTTGCTAACATCTACGACATATATGTTGTGCAACTAGGTTTTTTTGCTTGTTCTTTGTTTATTTATAGGTTCTAGAGCATGACAAGTTGCAGGGAGTTTGAACCCTATGGGATCTACTACAAACGAAGGATAAACGGGTAAGATATGCAATCCTCGATTTCTATTTTAAAGCATAGAAGTTGGTTATTTGAGTCCTTCTATGATGACATGCCCCTGCTTTGTGATTTTGATCCGGAATTATGCAAGAATGTAATAGAATACTCATATACCCATAAACACAGAGATGCAATAGAAATAATACTTCATTTTATTAATAAAAGAATGACTGAAATAAGCTTACAAGCATAATGGAAACAAGATAGGGCACTGGTAGCATATCTCCGAGAAGAGATGTGGCATACATATGCCTCTAAACTATGTTACATTGAGGCTCGAAGGCCTATTACAGACATAATGGAAATAGATGAGCTAGGGTACTGGCAGCGTATCCCTGAGAAGAGATGTGACGGCTATCAGTCCCTCAACTCTATTACAATGAGGCTTGAAGACCTATTTATTGATGAGAAATAATTTAAAACCCGAAACATCCAAAAACCTAGCCATACAAGATGAAGCGCCAAAACTGTGGGCCCCATTCGGGTAAATTGGTGTTTCGACTTCTCGGGGATGTAACTTTGGCATATGATATCCATTTGATGCACTCAATAGCTCGTGAGAAAGATCTTTCTGAGGACTACAATTTTTGGTGTGAGTATCATTAATCAATGTACCCATGTTGCTCTTGGTTTCCCCAAAAAGCATCGTTTAGGGCCTCAAAATGGCTCTGGAAGTTCAGGAGCTAAAGAACTGCTAAATATAGTAAGTTGTGATGAAACTTACAAACTGAAATAACTAATGGTGGGGGTTCAAATGGACTTGGTGGGTGCCCACCAATATCTACATGGATAATTAAGTCCCCAAAACGGTTCCAGGAGTGTAGGACTCGAAAACCTGCTAAAAATAGTAAGTTGTGCTTAAGCTAAAAAAATGAAAGAATTAATGTTGCGGGCCGAAATGTAATAGGTGGGTGGCCACTGATATCCACCTGGATTATTCCTCCCTCCTTAGGAAGCATTGGTCTCCATTGCGTTAAGTTCCTCCATGGTGGGGGGGGGGGGGGGGGGGGATCGGTTGAACTTGGTGTTGGATTTGTCCAGGATGTCGTGGACCTATTGGCGGACATGCAGGATGTATATGTGCCGCTGGTGGGCAGCTGTTGAAGGATATGGGAAAATTTATCCATCGTTGCATTGCTCTGTTTCTCAAGGGCCTCCTTGAACAAGATTTCGATAGGATCTTATGCTCCCTCGTCTTTCTTTCCTTCTGCCATGGGGGTCATTGGGGTTGGCGAGGTTGACCTTGGAAGGGTGCAACCAAATCGAGCTCGAAATACTTATACCTAGACCGCATTGGGGACATGCAAAGAAAAACAAATAAATATTAGACCCGCTCTGATACCACTGATCCAGATTTTATGTAGGAACACACAAAATACACATATAACCATAAGCACAGAGATGTAACGAAAATAATGCTTCATTTTATTCATAAAAGAATGAATGAAATAAGCTTAAAAACATAATGGAAACAATATACGGTGTTGGTAGCATATCTATAAGAAGAGATGTGGCAGGAGCAGGCCTCTAATTTTTGTTACATTGAGGCTCGAAGGCCTATTACAGACATAATGGAAATAGATGAGTTAGGGTACTAGTAGCATATCCCTGAGAAGATATGTGATGGCTACCATCCCCTAAACTCTGTTACAATGACGTTCAAAGGCCTATTTATTTTTGAGAAACAATGTAAAACCCAAAACATCAAGAAACCTATCCCTAGGAGATGAAGCACCGAAACTATTGGCCCCGTCTGGGTAAATTGGTGTTTCAACTTCCCAGGGACGTAACTTTGGCATTTGATCTCCGTTTGATGCGCTCAACAGCTCGTTAGAAATATTTTTCTGAGGAATACAAATTTTGGTGTGAGAAACATCAGTCCATGGAGCCATGTTGCTCCTAGTTTTCCCAAAAAACATCGTTTAGGGCCTCAAAACGGCTTCGGAAGTTCAAGACCCAAAAAACTGCTAAATATAGTAAGTTGTGTTGAAACTTACAAACTAAAATAACTGATGGTGGGGGTTCAAATGGACTCGGTGGGTGGCCACCAATATCCACCTAGATAATTAAGTCCCCAAAATGGCTCCGGGAGTGCAAGACCCGAAAAACTGCTAAAAATAGTAAGTTGTGATGAAGCTGAAAAACTGAAAGAATTGATGCTGCGGGTCCAAAAGGAATAGGTGGGTGGCCACCGATATCCACATGGATCAGAGGTTTACCAACCGAGGACCTTAGGGTAACATTTCCCATAACAACATGTTAAAGCATGGAGGTTCCCACAATTGATCAACGGTAACATGCAATGTTAAACATGAAGATAAATCACTAGAATAACTACATTCATACAAATCTTATCTTGTAAGGGACTCATGATTTCATTATAAGCCTAAACGTAATAGAGTAGTGTAACAATATTGGTTTTTTTGGTCATTCATTACATTTTTATGGTGGGTATCCTAAAAAAGGAATTTAACCGAATTTCAAATATAGAATAAATTTAATGATAAAACTAATTTATTGGAATTAAAAAATTATGTATAAAGAGTATATAGAATAAATTTAATGATAAAACAAATTTATTGGAATTAAAATATTGCGTATAATTATTTTAGTGTTCATTTAATAATACATTGATTAGTAATGCATTGATTAGTAGCATATTTTTATTTGCATTGATTAGCAGCATATTTGTATTTGACAAATGTCTAGTGGCAGCCTTTAGTTTTTTTTTAAATTTATTATTATTAAGTTTTAATAGTAATTGGATAAGTATAAAAAATCAATAAAATTTAAATTTACTATTATATAATTTACATAATTTAAAATTAAATAGTATTTGTACATTTGGTGGTTTTTGGTTATTATTACATTAATGTATTTGAGTGTGAGCAAGAATACACATTATTTAGAATACATATTATTTATTTTGATATTCATTTCTTTGTTAAATTCAAATTGTATATTTTTGAAGTTGAATATAATAAGATCATAATATTTGAATTTAATAACTAAAGTATATTTCTTTATTTATTTATTTTTATTTTTATTTTTATTTTTAATAAAGAGGAAGAATTATTTGTGTAGCCCTGAGGATGGTTGATTTTTTATTTTCTTCATTTAAAATTAAAACAAATTAATGGTTATCCAATAATATGTATCCAAAATAAATGAAGCGAAGGCATAGAAATAAACAGGTTAACCCAATTTAATCACTTTTAGCAACACTGTTGTAAGACGGGTCAAATGTGTTGGATTCATCGTGTTGAGTATTTTATTTTCATCGTTTTGGGCAATCTATTGGTTGGTCTCATGAGTTGAATATCATTAGTGTGGTTTTACAAGTAATCATATTTTGAATGATTCCACGCTATCTTGGATAAAATCAGTTATTACAAAGAAATCACATTTCTAGTAAATTATTGCAATGGTTTGATGGTTATCATTGTTGGTGCATGACTTAAAACTAACCTATAGTTTATTTATAGGTTTTGTTAATTTGATCAGAAACTAGTGCATCATCTCCTTTTATCTAGTGGTTAGCAATTTTTTTCTTTACCCTATGATAGATTAGTAATCCATTTATTTCCTTGGCACTTGATGTTATAGTAGTAATTGTATTTTGATGTCAAGTTATGTTAATAGCTATGGTTTCTTCTATTCTCTATGAATTGGTCAAAATTGTAATCAATCCATGAGATATTTTTTTATAGCATGAAGGAAACCTTGTGCTTGGGTAAATAAGTTATAACAATTAATTCACAACATCCACATATGAAGGAGAAAGAAGGAACATAAATTTAAAACAAGGTCATGAAACATAACCTGTATAGTTATAACCAACTTGGAAGGAGGTGATGAATACAAGGAGTTATAGAATGACACTAATGGTATTGAGGTAATAGCTTATATCCTAGATGTATGTTGAATAATCTTAATTCATAGTTAGTATGTTTTTTTATATAAGTAAATGAAATTGATTCATGATAAAAATTCTTATAGTGTATTTTTGTTCCATATTTGATAAGTATTGATATGATTCTCATATTAATGATGTTTCATGATATGATGGTATGTATTAAATGGATGTACTTCTAATGAGAGGTTGATGATGCATATGTGGTGCTTATTTATTTATTTGTTATGATAATGATGATGGATAAGATATTCATAGGGATCATGATGTGATGATATGATATATATTGGCATGTTTTTCATTTATTATGTGATGTAATGATATGTATTTGATGTAAATATGTTGATTGCATAACTTATGATGGTATTTCATGATGTGAATCATGTGGAATTAGATATAGATTTTATGACATGCAAGAGTATGCATTTCTTTATTATTCAAAATGTTGTGATTAACAAGAATGTGATGTTATCATGATGACATGTAAGAGTTGGCATGTGGATTATTTTCTATGATGTTATGACTATAACTAATGCATTGGATGCATGTTGAGATGTGGTGATTGGAAGGAAATCCACAAATGGGACAAGAGGTCCAGTTTGTTTGATGATCTCATGGGAGCCCATACATACGAAGGAGAATATGTAACACCGTATGGGGTGGGGAAAAAATCAATCAACACTACATATGTGAGTGGTTCCTTTTTCTTGTATAGCTCCTGATGGATAGCTCTTTAAGGGATATGGGACCATCTTGAGGAGGCCAAGGGCATGATATTGTAGGCCAAGTGCCTGGTATTGGATTAGGATGCCGAAGTATAGAAGTGGGTGTAAGACTTTGATGCGTGGGGTTGTGCACCTTAGGGAGCTGTGGATGGAGTGGGCCAACCTTGCAAGATGCCTTGAGTACTACTGCATGGAGTACTGAGCAGGGTACCTACCTTGGGGAAAATAAGGTCTAAGCCAGGCGCGAGCCTTGGGGCTAGCCTTGGCTGTGGAAAGACCATGGAGGCTTATGCATGGTTCCGAAAGTGGGAAAAAGGGCAGAGATTCCTTGAAATTTCCGATGTGTGGTGAGAAATTTCGATGCCTACTAGTTATACTAGTTCAGTAAAGGGTGTTGGTTAAACATGAACTAATAAATAATATAATATCATTAAATACTTAACTTCAGGATGAAGTTCATTGAAGAGGGGGAGTATGTAATGTCCCATAATAATTATAAAATAATAAATAATATATAAATAATATAACATAATTAAATAAGTAATAAGTCAAAAGAAAAATAATAAATAATAAATAAAATATTAAACAAAAATTGGAGTTCTAAATAATATAGTAAATAATAAGCTGGAGTCCTAAATAGTAAACAAATCGATGAAGTTAAGATTTAATTGAGAAAGAGTTAAACTAAGAAACTATAATAACAAGTAAAGTAAACACAAAGTAAATAAAACTAAGAGAAACAGTAAATTAAGTAATGTTAACGAAAAGTAAGTTAAACTAAGAGAAACACTAGATTAAGTAAAACTTAAGTTGCATGATGACACAGTGAATGTATGCATGTGGTTCTCATTCCATTGTTTGGTGTATTTAATAGACATTGAGGAATATTCATGGATCATTCTTTCATCCATCCTTTTGAAAGAAAGTTATTGTGAGGCAAAGGATACCCTTGTAGTAGTACATTGATTGAGGGCTCGGGGGTGGCCAACATACAACTGAGCCTATGGTTGGGTGGAGAGTTGTCCCCAGAAATTTGTTGCGATTAGTAGGATCCAGATAGCGTTCAACTTTGGAGTCTCAATTAAGGAATATTTCCGTTACAGGTAATTCATCTTGATCATGTTTTTGAAATTTTTATGATTATTAGTTAAACAGTTTTTGGGTTGATCATTAATTGTTTATTTGATATAATTAATTGCATGTTAAATTTGGAGTTGTTACAGTTATATATATAAAAAAATAGGGTTGATTATCAAGGCATATTGGTTCAATGAAATGTGAGGTTTATTCATCTCCCCATATTCATTTGATTCATTCAATTGTGCTTATGACGAGTCCTCAATCATTTCATACGAAGGGATGCCACTGAATGGATTAATTCTAACTCTAAGAGAATATGAAAATTCATATTGTAAACATAGAGCACCCTTTGCAATAAAATAGGGAATTTTATTCTTGCAATCCCCTTTGGATTGAATATATATCTCTTTTCATTCTCCTTCTTATTACCATTTATACAACCACCAAATCCCCCACGAATATGGCCATTATTGACACATTCAACAAGTTCCTCTATTGATTTCTTCGTCTTAAGTACATAAAATGAAAGAGTAAGGTTGTTGCAATTGAACTCATACGTGTATGGTATATGTGGTGTTGTAGAAGGAGGGCTTACAGCTTGGTCTTTGTGTTCAATCATGTCTTTATAATAATGCTCATTTTGGTAAAAGGATTCTAGAATATTAACATATATGGGTGGGAAGTCTTGAAAATATGCATCCTCATTATGCGAAAGGGTAGCACAATCATGGAGCCAAGTTACTTATCGAGCATGTAACTATTTTGATTTTCAAAAGTATATTTTAAAGAAACACCACCTTTTATTTTCTTTCAAATTCTTGAATCTCTTTGATGAGAAGAATATTTAGTATTCTACATATTCATCTTATTGAAGAACACTATCTTTCTCATGAAAACAATAGGATTGTGCAATAAGATGATTTTATTTAGATCCTTGAATATCCTCCTCAGAAAGAGGATTCATCCTTCTAGTTCATGCATCATCTGTATTAAATCAAATTCATGCATCGCATTCTTGAGAAAATTCAATTAATATATTGTCTCCTCACATCAAGCCCCCATTCACTCTTCTTGGTTAGGAGGGGATGATAGCTCATAAGCCATTTTTAATGGGTCATGATTCTAGCAATTTTTTAGTTACCATATGAGAATTGATTTCCTTAATTATACTACTATTTTTTCGCACCACAACCAATATGACATTGCATTCAATAGGAAAAAGGATTTATTCCTTGGTGCAGTTGGCAAGAAATATTTAGTTGTGTTTCCAAAAATATATTAAGAATATATGCATAATAAGAAACATGAATGGCATGATAATGTTCTCCTTCCTCTCAATAATATTCCATAAACATTTTTATCTTCACAAGGTGAAAAAATCTTGTTAGTAAAAATTCCAATTTGATGTTTCCGACCTATCAATTTTCTTGAATTATTTCTTACGCTATTTTAAAGAAAACTCAAGCTCAATATTTAAGATGATTTCTCTAGTAAGGAGGGAAATCCAACTCCAAATATTTCACTTCGTTAATTTATCTATTATTTAGGAACCCAAATCTCATGGTGGACTTGGAATCAAGTATTATAGCAATGGGTGTTAAACTCCTACGAAGGCTAGTGTCAGGTAAGTATGAATGGTGGAAAAAGGTTTTTCAGTTGCACAAAAATTATTGGATAGGGGGAGGAAAGAAACCTTTATATGATATTATCCCAGTAAGAGGAAGGTAAACCATTTTGAGACTTATGAAATTTTTCATTCCAACAATAACAGATCAGTTTACCTATATTTTATGAAATGGAAAAAATATCAATATTTGGAAGAATAACATCATGGGTCATCAAATGCTTGAATCCTGGGATCTCATGCCTTTAAATATATGATTGAATAGTAAGTAGAAAATTCCCTCTTTGACATTTCTTCATAGGACAAATATTTAGGATTATTGAGAGGGTGGGACTTTGGGGCTCCACCTACACACTTGTTCCATTTGGTGGTCTAAATGGAACATAAATTGCATGGTGGTTCGATTCAGAACCTTGAGTAATAATATTGTATAGGTTTGGGTTTAGCTGAGTATTAAGTGAAGTAGAGATATGCCTAACAACTTTATCAATATTCACTTCCCCACGAAGCCTCGATGTGGAGAAAAATATGGCATCCTGATGCCTTGAAAAATATTAATATTTTATATTAGACCTTATCTTATGAAAACATATATACCTCAAAAAGTATGAAAATGAGAGGAATCGAGGGTCCCTCCCAATGTTCTCTTTACCTTTTTAGTTCAGAATCTTCTCATTTCTATTTTTTTGATTTCCATTTAATTATGGGGGTTTGGTTAGTTGAGTTAAAATCCTTGAGGATCTATTTAAGTAGTAAAATTCAATAAATAAACTATTTTGGACTTGGCTTAGTCATTAAATAAAGTCCCTTCCTTGCAAGTCTATTTAGAAATGGTATGATTTGCATTGTCTAAATTCCTATGTTGGAAATTTGGTCCAAAAAATATTATGCCATATTCCAATAGATGATGAGTCAACTAGAGATTGTGGAAATTAATGGGGTTCTCATTAATATAGGAGGGAAGATAGTATGTCCCTATGTTGTTGAAAATATCAGCATTGGGATAAATTTGACAAGTGTTGCAAAAACCAAAAAATTATAAAACTTGAAAAAATAACGATAAAACTCAGCAAAATTAAGATACCACCAAAATATTTGTAAAAGTTGGAAAAATTGGCTTGGCTAAAAAATCATGATTTCTGGATTTTTCGACTTTAAAATCGCGATGTTTTCAACAAATATATGCATGGATCCCATGAATTATTCCCAACAATATTTTTATATTCACTTTTGCAAGGTTTAAGGCTTGCCTCTTCACTAAATATTCTTAATTTGACAGTGGTGGGGGACTCAAATAATTTCATTAGCCTTATGGTCTTATACACAAGCCCCATGGATTTCGTGTTTACATTGTCATTTATCAGGATTCAACGAGCTATATCCCACATTTTTTACATGGTATTTTTTCATATGTTTAAGAAAATAGTCAAATTGTGGAGCATTACACAAAAAGGCTATATGTGGAAATGTGGGGAGAATTGTTATCAATGTGAAAGTATATATATCAAACATATCCCATTAAGTCACTTGTCTCCTCACAAAATTCCAAATAAAAAGGGGCACTTAGATCCTCTCATGAAGTATGAGTCTAAATTGAATGATAAAATGTAAGGAAATAACTAAGAAGTAGTAGATGAAGTTGGAAGCAACCACATCCTGAGCTAGTTCTTTATTTTCTCTAAGAAATCAAATATTTTAGGTATTTTTTGTAGAATTTACATCTTTGAGTTCTTCCTTCAATTTTTTTTATGTAAATTTGCTTGAACTGGACACTTTTTGGTAGGGTTAAAGCCCTAGTTAATCTACAACTATAGGAAACCAAAGCACTTTATGAAACTCTATTGCGAGAAATTTCTATAGTATATTTGCTTCATATAAAGTTTAAACTTTAAACATAACTACCATTGTTTGTTTAAAAAAAAATCCAACTTAAATGTTTTCTTATGAGCTATTCCCTTTGTAGGAAAACATTCAAGGACTCTAGTGGAAGTATGAATATTTCTCTAGCCAACGGGGATATGTGACCATAATTAAAACTCTTTGTTATAACAAATTTGGAATTGAAGCACATAAAATCTAATTCTTCAATGATCTCGTTCAACGTTGAAAAATAAAATGGCTGATGACTAAATAAAGAGAGGATATGGGAGAGAAAATCTAGAGGATTAAACTCAATGGATTGGTGGAAAAACCATTGGGTTATGGATTCAAGTTATTCATGATCATGGGTTTAGGAAGTAATTGCAATAATAAACAAGTAAATGGCCTTTTTCGATGGAATATTCTGATTAAATCAAAGATAGTAAGTACAGAGAATAAACATACAAAATCCCCTACACATCAAGCACCTTTTTTGAAACTAAAAGAGATGCAATGTCAAGTATCAAGATATTAAATATGCTGAAGAGGATATAATGACATAGAAAATTATGAGAAGGTGGAATTATGTTTCATTTATAGGTTGAATAAATGTAATTTTTTTCGGCATTGGCATTGTACGAATAAAATCAAACAATTTAATCATATTACATTTAGGAAAAACCATAGATGAAACTGGGTAAGGAAAACTATGTTCATTATATTAATAGTAGCATGAATTTATCAAAATCCTATACACAATAAAATCCATTACTCTCCAACCTATATTTTAAAATAACAAAAATATTAAATGGAAATGAGAAAAATCCATAAAATTCCAAATATGTGTAGAAGGCATACTGTAATTATAGCTAACTAGATTATGAAGAAGAAAAATATTTTAGAAGATGAATAATAGAAGTACAAAAATAACCGAGAAAAATAGACAAATAACTTTAGTGATGAATCCTCAGCTCAAGTATTATGTGAATGTTGTTATGTATCTCTCCTCCTAAAGTATTTCCCTCTAGGAAGAAGAAGTGTCATGTTAGTAGAGTCTTGAATACCCCCTATAATCGAACCTTTATTTCCTTTGTGACTATTGCATAAGTAGTTTTGCATTTATGGAAATTCCCAATTGAATCTAGTATCTATCACTTTCATTTTTTGGCCTCAGTTCAATTCCAACCAAAAAAATTTGTATTGATTTCTCAAAATTTGTTTCAACTAATCTTCCTTTCTGTGAAACAAATTTGGCCTCTAGATGGTCCCTCAAACCATTTTGAGAAATATTCCTCTACGTATTTGTTGGTTAACTCAACAATAATTTCTAAAAGTGGGAGACTCTCTTAGATTTTCTAGATGATGGTAAATAGACACTACACTAAAATATTTACTTAAAAATAGTAGATAGTTTAAAATTTAAACCCACTCTAAATTGCATATCTAATGATCCTATTATATATGAACACATATTGTAGAAAATATATAACATAAAATTAGTAGATGGACTAGCAAAACCTGTTATTTATTTCTGATTAATTATGAACCAAAATATGCTACAGAAAGAAGTGACAAACTAATTTTCTACTCAATATTGAAGTGAATGATGCATTCCTCCTTATATAGCAAAAAAGTGGTCTTGTTAGGGTTTACAAGGCTATATTTAAATCCTAGATCTGCCACAGTGTTGATAATTGTACTCTTGTCTCTTAATGAGTGATAGTCCCTAATTAGTTTTGTCTAGAAAGAGAAATATCTCTATAGGATTCATGCCCTATCACTAGACTGAATATTCCTTACCTAACTAAACTTAGACTTAATTCAAAATTAGAAAAATACTATAGTAAAATTTAACTAAGATATATGCAAAATGTGTAACTCATGGAGGTTGTTAAGGATAGATTGTGGGAAATAAAACAACATTTGCTTCTACATATTCTAATGCACCATACTAATGAATCTATAAGAGAAGAAGTACAATCTCTCTATATAGTTTGAATCTCTGTATCTAAAGTGTCTTGATTTATTCAAAATCATGTGCACGACTGCTAAATATGTCCCTACACTATAAAAGACTATTCAAGATACACTCTAGCACTATATCTTTCCAAGGAAATTCTTCTTCACCAATCGAAGTCCCTCCCTAAATGATTTTAACTTTTCCCTTTACTAGGCCTCTAATTAGTAATTTTGCAACCTATTGATATGTTTAGATATTATTTAGATAAACTCCTCCCTTTTGGACCTATTCATTGAGAAAATGGTACCTGATGTCAATATGCTTAGATCCATCATGGAATACTAGATTATCAGAGTTTGATGCTACTCTAGCTGACATAGTAGACCACAGTAAGCTCCAAAATATTTCCTGTCAATTATGCAATCAAATTCTCATGAATAGAAGTACTACCTACGATGAATGTGTGTTGTATGCGATGCTAGAAAATTCTACTTATTACTAAACTAGAAACTCATTCTTGAACCCAAAATGAAGAAACACCTTGAAGTACTCCTCTTGTAACACACATTTATTTCCCTATCATAATTGATGAATCCATTTGTCATTAACTCATTATATATGACATATATTAGATTAAAATGTATTGGGACTTTAAAATATCAAAGCACATGTTTTGTATCTATTTGGTAAATATGTATCAACCCAACCATTAACTATCTAAAGTTATTCACTACAAAACATATATAAAGTCTAATCTTGAATACATATGTCATGGATATAATGAACTGTTTATACAATAAAGGATTTGCAAATTTTGAATCAAATTCAGAATGATAGCAGTGGTCATGGGTTTACAATATATCATTTGGAAACTTTTAAGGGTCTCAACTGTGTATTTTCCCTTACCAAGGAAACCCTCACCAATACTCTACAAGACATATAAACCTAAGAAATCTTACATCAACACAATATCCATTTAAAATTCTTGTGTCACCTTAGATTTGCGCCTTACAATTATCTTCTATAAATAACTTATAAGCATCAAATAATCTACATAAACAACTAGAATAAGTAGATCATATCTACCAAAAAAACCATTTTGCAGGAGTACATGTAATTGTAATGTCCCCCATGTATTAATTGTCGAAGGGATGAAGTATCCTATCAATAAGTGTACACTATAGTCTTTCAAAAAGGGGGAAAACCCAATTGGCCATTTTTTTAGGAAGAACTAGGTAAAATATTAGAGAAGCTGGAGCAAGAAGGCCAAAGTTGGGGTTTCCATGAACCCCTCTCAATTATTTAAGGAGGAGAAAACCCCAAAAAATAAATCTACAAATACAGAAAAATAACATCAGTTTGATAATCAATTTCGATTAATTTGTCTCTCTTTTTATTTGAGCCTAAGATCTCAGGGCTTTAAGAACCATTTCTCTTATTTGACTATTTTTGGTGGAGTCTATCCCACACTACCTAGTTTCCCTTTCTTTTATTCTGGAACAGGTGATTAGAGTAGTATAGTTTGGCTTAAAAATCAAAGATCTTACTTTGCTTGAGCACAAAGACTCTTAGATAATACTAATTTAATTGGATCATTGAGGCTCTTCCTATTAAACTAAGGGAATCTTTCTTGTATGTTTTTTAAGGATGAGATCAGAAAATTCAGTGCTAATCATAAGGCATCTAATGGATATGTCTAAGGAAAATTCGATGGTCTCTATTATCACCAAATTGAATCCTGTGGGGCTGCTTCAATGGTCAACTTGGATTAACTATTTCAAACCACTTCTAACTAAAGCTTAGACTCTTTAGTTTGAGAGGGCTCTCTCAAGGGTGTTTTATGATATTGAATAATGATAGTACTAGATGGCTAAATCTATAAATTTTCCCTTGGTTTTGTATGTTTATAGGTTGAAAAATGAAGGCTTGCTACCATTGGGCTATGGAGTTAGTGACAGGGATCTCAATGACAAAGGTTATCCTTGTGGAAGTTGAGGCATGTAGATATTTAAATGAAAGTGTAATACACACACAAAGAGTTTACTCAATATATAAATTCTCAAAGGAATTCATAGCATGAGAAACATGAATTTAGAGTAATGAACATTAATATACTGAAAGAAAGACATGGAGAAAGATATACAACAGTTTAATGCTTGAAAGGAAGTCAGAGCATGCAAAGCATGAATTATGAGTAATCAAACATTAATATATTAATAGAAAGTAATAAGATACATAGGACAGTGTTCATGAAAACATCAAATGAATCTCAAGTGAAGGATGTAACCAATAGCCACTCCCTATTCCTGATCAAAACTTTTTTACAATGGTAGCAGTCAGCAATAAAATATTCCAACCCTTGACTACTTTGATGCTTTGTCTTTATATAGACATTATTACAGTAAGGATGATCTTCTTGATGGCTAGATTCATCGAATTCTTCCTATGACACATCACATAGCTGAAAAACATATCTTCTAATAAGAAACTGATAGCTACATCTTAAAGAAGACATTTCCAAAAAGGACTCAAACTCCTATTTATTACATATGTCTACCTTATCTTTGAAATAGTTAAATGTTAGTTAAAAATAATCATCACATGCTCGAAGGATAAATGATAGGTTCATTACCACCTTTACATATTTAAGAATTTCCTAGACATGTGGAACAAAACCCCATTTTTCAGGAATGTATAACCCTCATCTTCAACGAGAGCTTTGGATGATAACCTGTCCCCATAGGAATTTATTTGAGTCATAAATACATGATGTTGAGGTCCATTGACATGTTGGAGGAGTCCATATATCGAAAAATTCCATTAAGATGCTCCAAAGCCTTCAAAAATAACTCGCTATGAAAATAGGACAGTTTTGTAGTGAACTTTGGTAGTGTTGAAAATTGACTTATGCACCCAATAGCTTTGCTCCTTTGTTATTCCATGGTGTCAATAAAGTAATGACACATCACCACCATCAATATCCCTCCTTGAAAATTGAAAAAAAAATGACTCTAGAAGCAAAAGGGATACTACATGTTTTTTCGTAGTGTTTTCCTGGCTTTAAGCCTAGGAAATGCTACGAAACTTTGTAAAAGTGCAAAAATTCCAGATTTCAAAATTGTCTCCAAAAATTGACCTCTATCTATAAAAAAATTAATCTTCTGAATTTAATGAACCTCTTTGCATGTGATGGACCTCATCAAACTAATGAGGAACACAATCACCATCACATTACATATTTAAAACATCTTTGCAGATTTTTCCTTTTTTTCTGAAAAATAGGTCTTAGAATAGAGCTTATATCTCCAACTCCATGATGTATTTTGGAAAAATGGAGGAGGTTTTTGTATATAAGAAGGTTTCTAAGAAAAAAATCTATTGGTTTTTTAAATAATGTCTCTAGCTGTCTAGAATCTGCATTTGAAAAACATGTATAAAACATGAAAACTCTATTTTCTGAAAATAATGCCCAAAGAAATACCTGTATCTCCCAACTGATAGCACCAGTGAGAAAAGTGAGAGAAATTATTTTTTTTTGTTCCATGCTTGACAATAACCTCTCTCTTTATTTCTAATTTCATCCTTTTTCATCCATAATACTCTCTTTAAACGTACGGCTCAAACAGTCCAAAAACACAACAATTTCCTTGTTAGCTCCAACAGAAATTCAAACAACTTGAAATGATGCATGCTTTAGCAAAGATAGGGTCCTTCACGAATAGCTTAAGGTTCATGGGCTTCTACCTTATCCACAGAGCCTCATTTCTATGCTTTCATGTGCATGAACAACTCCTTTCATAACCAAGTTGCCATCTTAAAAAGGTGACACCTACAAAGACAAATTGGACAACAAGTTGCTTCGTGTGGTGAGGTAGCTCTCAAACAGTGACAGTGAGATGCTTCACATGCAAGAATGAATTTTGAATGACAAATAGAAGCTTAGGATAAGGTTTTATGTTTTAAATGACAGATCATGGTTTAATTATGACACATACATGACAAAAGGGTAATGATGACCTCAGACATGGCTATGTACCTTTGAATTAACCATAAGAAACTCTAATGACCTTCACCATAGCTCCAATCATGGAATGAAATTTAATATCCAATTTGACAAGATAGACATAAAAACCATTTTGTACTGTAGTTAGTTCATTTCCTGGCAATTTAACTACGAAAATATTAGGCAGTTTCGTAGCAAAAATCTCTCTTTTTACAATGTAAAATGCTAAGAAAAGAGGAAAAATGGGCTAAAATGACATTTTTTTGAAATCAAAAGCTTTGGAAATTAAATATGTCATAAGTTGATGACTGATGGGACATGATATGACTTGAATGGATGTGGGTTTGAAACAATAGGTTAAGATGAAAATAAATAAATTTTTCTATACCAATTTGTGACAAATGAACTCTATGACCATACCTTTGAAAAATGAACTCTAAGACCATGTCAAATAATGTTTCACTTTTTCCGAGTGATAATAGTGGCTCCACTTGGGATGGTGTGCCCCTGTGGTACACCAAAGAACCTGTAGTTCTAGTGTTATCCTTCTTTTTGGCAATAAAAACTCTGAAATTTGCCACGCCTTCTTCAAACTCTTATGGCCTTCACCTCGGGCTCAAGCTTGATGATTACTGCTGAAAAACCAAAATTGTACATTCTAAAGAGATGCTCAACTTGCTTGACCTTATTCACACACACTCCTACCTACCCTAACAACTCCAATCTTCATGTTTGATTAAAGCAACATGAAACTTCCAATAAAGCTAGTCAATGAGATGATCTGACACCTGAACCGCTTAACTGCACTTGAGCCAAAAGTAAACAAGATACTAAAATGACAAAGGAAACACAAAATGAATCTGACTTTCACAATGAAAATATAATTGGAAATTTGGACAGTAGAACTCTTCCACGTAGTCAGCTATACGATCATATAAGACATAGTTTGTTTGATAATCCTCAAGACATTCTACAGTTTTAGACAACTCATATATTCTTTCTTTGGAAACATAAGATTCTAGTTGTGTGCTATGAAACTCATTTTCAAACTGATTTTCAAGAACAATGTATTCTTCCTGAATCTCAAAAGAGGAAGGTAGAAGCACCCTCTCTTTGTGTTCTGGCATGAATTTTTTTGAAAAGACTTATGTTGATCATGAAAACTATAGGATTGAAGTTGGCCTTCTAAAATGTCAACGTCGTTCTCAATGTTCTTAGCAACTTCATCCAAAAATTGAATCTTATCTTCTTACTTGCACTCAAATTAATTTAAATAAGAATACAAGGACAAAGAAAAAATTTCATCCACTTCCTCATTTGTGTGATCATCATTCCATTCTTTAAAACCTTGAATTGAAGGAGAGTCTGCCACCAAATCTATTTTTTCCATCCATGTTTCCAAAAAAATAAGCCAAAAACCTACAAATGACTTAATAGATATGACAGGAAAGCTTTCAATACACTGTTTACATTTCCCTTGAAATTAATCATAGAACAATATGATGCAAATGTCTTCATGTCTGACTCTAATAAGCTTAGTAAAGTCATAGAAACCTGATATATGCCTCAAAGTCAAAATCAAATCTTCTCAATTAAATTTTGGACCATTCCTTAAAAAATATTTATCCTTGGGAAAAGGATTTGCGAAGCCATAAATTTTTGAAAAATATACACATGCATACATTGAAACAAGAATGGTAGCATCTTAGTTCTTCATAACTCCAGTGGAATCACCATGAATCTATGAAATTTTGAATTCTTTAACAATGGATTTTCCAAGGTAGTTCTGAAGCCTCAAAAAATTCTGAGCTCCTGCTACCTCCAAGGTTTCAGCTTCACTTTTTTGCACAAAAATTTTGGGAAATAAGTCTTCAAGCTCCCAGCAGATGCACCAAAATGTTATCACCAAATTGAGTCTTGTTGGGCTTCTTCAATGGTTAACTTGGAGTAACTCTTTCGAACCACTTCTAACTAAAGTTTAGCCTCTTAAATTTGAGAGGGATCTCACAAGTAGGTTTTATGATATTGAATAATGATAGTACTAAATGGATAACTATATAAATTTTCTTGGTTTTGTATATTTACAGGTTGAAAAATGAAGGCTTTCTAGCATTGCGCTATGGATTCAGTGACTGTGATCTCAATGAAAAAGGTTATCCTTGTGGAAGCTAAGGTTGGTAGATATTTAAATGAAAGTAGAATACACCCACACAGGTTTTACTCAATATATAAATGTTCAAAGGAAGTCAGAGAAAGAGAAACATGAATTCTGAGTAATGAACATTAAGATACTGAAAGCAGGACATTGAGAAAGATATCTAATAGTTTAATGCTTGAAAGAAAGTCAGAACATGCAAAGCACTAATTCTATGTAATGAAACATTAATATATGGAAATAAAGTAATAAGATGCATAGGATAGTGTTCATGAAAACATCAAATGAATCTCAGGTGAAGGATGTAACCAATAACTACTCTCTATTACTGATCAAAACCTGTTTACAATAGTAGCAGTCAGCAATAACATATTCCAACCCTTGAATACTTCGACTCTTTGTCTTTAAATAGACATTATTACAGCAAGGATGATGTGCTTGATGTCTATATTCATCAAATTCTTCCTATGACACATCACATAACTGAAAAACATATCTTCTAATAAGAAAATGATAGCTACACCTTAAAGAATACATTTCCTAATAGGACTCAAACTCTTATTTATTACATCAGTCTATATTGTGTTTGAAATAGTTAAATGTTAGTCACAAATAGGAATCACATGCTAGAAGGATAGATGATAGGTTAATTACCACCTTTACATATTTAACACTCTCCTAGACATGTGGAACAAAACCCTATTTTTCAAGAATGTATAACCCTCATCTTCAAAGAGAGCTTTGGTTGATGACGTGTCTCCACAACACTTTATTTTAGTCATAAATACATGATGTTGAGGTCCCTTAACATGTTGGAAGAGTCCAACTGTTCAAAACTACCATTAAGATGCTCCATATCCTTTAAAAATAACTTGCTATGAAAACATGACAATTTTGTAGCGAACTTTGGTAGTGTTGAAAAATGACTTCTGTACCCAATAACTTTGTTGCTTTGCTTCCATGGTGTCAATCAAGTAATGAAACATCACCACCATCATTATCCCTCCTTGAGAAAAGAAAAAAGAAAAATAAAAAAAAACTTTAGAGGAAAAAAGGCTGCTACAGGTTTTTTTGTAGCATTTTCTTGGCTTTAAGCCTAGGAAACAGTACGAAACTGTGTAAAAGTGCAGAAATTCCAGATTTCAAAACTATCTCCAAAAAGTGACCTCCAACTATAAAAAAACTTGATCTTTTGCATGTAATGAACATCTCTACATGCTATGGACCTCATCAAACGAATGAGGAACACAATCACCATCACCTTACATATTTAAAACATCTTTGCAGATTTTTCATGTTTTTTCTGAAAAATAGGTCTTAAAACAGAGCTTATATCTCTGATTCCATGATGTATTTTGTAAACCTGGAGCAGGTTTTTGTATATCAGAATGTTATTAAGATAAAATTGTATTGGTTTTTTAAATACCATCTCCAGCTCTCCAGAATCTGCATTTGAAAAACATGTATAAAACAGGAAACCTTTGTTTTCTGAAAATAGGGCCCAAAGAAATCCCTATATCTCCCAACTGATAGCACCTGTGAGAGAAATGAGAGAGGTTTTTTTTCCTTGTTCTTTTCTTGACAATAACCTCTCTCATGTTTTCCAAATTCATCTATTTTAATCCATAATCCTCTCTTTAAACTTACTTTTCAAACAGTCCAAAAACACAACAATTTCCTTGTTAGCTCCAACAGAAATTCAAACAAATTGAAATGATGCATGCTTCAACAAAGCTAGGGTCCTCCACGAATATATTAAGGTTAATGGACTTATATCTTATCCATATAGCCTCCTTTTATAACCAAGCTGCCCTCTTTAAAAGGTGACACTTGTAAAGACAAATTGGACAACAAGCTGCTTGGTGTGCCGAGGCAGCTCTCAAACAGTGACAGTGAGATGCTTCACATGAAAGGACGAATGTTGAATGAAAAATAGCAGCTTAGGGTAAGGTTTTATGTTTTAAATGATATCTCATGCTTTAATTATGACACATACATGCCAAAAGGGTAATGATGACCTTAGACATGGCTATCTTCCTTTGAAATAACCATAAGAGACTCTAATGACCTCAACCCTAACTCCTCTAATCATGAAATGAAATTTCATATTGAATTTGACAATACAGACAGAGAAACCTTTTTTTGTAGCGTAGTTTTTTCATTTTCTAGTAGTTTCTCTATGAAACTATTAGGCAGTTTCGTAGCGAAAACTATCTTTTTACAATGTAAAATGCTACGAAAAGAGGAAAAACTGGATAAAGTGACCTTTTCTTGAATTCAAAAGCTTGGGAAATCAAATATGTCAGCAAATGATAACTGATGGGACATGATATGACTTGAATGGAGGTGGGTTTGAAACTTAGAATAGGTTAAGATGAAATTTTTTTAATTTTCCTATACCAATTTGTGACAAATGAACTCTATGACCATACCTTTGAAAAATGAACTCTAAGACAATGTAAAATAATGTTTCACTTTTTCTGAGTGATAACAGTCTCTAAGACAATGATTTTGTGCTGGAATTATTAGGGGATTCAACCTCCTAGGAAAACAACAGATCACAAAAGTATGTAATTCTAGGAAGCTACGGAAAAAGTGAAAATTAGACTATTACAAAAAGAGGAAATCGAGCTATAGACAAAATCCATGTATTCTGAGACTACAGATTACAGGGTCACACAACTGTAGAATCCATAGGGATGAGGGTTAGAGGTTCAAGGTTCGAAGGGCTATAAGACTGAAATTCTACTCCATATAGTGAGTTAACTACATGCTCTTTTCCCAACAAGTTAATAGACACTCTCTAGGTTTTGTAGGAAAGTTGGGTAAATTAATTGTTACAACATTTAGTTAAATATATCTTGTAATCATATTTGGTTTGATTGAGAAGCACTATTATTTGGCTATGTATAACTTGATTATTGGAGAGTCGGTTCAACTAATGTGGATTTTTTGAATCTTTTATTGTTGATTGTTATCTTAATGGTTCCTTTCTATTATGGTTTATTTATATGAAGAACATAATTGTTAATGTATGAACGAATCAATTTTCTAGTATGTCTAATGGAAACCCTAGTGTAAAATAGAAACGTTAGGACAGAAAATTATCCTAGATCACTATAGTGGTATTAGAGTTGTCTCTCTTGCTATCATGGAGGGTGTTTATAGATGGAACAACTAGAAGAAATTTTTGGCAGGGAGTAAGCATATTCTTGGTATAAGTTGGAAGAGAAAGAAGAAGAAACTATAAAAAGATTGCAAGAATTTAACATAAGGGCCCTTAAAAAATTAGATGAGTTGGACAAAAGAGCTTTGATATCTAAGGAAAATTAAGAGGTTGAAAAACACAACTAATATGAGAAAAGTATAGGTAGTGTGCCATGGGGAAATGGAAGAAAACAAGGAAATCATAATCCAACAACAAGATATTCACCAAAGTTTCATAAGGAGGTGCCTAATGTTGAAGAGGAATACTATACTCAAAAGGATCAAACCCTTATTAGTAAGGGTAAATATAATGAAAATCGAATGCAAGGGATAAAATAATTAGAAAAAATTTCCACAGGTGGTACAGGTAGAACAACTAGTAATGACCAAACTATGAAATATATTCTATAGATAACTTTAAAATAAGTAAGGAGGGTCACTAAGAGAGAATCATGATCTCCCAAAGAGAATTTCTAAGCCTAAGATGTTGGAAAATAGAAACCATAATACTTTTTTGAAGTTGGAAAAAAAAATAAGCGAGATATTAAGGAGGAAAAATGAGTTGTCAGAAAGTCAAGTGATGATAAGAACCTTTTTTGAAGTAATGAATATAACAATGTTATCATATATCTAGGGAAAGAAAGGAAGGCTTTCAGAATTCTAGTTAAAATATTTTATATAAATATAAATAAGAGTAAAGTGGAGGTTGAAAATAAGATTCATGGTGAAGGGGGTGTCCAACAACTAAGGAAAATATTGAAATAATATGATCCAATTGACATATCCAAGTATTTATGTGATTGGTGATATGGAAAATATAAGAATATCTACTAATCAGAATGTAACCTTAGAAAATTAATGTATTGAAGATAAATAATCCATAGTAAATACACTATTGAAAACTACTAATTGATTTCCTCAAAAATCCCTTAAAGATGCAACTCACACATCCATGCTATCCATGAACATTGAGACTAGTCAAAGTGCCATATTCAGGGAGATTGCCATATTATTTTGGGTTATTAATGATTTCTCATGACAACCCTGTAGAGAAACAAGTATCAACATAATTACAACTAACATTAGGAACCCTAATTCATATAATACAATTGGGTTTCGACATTGAAATCCTCTACTTATATCTTGAAATAACTTCTCTACTACGGGGCTTCTGTTATATCCCATTATTATTCTTTCACACAAAACATGTTGGGAAACTCTTAGGGTTTCCTCTAAATCGTTATTATCTTGTAGCTTAGTTAATTAGGGAACTTGTTGTTGCACCATGATATCACTCTTATTGGACATTGGATTAGCCTATAAACATCACATAATTTGCAAACATTACAGGTTTATCTTAAATAAATGCTTCTTAAAAAATAATTGTTTTTCATATAATCATTTACATTCATTCGTTTAAAAGGATTTGAAAGAAACAAGTCTCTTATTACTATGTTTTCATGGTTTACAATACACAAACCTCATGAGAAATTTCCTTTTCACTCTAAATCAATTTTCCTTGGGCTCTTTGAAGCATTTCAAAATCCTCTTATCTCGTTCAATTCTAAGGGTTTCATAAATCAATTCTTCCCTCCTGTTTTAAGAGTTTTGGATTTTAATTTTAAATGTGTTCCAACAAATATAGTTTGATCCCTTTTAGCGAGAAAAAATCTCCAACAATAGTTTTGCAAACTTTGCCAAAAAAATCCTATAGAATGTAAGCTCCTTCCATCAGCTAATGCAAACCCTTTCCTTCCCTACATTCCCCTATTTATAAAAGGTTATGAAAATGATGTGTGATATCTTTAATATTTATTTTCATGATAAAATAGGAAAGAAATTTTGTATAGAATAAAATAAAACCTTAAAAAACCATCTACCACAACCATTACGAAAATGTTAGCTTAAAAGCCTTGTAAACATGAATCCCACATAAACCAAAATAAATTTCTCTAGACATGACTCTTTGACCAAGATAGCAAGGTCAAACTTGCAAGGTGTTTATGGATGAAGAAGATAGTTTGTTTCAAAGTTGCAATATGTTTATGGATAATTTTAGTTTGATTTTTATTTTTGTCTATATTTTTATTTCTATTTATACATATATGTTCTCCACATATATTTATTTATTCATACAATTTATCAAAAAACTCCTCATTGAAAATTGCATTACCCTGATATGGATTCACTTTGAGAGTCCAAAATGTTGGAATTTGTAGAACAACTCGTCACAGGTTTCTTCCAAAAAAAGGAATTCAATTAAATTCCCTTGTATGGAATCATTATTTCAAAATTTTCTCGACATGTCATTGAATTTGGGTAATTAAGATAAGTGAATATTATTGAGATATGAGTTTGTTCTACTATTTGGTATTTTTATGTTGAGATAAAGTATTTTATTAATATTTATGGCTACTTCTTCATTTAAGGTTAGATTTGTTGATATATTTATTGTTAAAGGTGACTGAAATCTTAGTGTATGTCTATAATTTTTGTTATTCTTTAGAATTTTCTCGTTACTAAAGGAGATATGTCTTCTACTAATTAGCAAATTCTTCTCCTTGTAGGTAATTTTCATAATGTATCTAACCTAGTTATATGCCCACAACCATTTTGGATAATCTATGAGCCTTTGAATTTAATTCCCTATAAATGTGATCAAAGAATATAACTGTTTAGCCCTAAAATTGTCTTCTCTTTTGCCAAATTCCACTTCATTTCATCATTCCTTAGACCTAAAGATCTATAAGAATGATTAAAATCACTTAAGGAATACATGCAATGACTAACTTGTTGTAATTTTGTGATTTTGTTGCCTTAATGATTTCTGAGCAGTTTTAGCTACAAAATGCGGTCATTCTATAACTAGTTAAATGTTCCGTAGCCATTTTGGTGTTTAAACATGTTACATGTGTCATTTGAAGAAAAGGCGTATATGGTTAGATTATAAATCTTTCCTACATCATTCCTTTGTTGGGAAAAAATACTGAGAGGGGGGGGTGAATCAATATTTACTGCATATTCAAAACTTTTTACTTTTTCATTCCTTAGAACCCATACGCTACTTTGATGAAGCCAAGTAGCGTATACACGCGGATATCCTTCATAAAACTCACGTATACACAGAGATATAATTATGCCATTAGTTCTTCACTTATATCATTCCACCATTCATTCATTAGATGTTCTATAAACAGTAAACATGTGCAGTAAGAACAGAATAAACCATCACACAAAGCATCACACATGAACACCAGGATTTTTAGGTGGAAACCCAAGTCGAGAGAAAACCACCGCTGCAGTTGCTCAGCCTTCAATATTTTATCATAGAGAAAACATCTTACAACATATGTGCTGGTGCAGACTCCTACCAGCACGCAGGCACCCACCTGCGCTCGTTTACCAGCCTCTCCTGGAAGGGAGCTCCAACCCCCTGACTCGTTTACCAGCCTCTCCTGGAAGGGAGCTACGACCCCCCGATCTCGTTTACCAGCCTCACCCGGAAGGGAGCTACAACCCCCTGACTGAAGGCTACAACCCTCAGCACCACCTTGGACCACGTTTCATCAATTTTCACACTGGATCCAACAACTTCAATAGAACAACATTTGCAGGCCACGTTTCATCATATTTTCATACTGGACCCTTTCCATACTTTTAAGCACAAACATACATCACCAACAGATACTTATCAATCCAGACAACACAGATCAGACAGCAGTGATACAGCAGAATAGATCAGATGTTCCATACCCCATGCTTCAGCAAACCCTAGTTTGCATACGCGCTTTCACTTCACTGATGTCGCGTATATACGTTTAGTCCACACAACCCAAACGTATACTTCAGATGTATTTATCACAGATACGCGTTTCTTCTTCAGAGAAGTCACAGATATACGCGTTTCCTCCGAAGTAGCTGATAGATCTTCAATCATTATAGAAAAGAACACTTTCTGGCTGCATCGATATCTTGGGCTTTAGATTATCCTTTTACTTCGCGTATGTTCGCCTAGATGTTCGCTCATCACCGATCTAGTCATTCCATAAACGTATCTAGCAAATACAAGTATATTTCAGATCTAAACATCCCCTTCTTCATCACCTCATCGGGTGCATCATACATTCAGATCTCGCATTCCAATTGTAACCCTTTCCATTCAGATATGCTCCAAGAGAGAAGTATTCATTCAAGCTCGTATATCTTGCACCCACACTTGGTTTGCACAATGAATTTCTTCTTATATAGGTTTACCCTTTTTCAATGTACTTAATGAGCCAAAACCGCTGACATCTATGGTATTGTGATCGGGTCAATTAGGCGAATCATTACCCAATACAATGGGTCAATACCATGGTGGTTACCCCTGGTTTTGCACTTTTTGAGCGCTTTTGCCCATACGCTACTTGGAACGTTCTTTTCCGCATGCATACGCGACTTCCCTTAGACAGATCCGCGTATGCATAGAGACATACTCTTTTCATCATACTTTGAGCACATTCTGAGTTCCTTTCTTCATTTCCTTCTGTGCACACTGTAGATACATCATATCACATCAGATATACATCATTTACCAAGCCCATCAAGTCAAGAATAACTTCATCAGGTGGATTGCCATCAAGGACAACACATGTCAATAGTCGCATGTCTTCATCTTCATTCAGTGGGTTGCCATCAAGGACAACACTCTGCATCATATTTCCAACAATATCCCCCTTTGGACTTGATGGGAACCACGATGGTGTTTGGTTACCTCAACAGATAGGTACATTAATAATACAATGACACCATGTCACTCTCTCCATTTTTGACACCATGTCACTCTCCCCCTTTGACATCAAGGGCAAAGGGCGGATCAAAAACCAACATACTCTCCCCCTTTTCTCCTCATGTGGAAGAAGCGTTCTGTAGATCTGATGTATACTGAAGTGACCAAGCTCCCCCTGAGTTCATGCTGAATCTTCAAACATATTTTCCAAATAAGTACATGACTCAAAGACTTTCCTATCACCAATGACTCATACTTACAAAAAATATCCAACCAAGTGGATTTACATATGAGACTCAAGTACCCAACGAAGTGGGTTTACACATTTGACTCATCTACACAACCAAGTGGGTTTACACATTTGACTCAGCTACACAACCAAGTGGGTTTAAAAAATTTGACAAGTCCTTACATGACTGAATATTACAATTTTACATCAGGGGTCTCAACAAGACCTTTTCATCAAATTACAAATATGACCATTTATGATCAACACTAGAAAGACTTCAAGAAAAAAAAGAACATATTTCAGAACCAACATAATGCCAACAATGCATTATACTCAGCAACGCTAATGCTCCCCTTGAAACTGTGCATCCAAGCAACCTTTCCAAAAGACTAAGGCTCCCCCTTAGTTTGTGCCTCCTGAACACTTTCACCAACAAATCATCAAGGCATCTTTATCAAAACATGGGAAATAGAATTATGAGAACTGGAACACCACCAGAGATACCAGACAGTATCAGAGATACCAAACAGCATTGCAGCTGTGCTGAAGAGAGCTGAACCAACCAAAAATTTCCAGCAACCAAACATACGCGGTTTTCTGTGCAGGAACTCGCGTATATACGTGACTGTGTTTCATGAAACCCGCGTATCCAAAGCCATCTTCTAAATTTGAACCAGATCTGATCCTCTGTGAGAAAAAGGTAGTGTTCAGCTTCTTTCTGCGATATTTGACTGCTTCCCTGGACTACAAATAGATAGAACAGTGTAGTTGTGTCTTCAAACGTCATCCAATGGTTGTAGCATAAGCACATTAGTAACCAAGCCTTCAGATTCTTTGCAACATCCATACAATCTTTCCAAGAGAGATTATCATACCAGAACAACATATCCATGTGTTCCAATATCATCAAGATCTTCGTGAAGTAACATATGTAGGCAAAAGATCTCAACCATAGCAACAAACTCTACATGATTTATTCCTGAATCAAACGACTTCCAATTCATCCATGTGTGAGCACAAAAGATACTTTTCAGTAAACAGGGATCAAAATCTCATCATAATAAGCCATATACCAAGTCATCATCATTTGAGCATGAGTATCACAGAAACCAGAGAATAAGCAGTCATATTGCCAACAATGCAATTATTAGTATTCAACCTGCTGCTCCCCCTGAACTAGTGCTCCTTCTTAACTTGTGCAACCTGAATATGTTCATCAGCAAGTCATCAACAACAATCTCTGCATAATCTGTCCTTATCTCTGATTTATAAGACTTTCATCTCAGCAATGAATACTCTTCATCATCAAGCAACCAGGACTCATCCACAATTTTCAACATAAGAAACCATGTACCATATCATCATTATTTAGAACTGAGAAACTGAGCTGATATTGAGTCAATAATACAGTTATTAACAGTCAGACTGATGCTCCCCCTAAGCCTCTACTCCAGATCTTCAGCTAGCATGTAAATTCTCTTATCATCAATGCATACACGACTGTGTCTGCTGAAACTCGCGTGTATACGCGAATTTTGTGAATATAACCCGCGTATGGAAAGTGAAGCATAGAAAATTTTCATCTTCCTTCATTTCCTCCTGAGTTTGTACCTCTTGTACCTGTCCTTTCCACATCAGATGCGCTGTCAGAAGTAAACATAACCAGAATAATAAAATCAACCATGAGAGTCATCATGCATTGCTCCCCTTGTGACGATACATTACTAGATCTCATAATGTATCCCACATCATTCCTGCAGTCAATAAGAAAAGTCAGCTTCAGAAGCAGATGACTGCAGTAGGGTCAGAATTCCCTACGTTTCTGATCGGTCCTCCATCTTGAATTGAGTGTTTTCTTCAAGAAAGTCATTGTCTTCTACAGCATCCACAAAAAAATCCTTTTCTTCTCTAGATTGATTCTTATTCCATCCCTCCATATTTTTCCAGATTTGTTTAAAATTTCTATTTGTGTGTTGGAAGTTATCCAGTTTCTCATATCTGTTCAACCTACATTCCTTTTCTACATGTCCATACTTGTTACAAGAATAACATCTCATGTGTCCAGAGAAATAAGCATAAGAATCATGATGAGTATTTCTGATCTTCCTCCTTTTACAATCAGCTGCTTTATGTCCATACTTGTTACATGAGAAACAATATCCCTTGAAGCTACCAGAGTACCTTTCTGAATAGAATCTGTTTGTTTGTGGCTGAATTGTTCTGCTTCTGCAATTTGCTGCAACATGCCCATAATTATGACATTTAAAGCATTCAACGTTCTTGAATGAATTCCTTTGAGAGTTCATGATTGTTGGTTGATCTTTTGTTTCTTTCAATACTTCAGATTTTTCATTGATGTCCTTTGATTCTTTAGCACCTCCTTGTGAGCTAGATTCTCCTTTAATAGTTTCATGGAAACCAAGACCAAGTTTGATAGCAGGAGACCTTTGATTACTCAGTATATTGTCCAAAATATTAGTACTATCATGAAACCTCAAAAGTTTAATCTTTTCTTCTAATTTACCTTTGAGAATGTTTACCTCAACCTCCAAGCCCTGACATTGCTTTGTCATGCTTTCTTCTTTCCTTCTTCCATCTTCTACTTGATCCTTCAGATTTAGAATCTCTTCTTTCAACCAATCTTCGTTTTCTTCACATGTTTGTTGTAGCTCTTCATTCTTCTTATTTGATTTTTCCAGATCTTCTTTGAGAGAGATGATTTCTGCTTCAAGGCCTTCCTTTTCAAAAGTTTGTAGAGGTTCCTCATTCTTCTTACTTGATGCTTCAAGATTTGTTTGTAGAGAGATGATTGCAGCTTCAAGTCCTTCATTCTTCTTGCTTGATTTTTCGAGATCTGCATTTAGATCGTTGATTTCTGCTTCTAGTTCTTTAATTCGATTTGATGCATAAGTATGAAACCTTTGATACTTTTCCACCTGTCCATTCAACATTTCTATTTGTTTTTCCATTTGAGAGATCATCTCTTTGTTGATAGTTTCTTGCTTCTTAGATGAACTTTGTAGTTCTTCATCTTTAACCTTGAGAGCTTCTTCTAGATCCACAACTTTACTTTCACTATCTTCACCAATAATTGTACCAATGAGACAACCATGACCCCAATCACTATCTGATTCATCTTCTTCAATTTCTGCTAACCATGTTTTCTGAGAGATCTCCTTGTTTCGAGTAGGCTTCTTCTTTTGCTTCTTTGCCATGAGCACTTTCAGATCATGGTCAGAATCTTCTTCATCTTCACTGGACACTTCATCATCATCTTTATTTGCATAAAAACTCTTCCTCTTTTCAAATTGTTTCCCTTTACCATGTTTTTCTTTATAAGGACATTTAGCAGCATAGTGACCAACTTTTCCACACTCAAAACATTTGAAGGGAAGCTTACCTTTGAATCTTCCAGTACCTAGTTGGAGTTTTCTCACAAAATTCGCTTCTTCTTCTTCGGATATATAGCTGGATTCCTTGACAACTTCCTTTTCTTTTCCTTTTGCAGATGCCTTAAAAGCAGCCTCTTTGATTTGAGAAGGACCTCCTTGTCTCATTTCAAAAGCAGTCAGAATACCATGTAATTGAACAATAGTAAGAGTTTGCAGATCTTGCCTTTCTTCAATAGCTGAAACTTTAGAGTCAAATTTTGAAGTCAAAGATCTTAAGACCTTTTCCACCAGAGTAGTATCAGTTATGGTTTCACCCAAATTTCTCATCCAATTTACAATATCATCTAGATGAAGAAAGAAACTGGCAACACTTTCATCACTATGCATCTTCAAATTTTCATATTCAATTCTAAGAGTTTGGAGTTTTGCACTTTTTACCTTTGTGTCTCCTTCATAGCTTAGAATGATTTTGTCCCATATTTCTTTTGCTGAATGTAGCTGCATTACTTTAGAAAATTCTGATTCAGACATGCTTCCTAACAAGACATTCACTGCTTTGGCATTGATTTCATACTTCTTCCTTTCTGCTGCATCAGTAGGAATACTTGCTGGGTATTGATAACCTTCTTCAACGATTGCCCATACATCTGCACCAAGACTTTGCAGATATGCTTTTGTTCGTACCTTCCAGAATATCAAATTGCTTCCATTGAATAGAGGTGGCTTTATAGACATCACTCCTTCTTGACTTCCCATTTCGACGGATCTCGTTCAAGCGATCAAGCTTCTGCACAAGGACCCCCTCTGATACCAATTGTTGGGAAAAAATAATGAGAGGGGGGGGTGAATCAATATTTACTACATATTCAAAAATTTCTACTTTTTAATTCCTTAAAACCCATACGCTACTTTGATGAAGCCAAGTAGCGTATACACGCGGATATCCTTCATAAAACTCGCGTATACATAGAGATCTAATTATGCCATTAGTTCTTCACTTATATCATTCCATCATTCATTCATTAGATGTTCTATAAACAATAAACATGTGCAGTAAGAACAGAATAAACCATCACACAAAGCATCACACATGAACACCAAGATTTTTAGGTGGAAACCCAAGTCGGGAGAAAACCACCGCTGCAGTTGCTCAGCCTTCAATATTTTATTATAGAGAAAACATATTACAACATATGTACTGGCGCAGACTTGACCAGCACGCAGGCACCCACCTGCGCTCGTTTACCAGCCTCTCCTGGAAGGGAGCTCCAACCCCCTGACTCGTTTACCAGCCTCTCCTGGAAGGGAGCTACGACCCCCCGATCTCGTTTACCAGCCTCACCTTGAAGGGAGCTACAACCCCCTGACTGAAGGCTACAACCCTCAGCACCACCTTGGACCACGTTTCATCAATTTTCACACTGGATCCAACAACTTCAATAGAACAACATTTGCAGGCCACGTTTCATCATATTTTCATACTGGACCCTTTCCATACTTTTAAGCACAAACACACATCACCAACAGATACTTATCAATCCAGACAACACAGATCAGACAGTAGTGATACAACAGAATAGATCAGATGTTCCATACCCCATGCTTCAGCAAACGCTAGTTTGCATATGCTCTTTCACTTCACTGATGTCGCGTATATACGCGCTTTAGTCCACACAAACCAGCGTATACTTCTGTATGTATTTCATTGCGCATACGCGCTTTCTCTTCAGAGAAGCCGCGTATATACGCGCTTCCTCCGCGGCGAAGTAGCGTATAGATCTTCAATCATTATAGAGCAGCATACTTCTATAGATCAGATATTCAGTTTAGATTTATCCTTTTACTTCAGACAGATGTTCACCTAGATGTTCGCCTCATCATTGATCTAGTCATTCCATAAACAGATCTAGCAAATATAAGTATATTTCAGATCTAGATCCCCTTCTTCATCACTCCTTCATTGGTGCATCATACATTCAGATCTTTCATTCAATTGTAACCCTTTCCATTCAGATATACTCCAGAGAGAAGTATTCATTCAAGCTCAGACATCTTGCACCCACACTTGTTTTGCACAATGAATTTCTTCTCCTTATATAGGTTTACCCTTTTTCAATACCATGAGCCAAAACCACATTACTTCCGATGGTATTCCTGGACGAGGTCAATTAGGCGAATCATTACCCAATACAATGGGTCAATACCATGGTGGTTACCCCTGGTTTTGCACTTTTTGAGCGCTTTTGCCCATACGCTACTTGGAACGTTCTTTTCCGCGTGCATACGCGACTTCCCTTAGACAGATCCACGTATGCATAGAGACATACTCTTTTCATCATACTTTGAGCACATTCTGAGTTCCTTTCTTCATTGCCTTATGTGCACACTGTAGATACATCATATCACATCAGATATACATCATTTACCAAGCCCATCAAGTCAAGAATAACTTCATCAGGTGGATTGCCATCAAGGACAACACATGTCAATAGTCGAATGTCTTCATCTACATTCAGTGGGTTGCCATCAAGGACAAAACTCTGCATCATATTTCGAACATCCTTGTCATGCACGAAGGCTGAGTCAATAACTGGAGATGCTTATGCACGTGGTCAAAACAAAAGTCCAAGAAGATGATTTCTATAAGGATAAGGACTCTTGATTTGCTTTCAGCAAATCATGAGTCCTAAAAAGGAGTTTTGATTTGATTTTGACTTTATAAGTACACTTGTGTCTACTTTCATTCAATATCAGTTATGTAATTGACTATAAATTTAGCTCGGTAAGACGGAGAGAGACAGTTGATACTTATTTCACCAATATTATGATACTCTGTTTTGAAGTATTTTTGATAATAAAAAGAAGAATAACTCTAATGTTGTATTGAAGACAACCTTGAGGAGTTAAAGATTGTTATGCCAAATTAATAGCAGAGGGCCCCTGCTATCCAAGGAGGCCTCTACATTCTTTCTAGATAAGTAGCTTTCAATTCTGTTTTGTTATATTTCTTACTTAGACAGTTTTTTGAGTTCATATCTTTTAGTATCATGTCTTACATTTTTTTTTAAATAAAAGATCCTCATGATGTTGTAGTTAGTCTTTTCTCGAGCTTTTCCAACATATCTCTATTCAATGAATGGATTTAATTGTAACATCCTGAGTTACTAGCACTTTAGTTTTTGTCATTTAGATTAAGAAGACCCTCATTATCCAACAACCATTATTTTTCTTAAATTTTTTCCAACACATCACTATTATATGAATGATATTTGGTTGTACTATGTTGAGTTATTATCATTTCCTGTTCTGCAATTAGATAGAAGATCCTCATATTATTACAAACAGAATTTTTCTTAAAACTATTCAAATAAGTCTATAAATCACAGAAAAGACTTACTTGTAATGCTATGGGTTATTTCTTGCTTGTTGTTTAGAAGATCCTTATCACATTATGTCTAATCTCCTTCAATAAACTCTTCCAATAAATCTCTAGCTGATGAATGATATTTAGTTGTAATGTCATAAGTAGTTCCAAATATTCCATAGGATATCCTTAGTATATTTTAGCAATATTCTTCTCAAGCCATTCCAAAATACCTCTATCATATGAATAAGATTTCACTATAATATTCTAAGTTGTTGTTTGTTTTAGGAAGATACTCATCACATTGATGTTTAATCTCTTTCACAAGTTATTCCAACAAAACTCTAACTAAAAGAATGAGGTTGAATTATAATGTTTTGAGTTACATTTCATGTTCATTTGCAAGCTATAACATCCATGGATTAGGATACTTTGTTTTTCACCATTTTTCTAATTAGGGGTAGAATTTACAGCTAAACTCTGTTTTAATTCTAAGGTTTCCTTTTCTTTTCTTTTTTAAATAGATTTGATTTCATCTTTTGAACATAGAATAACATACTAAAACTCAAAAAAAACAAAATTCAAAAACATCAATAAAATACTGAAAACAATGAAATAAGAATAAGGATATTTAGGAACATATCGTGCAAGTACAGCTCATCAGTTTACTAGCCCTGGTCAATAATTTATGCTATCAATTCAGGACACTGAATTGACTAAAAATTTTGGTGTAGTTTCCAGGGAGGTGTAACCAGGTACCCTTATTTCCTATTTCCAAAAAACAATGATATGTGTAGAGAAAGAGATTATAGGGGTAAATTTGTAAGAGGCAGAAGTTTAATTCCCACAACTCCACTCACTCCACCAAGACCAAGAAGTAGCACACCTCCAACTCAAACTCACATTCCATACTATACTGGTCATAGGCTTCCAGAAGTCTTAAGATCAGATATCCCATTAGGAAGATCCCTCACTTCATCCACTGAAGCAATTCTAGAGGAAGAATATGCAAGGACTCCTATGGAAGGGATAACCTTTTTCACTTCCACAGGGGAATATATTCCAGCAGAAGAATTACAAATCCCTAGTGAAGAGGAAGAAGATGACCATTTCTTCAATATACCCTTAATAGAAGAACCATTAGAACAACTAGCTCTTCCAACTGAACCCTATATTAGTTCAGAGTAGTCTATCATGGCAGAAGAAGGGGAAGGAGAATTCTTTAATAGAGAACATACATTATTTCGAGGAGGTAGAGGAAGAGGAGGAGATAGAGGAAGAGGTAGAGGAAATGCAGAAGGAGGAAGATGAAATGTAGAAGGAAGAAGAGGTAGAAGGGGAACAGGAAGTCCTTTAGGATTCCCTATAGTAGATGAAAAGACTAACGCAACTATGAAAAATATCTCACCTCTTGTTCTTCCAAACTTTCATGGACTAAAAAGTGAGGATCTTGAGACCTTCTTATTTGAATTTGAAGTTCTATGTAGAACCTATGATTATCTACAAGATGCTCAGAAACTTAAACTGTTCCCTTCAACATTGAAAGGAGCAACATTAAAATGGTTTATGAGTTTAATCACTAGGTCTATTAGGACATGGGATGAAATGAGAAAAGAATTTCTAGATAGATACTTGGATTACTATATACCAGTCAATCATAAGGAAGAAGTGTTCAAGATGATGCAAAAAGAGGATGAAAATCTGGAAGATTTGTTGGAAAGATTCAATTATAACATCAAGAGGGAAAAATTGGAAAACCGAGATCAAGATACTTTGAAATCTCTCTTATTGAAAAAAATTAGAGATGAATGCATAGATATCCTCAATATGATGGGAAAAGGTGACATATCTCAACTTTCATTACCTGATATAGCTGAATTATGTATCAATCTTTCAAGAGGAAAATCTAAAATTTTAAAAGGACCAAGAGACCCTGCTATCACAAGGGTAATTAAGTCTGCATCTGGAACAGTAATTAGGGAAGAAATAGGTAATATGTTTGATGAATTCAAATCGAAAATTCTAGGGAGTCTTAGTGAAAAAATAGACACCCTTAGGTTACAAAACAAGAAAAAAGCCGAAACTGATGCCTTAGCAATCTTTTGTCCCAAATGTAGGAAGAAGCATGCCTTGAGAGAGTGTCCTTTAGATGAAAAAGTAATAGAAACTTGTGCAATATGTTCAGAAAAACATTAGACCAATAGTTTTCCTTCACTCCCTGGTCTTAAGGTTGTCTTCCAAGAAGAAACAGCCACAAATTCCACAGAATCTCTTAACTTTGTCTCTATAAGACCTTGGTAGGGACCTTAGACACAAGGCTTTAATAATCAAATGTTGGCAATATGATGCAATGTGTTGTCCTTGATGGAAACCTACTTGATGAAGTTGTTCTTGATGGAAACTGACTTGATGAGTTGTCTTTGATAGCAACCTATTTGTTAATGATGTATCTATAGATCAGTTTAGAAGTAGAAGAAGAAATAAATTCCAGTAAGTGCCAGAGTAATGATAATCAGGATATATCACAAAGCATACGTGGGTTTGTAAAGAAGAAGTAGCGTATATACGCGGAAAAGTATGTGCCAAGTAGCGTATGCCTATTTGCACTCTAAATTTATAAAACCAAGGGGCATTACCATGGTTTTGGCACACAGTATTGAGCGTTGAATGGTTTATTTGATTCCATCAAAGAATACCATCGGAAGTTGTGTGGTTTTGGCTCATGGTATTGGTAAAAGCTAAATCTATTTAAGGAGAAGAAGATCATTGTGCAATGTGTGCATGAGGAAGGGTTGTTGATGTATAAATATCTCTAAGGAATATCTGCATGGATGAAATCTGTTATTAAGTGATAGATCTAAATCTATGATGCATCCATGGATCTAAAGATCGTTCAAGATCTCTAGATCTGATGATGATGAATATCTAAGATGATCTGCAGAAGAAGAAATGGTGAAGATCTGGCACAAATTCTGTTGAAGATAATGAATAAATCTGGGTAAGTTTATAGATCTGATCTGTTTTGCAAATTTTTCCACTTACAGATCTATACACTAATTTGTCTTGGCAAAAGCGCGTGTATATGCGGGTTCTCTTAATGAAAAGCGTGTATAGGGTTTTTTGACGAATAAAATAGATAGAAGTATATGTGGGTTGGTGTGCAGGAAAGTGCGTATGTACGCAGCTTCAGTAAAGAAAAGTAGCGTATGCTATTTGAATTAATGAAAGATCAGGGTTGAGTTTGTATCTGCATATCTATTCTGAAGTTCGGGTTATTTCTGATATTCTGGTTTGGTCTCACTGTTCTGTTTGAAGTATTGGGCAAAGTATGTTTGTTGATGTTATGTAAAGGATTGTGTTGAAGCTGTTTGATCCAGTATGAAAATTGATGAAACGTTGTCTGCAGTGGGTTTGAAGGTTGAAGCCTTCAATATGGAAGTAGAAGCTTTCAGCCAGTAGAAGCTGGTGTTGAATTCAGGGAGTCAAAGCTCCCTTCCAGGAGAGGCTAGTAAACGAGTTCAGGGGGTTGGAGCTCCCTTCCAGTTGCAGCTGGAAAATGAGAGAAGGTTGCAGCCTTCTGCAGGTAGAAGGCTACATATTGATATGATTCTGCATCAGTACTATGTTGTAAAAGGTTTTCTAAATAATAAATATTGAAGACAGAGACAACAGCAGTGGTGGTTTTCTCCCGAATTGGGTTTCCACCTTAAATCCTGGTGTTCATGTGTGTTTCTTATGTGTGATGATTTATTCTGTTCTTACTGCACATGCTTACTTCTTACTAAACACCTGATGCACTGATCTAAGTAAAGAATTACATGCATAATAAGATCTCTGGTAATACGCAAGTTTTCTTAAGGATATACGCGTGTATACGTGGGTTGGATTCAATAAAGTATCGTATGGGTTTTAGAGAAAGAAAAATTAATAAGTATTCAGTCAGATCTAACTACTGATTCACCCCCCCCCCCTCTCAGTATTTTTCCTAAAAATTGGTATCAGAGCAGGTCCTTCTGAAAAAGCTTAGCCGCTAGAAGGAAGATCAATCAAGATGAGCAATCAAGAAGGAACAATATCTATCAGGCCTTCGCTCTTCAACGGAAACAATTTAATCTTCTGGAAAACAAGGATGAGATCCTATCTTCAGTCTCTGGGAGCAGATGTATGGGCTATTGTTGAAGGAGGATATCAATATCCAACCACTACACCAACAGATCCACTGAAAAGAAAGACTTATGAAACAAATGAAAAGGCGGTCAATGCTCTATTGGGAAGTCTAACTAAATCAGAATTTGTCAAAGTCATGCAGTTGGATACAGCAAAGGAAATATGGGACAAAATAATTCTAAGTTATGAAGGTGATGCAAAGGTAAAAAGTGCTAAACTACAAACTCTCAGAATTCAATATGAGAATCTAAAAATGCATAATGAGGAGAGCATTGCCAATTTATTTTTACATCTTGATGATATTGTAAACCATATGAGAAATTTGGGAGAAAAAATATCCGAATCTACTTTGGTTGAGAATGTTTTAAGATCTCTAACGACAAAATTTGAGTCAAAAGTTTCAACTCTTGAAGAAAAGCAGGATCTTCAAAATCTTATTGTGGTACAATATCATGGCATACTAACTGCATGTGAAATGAGAAGAGAAGGACCATCTGAAGTCAAAGAAGTCGTCTTTAGAACTTCTACAAAAGGGAAAGAAGTACAAGAGATAGAAGGATCAGGTTATATCTCAGAAGAAGATGAGGCAAATTTTGTAAAGAAACTTCAACTTGGCACAGGACGGTTCAGAGGTAAGCTTCCTTTCAAATTTTTTTCTTGTGGAAAAGTTGGTCACTATGCTGCTAAGTGTCCTCATAAAGAAACACATGAAAAAGGGAAGGAAGTAGCAAGAAGGAATAAGAATCGGTCTAGCACTAGAAAAGGTTACTATACACATGAAGACAAATATGGGTTATCTGATAGTGAGGAAGAATGTGAACAAGATCTTAGACTTCTCATGGCATTTGAAAAAGAATCTAGAGAAGAAAAAGATACTTTTATGGATGCTCTAGAGGACAATGATTTTCTTGATGAACTCAATCAACTCAAAATATGCTTAGAAGAAAGTAAAATATTCTTAGAAGAAAGTAAAATATCCATAGAAACTCTGAAAAATCAGCTTGAAGAAAAGGAGAAACACAATGAGAAATTAGAATGTGAAGTAGTAAGTCTAAGAAAAGAAATTGAGAAAGTGAAGACTTTGAATCTTAGATTTGCTAAAGGATCTGAAACCTTAGATGAGATTATCAAGGTACAACGTTCTCCTTTTATAAAGACAGGTCTTGGATATATTGGAGAATCTTCTCAGACTTCAGCACCAAATTATCTAAAAGTAGCTACAGCCAGTATACAACATTCTGCCACTCAGCAAGGGAATAAAGAATCTTCACAGGTAAAGCATGACCAGCTCAATTCAAAGAACACTAACAAGAATACCTTTCAAAGAAACACCAACCAACAGGTAAATTAAAATAGAAGATTTCATGATTGTAGAAATTTCTACTTCAATGGACAATGTTTCTCATGTCACAATTTTGGTCATAAAGTTGTTCAATGTGTTGCATATAAAACCATCATGACGAGAGAAGCAAGAAAGAAAAGGATTGATATTGGAACGAAGAAGAATACCTATAACAACTTTTCTCCTCTTCAAAATGAAGTTGAATGTGCTTATTGCAATAACTTTGGCCATGAAAAATATGAATGCAGGAGAAAAGTCCAGCCAAAAGAACATTTTCCTTCAAGCTCCAAAGTGTGGAAAAAGAAGGAATTACAGGTTGAAAATTGTGGCATAGCTTTATTTGCAGAAGGTGAAGAAAATCAATGGTACATTTAAAGTGGATGCTCAAAACACATGACAGGTGACAAAAACAAACTTATTGCATATAGTGCTTTAGAAAAGGAAAAGAATGTTACATTTGGAAATGATACTCTTGTTGTCATTAAGAGAAAAGGGTCTGTTTTTATAAAAGAAAAAGTGAAAGCCAATAATGTCATGTATGTGGATGATTTAGAGAATAACCTGTTGAGTGTAAGTCAAACGTGTGATCAAGGAACTGAAGTTGTCTTTAGTTCAAAAGAATGTCTGGTACGTGATCTTGATACAGGTAAAACAATTATAAAAGGAAACAAAACTCCAAGTAACCTATATGTATTGAAGAACTGCAAAGAACAATGTTACTTGAGTAAATCTTCAGAAAAATGGCTATGGCATAGAAGGTTGGGGCATATGAGCTTCTCTCAAATCAACAAATCAAGCAGACTCAAAGCTGTTCGTGATCTTCCCAATATTACTCTACCTGAAAGTACCATATGAAAATCTTTCCAATTCGGTAAGAAAACCAGAGTGCAATTTAATGCCAAGGAAGGATCATCAAGTAAGCCTCTTGAACTCATTCATACTGACATATGTGGACCTGTGAGGAAAAATTCATCATGAGGTGAACAATACTATATCTTATTTATTGATGATTTCTCTAGAATGTGTTGGATTGGGTTGATTAAACACAAAGATGAATGTTGGATTCAAGCCATGAATGAAAAGCTTGATCAAATTGAAAAGAATCACACTTGGGAATTAGTACCAAGACCTCATGATAAAAATGTCATTGGAACTAAATGGATATTCAAAAACAAATTAAATGAGAATGGGGATGTTATAAGAAATAAAGATAGACTTGTTTGCAAGGGGTATGCCCAACAAGAAGGTATAGATTTTGAAGAAAATTTTGATCCTGTAGCTATACTTGAAGCCATAAGAATGTTTCTTGCTTTTTCAAGCTTCCAACAAATCAAAGTTTATCAAATGGATGTTAAATCTGCTTTTCTCAATGGTGATTTAGAAGAAGAAGTTTATATAGAACAACCAGAAGGATTCATTTTGGGAAATGACGAAAATCTTGTTTTTAGACTTAAAAAGGCTCTATATGGTCTCAAACAAGCTCCAAGGGCATGGTATTATCGTCTTGACAAATATCTTCATCAACAAGTATTTTCAAAGGGGTCTATTGATAGCAATGTATACACCAAAACTAAAAATGATAAACTATTGATTGTGGTTGTATATGTTGATGATATCATTTTTGGAAGTAATGAAGAATCTATGAGTCAAAAATTTGCTTCTGATATGTAGCAAGAATTTGAAATGTCTTTACTTGGGGAACTAACATTCTTTCTTGGCTTGCAAGTACAACAAGCAACAGATGGCATATTATTATCACAAGCAAAATATCTTAAGAAAGTTCTAAAGAAGTATGGCATGGAATAATGAAAAACTGTAAGTACACCAATGATAACCAGATGTAATCTCAGTTCACAAGATGATTCTCCCACGGTGAATCAACCAGAATACAGATCTATGATAGGAAGTCTACTTTATCTCACTGGGACTAGACCAGACATTATGCATGCAGTTGGAATTGTTGGACGATTCCAAGCTAATCCAAAAGAGTCTCACCTTCAGGCTGTCAAAAGAATATTAAAATATATTCAAGGAACTCAAGACTTTGGACTATGGTATCCAAAGAATTTTGATCTCACTCTTCATGTTTACACTGATGCAGATTGGGCTAGAAATGTTGATGATAAGAAAAGCACTAGTGGTGGTGCATTCTATATGGGGCCCCGGTTAGTATCTTGGTTCAGCAAGAAGCAAAGCTCTATTGCCTTATTTACAGCAGAAGCAGAATATGTGGCTGCCGCATCATGTTGCACTCAACTTCTTTGGATAATGCAAACCTTACAAGACATTCAAATCAAATGTTCACCTCCTATCTCCATTATGTGTGATAATACAAGTGCCATCAGTATCTCAAAGAATCCTGTTATGCATTCCAAGACCAAGCACATTCCCATCAAGTATCACTTCTTACGTGAACAAGTGCTTGAACAAAAGGTGAGGTTGGAGTATGTTCCCTCCAAAGAACAAGTTGCTGATATATTTACCAAACCTTTACCCATGGAAGCATTCGAATATCTCATACAGAAGCTGGGAGTAGTCTCTACCATGCAGAAGGTCAGATCTACTTGAATTCAAAAGATTAAATTGGATACGCCCAGTTTCCTAAAAAAGGACGATTCGTATATCATCAGTTATACCTGACGTGTATGGGCAGACATAATGATAAATTTTTTTTAAGGTCAACATTCTTTAGCACAAGCTATGATCTTTGATTGGTATCTCTGATGATGTTTCAGCTCTCATATTTCTATTTCATTCTCTGATGTTTGATGAAGATGCCTTGATGATTTGCTGTTGAAAGTGTTCAGGATGCACAAGCTAAGGGGGAGCATTGGTCATGTGGAAAGGATGCATTGTTGGCATTCTAATTATTTGTTGTAGTCTGATCTCATGCTTGAGATTCTTTGGTCTTCATTGTATAAGTCATTTCTGTAATTTGATGAAAAGGTCATGTTAAGACCTATGATGTAAAATTTTAATATTCAGTCATGTAAGGACTTCTTCATTTTATGTAAATCCACTTGGTTGGATCATTGATGAAAGTATGAGTCCTTGGTGATAGGAAAGGTCATAGAGTCATGTACTTCATTGAAAAATATGTTTGAAGATTCAGCGTGGACTCAGGGGGAGCATGGTAACTTCAGTGCACATCAGATCTTCAGAGCTCTTCTTTCTACAAGAGATGAAAAACCTTGTTTTGGTTTTGATCCGCCCTTTGCCCTTGATGTCAAAGGGGGAGAGTATCATGGTGATTGAATAATAGTTATAATCAATGTATCCATATACTGTGGCACACCATAATGGTTGCCATCAAGTCCAAAGGGGGAGATTGTTGGCAATATGATGCAATGTGTTGTCCTTGATGGCAACCTACTTGATGAAGTTGTTCTTGATGGAAACTGACTTGATGAGTTTTCTTTGATAGCAACCTATTTTTTAATGATGTATCTACATATCAGTTCAGAAGTAGTAGAAGAAAGAAATTCCAGTAAGTGGCAGAGTAATGATAATCAGGATATATCACAAAGCATACGCGGGTTTGTAAAGATGAAGTAGCGTATATACGCGGAAAAGTACGTGCCAAGTAGCGTATGCCTATTTGCACTCTAAATTTATAAAACCAAGGGGCATTACCATGGTTTTGGCACACAGTATTGAGTGTTGAATGGTTTATTTGATTCCGTCCAAGAATACCATCGGAAGTTGTGTGGTTTTGGCTCATGGTATTGGTAAAAGCTAATTCTATTTAAGGAGAAGAATATCATAGTGCAATGTGTGCATGAGGAAGGGTTGTTGATGAATAAATATCTCTAATGAATATCTGCATGGATGAACTCTGTTCTTAAGTGATAGATCTGAATCTATGATGCACCCATGGATCTGAGGATGGTTCAAAATTCTCTAGATCTGATGATGATGAATCTCTAAGATGATCTGCAGAAGAAGAAATGGTGAAGATCTGGCGCAAAGTCTGCTGAAAATAATGAAGAAATCATGATCGTTTATAGATCGATCTTTTTAGCAAGACATTCTGAATCCTCTTGGCCCAGATTTGTCCTGAAGCGTGTGTATACGCGGGTTCTCTTAATGAAAAGCGCATATAGGGTTTTCTGAAGAATAAAATACACAGAAGTATACGTAGGTTGGTGTGCAGGAAAGCGCGTATGTACGCGGCTTCAGTAAAGCAAAGTAGCGTATGGTATTTGAATTAATGAAAGATCAGGGTTGAGTTTGTATCTACATATCTATTCTGAAGTCTGGGTTATTTCTGATATTCTGGTTACAGTGGTCTCACTGTTCTGTTTGAAGTATTGGGAAAAGTATGTTTGTTGATGTTATGTAAAGGGTTGTGTTGAAGTTGTTTAATCCAGTATGAAAATTGATGAAACGTGGTTTGCAGTGGGTCTGAAGGTTGAAGCCTTTAGTATGGAAGTAGAAGCTTTCGACGGTAAAGTTTCTCGGCCGTATGGGGGCGACTCCCTTCCAGGAGAGGCTGGTAAATGAGTTCTGGGGGTTGGAGATCCCTTCCAGTTGCAGCTGAAAACAAGAGAAGGTTGCAGCCTTCTGCAGGTAGAAGCCTGCGTACTGATATGAGTCTGCATCAGTACTATTTGTAAAAGGTTTTCTAAATAATAAATATTGAAGACAGAGACGACAGCAGTGGTGGTTTTCTCCCGAATTGGGTTTCCACCTTAAATCCTGGTGTTCATGTGTGTTTCTTATGTGTGATGATTTATTCTATTCTTACTGCACATGATTACTACTTACTAAACACCTAATGCACTGATCTAAGTAAATAATTACATGCATAATAAGATCTCTGGTAATACGCAAGTTTTCTTAAGGATATCCGCGTGTATACACAAGTTGGATTCAATAAAGTAGCGTATGGGTTTTAGAGAAAGAAAAATTAATAAGTATTCAGTCAGATCAAAATACTGATTCACCCCCCCCTCTCAGTATTTTTCCTAACATCAAATGTATAATCAACCCCCACCAAATTGGAACTCTTGGCAGCACCCTTGGCACCAATTTCAAAATCAATCTCAACCTTGGGCACAAGGAACACAAAATCCTTATGGAAGCTTCTCCCAGTACTATCAATATCCACCTTCTTATCCCTCATATCCAACATATTCAAACTTTCCCCCATAACAAAATCCTCAACAGAATCCACAATATCAAAACCAAAATCAAAATCAACCACTTCCATTACCATTTCCTCAAAAAGAAAATAAATTTCCTGCCCAACCTATACCAAACCCCAACAATAAAAATCCTCCGAATACATATATGATAGAAGGTCAAAAATTCCCAACCTATTTGATTACTCCTTTAGACCTTAATGATGTTCAACTTAGGTCTGTAAGAATACTTGAAAAGAAGAAACCTTCTGTAATTATACAAGAGCAAAACAATTATGAGGAAGATTCTCTACGAGTAAATAAAATTCTTGAGGGAAGCACATATTTTCAAGACCAAAACATTGAAAAATAAAAACATGAAGAGCCAATAATTTCAACTCCTATATTAGAGCAGCCATCAACATCTACTTCTACACCTCTTTTTCCCGAAATATTACAAATTGATAGGGGTGTAGAAAAAAAAATTATGATACTTAATTATGATTTCCTATATGAGTTAAGAAATGTTTGTATTAAGATTCCATTATTACAAGCTATCAAGGAAATCCCAATCTTAGCAAAAATAATAAAGGATTTGAGTATTAAAAAAACAGGAAAAGGAATAAAAGAGATAAAGAAAATACAATTGGTAGGAAAAATAGCAGATATAATGATGGGTAATATTGCCATTCCTAAGTATCTAGACCCAGAAAATCCATTTTTCAGAATACACATCAATGGAATTGAAATCCAGAACACACTTATTGATTTAGGAGCAGCAATCAATATCATGAGTAGAAAAATCATGGAAAAACTAACACTTCCTAATCTTCTTTTTACACCCACACTGCTACAATTAGCAGATAGATCTGTGATAAAACCAGATGGGATAATAGAAGATATTCCAGTGTCCATAGATTCTTGGGAGAATCATGTGGATTTCATGATCCTAACTCCTAAAAATGATCTAGGAGGAAATCCTATTATATTAGGAAGACCTTGGTTAGCTACAACTGATGCTTTCATTAGCTTTAGATCTGGTGATATGTACATCTCTGATGGAATTTCAACCAAGAAATTTACCTTGTATCCTCCAGTAAGAACAATCACAGAATTATATGATACTCAGTGGATTGATGATGAAGAAGATATACAACGTCTCTTCACAATTTCAGAAATTAGTGAAGAGAGTCAGATTCTGAATACCTTGGATAATTATAAATCTTCTTTAGAATTTCAAAATGAGAAATTTCAAGAAGAATCTAACATTGAGATCTTATCATCAAGACATATGTCTCTTTACTCCATGGAAGAATTTGGCAGCTCTACAATTGAAATATTCCTAGGAAAAACCTTAAATATGAACAAAAACCTAGAGAAGTTTCAACAAGAAAAGCTAGTCAAAACATTACAGAGACATTCTTCTGCATATGCTTGGGAGTACACTAACATGAAAGGGATCAATCCTAAGACTTGCACTCATCATATCTATATAGAGGAAAATTTTAAACCAATCAGAAAACCTCAGAGAAGGATTAATCCAAACCTTAGGGAGATTGTTAAAGAAGAATTGTAGAAAGTGTTAAATGTCAATTTTATTTATCCCATTTCAGATAGTCAGTGGGTCTCTCCTTTGGTGATCATTGTACCCAAGAAGAATGGAAAATGGAGGGTATGTATTGATTACCTAGAACTGAATAAAGCTACTCTTAAAGACCACTTTCCCTTACCTTTCATATATCAAGTGTTAGACACATTAGCAGGCAAGAAGTACTTTTCATTTTTGGATGGGTTCAATGGCTACAATCAAATTCAAGTGGCACTTGAGGATCAAGACAATACCACGTTTACCTATCCTTGGGGTACTTATGCCTACCAAGTATTTCCATTTGGATTATGCAATGCACCTGCAACATTCCAAAGGGCAGTATTAGGAATATTTTCAAATCTAATACATGACTATGTAGAGGTATACATGGATGACTTCATAGTCTATGGAAACACATTTGAAGAAGCCTTAGAAAACTTGGAAAAATTTCTAAAGAGATGTAAAGAAGAAAATATTTCATTAAGTCATGAAAAGTGTTTTATGATGTTTACTGAAGGGATTGTTCTAGGACATCACATTTCAGGAGAGGGGATCAAAGTTGATAAGTCACAATTTGAAGTCATCTCCAGATTACTAGTTCCAAGTTGTCAAACGATGTTAGGAGTTTTATAGGATTTACAGTTATTATGAATGCCATCTCCACTTTTAAATTATTTACGGGACGTGGTCAATTAAAATCCCACAGCTGAGTTAGCCTTTGAAACCCTGAAAACAAAAATCTCTAAAGCACCTATTTTAAGGGGACCTAACTAGAAATTACCTTTTCATATTTCAACAGATGCCCCAGATACAACTTTAAGAGTTGTATTGGGACAAAAAGCCCCGATTCCTTATGCCATCTACTATACAAGTAAAAATTTGACTCCTTCATAGTTAAATTATACTGTAACTGAAAAAGAGTTCTTAGCTGTTTTCCATTCCATATATAAATTCAGACACTATATAACAGGCTATGGCTTTTGGTCACACACAAAATAATTGTGCAATTGGGTATTTAATAAATCACAGGAACAGATAATTGTAAAGGCGAGTCACAAGATGGTTATTACTTTTACCAGAGTTTAACATCACCATTCTAGATAGGCCTAGAAAATAAAATACAGTAGCTGATTTCCTATATAGACTCCAAAACATTAAATACAATACTCCAGTTGAAGATAAATTCCTTGATGAATATCTCTTTGCAATTACCACTCAAACTCCTTGGTTTGTTGATATTGCTAACTATCTAGTTTCAGGAAAATTTCCTTCAATTATGAATACAAGAGATAAAATATAGATCATTTATGAGAGTGAAAACTATTCATGGATTGCTAATGAGTTATACGAAACAGGTCCATATTTTTTTATCAGAAGATGTGTTTGGTAAGATGAGATGCCTAAGATTCTCAAGGCATGTCATGATGAACCATATGGTGGACACTTTGCTGATAAGAGGATATCTTATAAGATCTTTCATTTAGGATATTATTGGCCATCCCTGTTTAAGGATTCTAAAGAGTATGTTAAAAGGTGTGACAGTTGCCAAAGGGTAGGGAAACCTTCTCCTTCAGGTAAGATGCCATTGCAACCTCAGGTACACATTAAACCCTTTGAGAAATGGGCTTTGGATTTTGTAGGACCTATTAATCCTTCATCAAGATTAAAATAACTATATATTAGTTTGCACTGATTATGTTACCAAATGGGTAGAGGCCAAACCATTACTTTCTGCTACTGAAGCATCCGTAGTCAATTTTCTTTTTGAGGATATTTTTACTCGTTTTGGTGTCCCAAGAGAATTTGTTACAGATCAAGGAGCTCAATTCACATCAAAGCTGGTGGAGAAAATGGTATAAAAGTAAAAAATCAGAGACATAAAATCTACTCCCTACCATCCACAAGCAAATGGCCAAGTGGAATCTACCAATAAAGTCATTGAAGTGATCCTAACAAAGACTATTCATTTACATAGAATAAATTTGGCAAAAAGGCTTCCTGAAGCCTTTTGGGCCTACAAAACTACATGGAAAAACACAACATGTCATACTCCTTATGGACTTGTTTATGGAAAAAAATTCTTGCTTCCCATAGAGTTTTAGATTCAAAATTTCAAAATGGCAGTTCAACTAGGACTTGATCTAATAGAAGCACAGAAGCACATACTGGAGCAGATTAATGAATTGGATCAGATCAAATAATATGCAGTCCAAAGAACAAGCATAGTCCAACAATAAAGGAATAGATGGCATGATAAGTACATCAAGGAAAAGAAATTTAAAGAAGGTGACTGGGCCCTCTTATTTTATTCAAAGTTCAAGGATTTTCAAGGTAAATTTCAAACTCATTGGCTTGGGTGAAAATATTTGAAAATGGAGCAATAAAAATCAGGACAATAGATGAAGGAAAGGTAGCTTTTGTTGTAAATGGACACAGACTGAAATTGTATCATAAGCCACTTTCAAGAGAGGAATTTGTCAGGAAATTTCAAGATAACATTGATATGAAGTTAGTGAAGAAGAATTTTTCTTCTTCACTAAATTAATTGTATTTTTCTTCAATCATTATATATATATATATATATATATATATATATATATATATATATGAAAACCAATCATTGATTCGCATGTTTGTGCATAAAATCTAAGGTGAAAATCAGAATTTTTCTGACATAAAGATTTTCAAAATTGTACTTTTCTGAAATTAAGTATCATAAAATCATAAGTTGCAGATTCACTTTTCATACTTCATGATCCATCTCATTCATTCCATCCATATCTCACTTTATCCATATTTCATTCCACTACATATTCATGATTCATCTCATTCCCTCCCATACTTCACTCCAACCACATTTTCACTTCATTCCGTTCCATATTTCAGAGTTTTTACAGGTACGTTCTATATCTACCTATTCTGCAGCCAATTGATTCTGCAAAACCTACTACTGTAAATAGACGATGAGTCAAAGAAGATTATGGAGCCTAAAAGATCAATATTTTTCAGATGAAAGACAAAGCACATCAAAGAAAAAAAAATTTAAAAAGGGCTAAGGTAAAACTGTGTGAAATTATTTTTGATAGCAAATCATGAAAGGTATAACATGGTTAGGTCATATGTTTTCCTAAAGTTATTTTATTATTCGAATTGATCAATACCTATCATAAAAGCTCCTGTACCAAATCCCTTTCATCTCGCTCCATAACAAATCATCATTAATTGAAAATTAATGGTTAGAACCTAGAAGTGACCTATTAGGTCGCCTCATCAGACCATACAATTCATTGATGATTTTTGAAAATATTCATAATATTTCTTCGCGGTCATTCATCCCATATCAAACTCTTAAACCCGATTATCCTCATGATTTACCACTTGCCTATTTTGTTTCACATCCACTCACTGCTATTATATTCTATAGCCAATCCTCATCTACAAAGAAGTCATTTTTTTAGGGTAAGACAACCTTTCACAGTGACTTTTGCTTCGGACAGAAGAACAGAAATAGAGCAGTGAATTGAAGCCAAAGAAAGAAGGCAATATTTATCAATAAGAAATAGGAATTATTGTAAGGTCAGAGCCAATTGGAAATAAATATTTAGAAGGATATCCTCAGATTAAACGGTTATTTCAATAGGTTGGATGGCTGAGCTTTATAGAGAAATTTAATGGATTCCACAAAGAAATCACAAATTCATTTGCCAGGTCATTTGATGGAGTAGAGGTAGAAATTGGGGATATCAAGTTCACCATCACAGAGTAATTCATAGTAGAAGCAACAGAGCTACCAAGATAGGGAGAATGTTGGTTTAAAAATAAATAATTTCATAATGAAGCTTGGAGAAAAATACTAAAAAACCCAGGTATGGACACTGCAGTGTTTAAGAAAGGTATTCCTAGTTTAGCTTTGAAAAATAAATGGAGGAATATGCTACTAATTTTACAAAAGTTCATAACTTGTGAAGGAAGATTTGGCATTTTGTATGTTTATCATATTAGAGTCATGATGAATTTTATAGATGATGAAATAAATCTGCCCTTCTTCCTACGCAATAGTTTGAAAAGTATGGCCTCGAATGTCCAGAAAAGGCTTCAGTTATTAGAAACTACCTTACATCATCATGTCTTAATTAAAATATTAATTGAGTTTCATTTGAATAAGATAGGATATATTTGGGATGAATTCCTCCTAAGAAACCATTTTGAAGAACCAAAAGAAACATTGTCTAAAGAAAAACCTGTGAGAAGAAGTAGGAGAGGAAAAGATGTTAAATCTGTTGAAATCAAGCCTGATATATCAACAAAGGAAGACAGTGATGAAATAATCTCTAAAAAGTTGGTAAAAATCAGGAAACAACTCAAGAATAAAAGGAAGGAGATATTAACAAATGAATGTGCTGAAGGAGGGGATGTAAAAGATGAAAATTCACCTAAATTGAGGAGAAGCTATAGGCTTAAAGGCATGATGAAAAATACATGCATTAAACAAACTGGAATCATAAACATTAAAGAAGAATAAACACCAATCCAGACACCAGTTGACAGATCTCCTATATACTAGTATCAAGAAAATCCTAATAGAAGAACCCCAGATGTAGATCCATCCCAACAACAGATTTATGACTGTGTGGGATCATTAGAAAGAAAAGCCTTAGAGAACAGAGAAATATCCCCTAGTCCACAAGAACCTCCAATTGAAATTTTAAAAAGAGACAATTATGAATTGGAGATACTGAATAACCATATCAAATATGAAAATGAAATCCTAAGAGAGAAGGTCAAATTGAAAGGCAACATTAACAACACTCTCTCTCAGAAATGGAAGTACTATATAAATCAAACAAAAATTTGAAGAAAAGAAACAGGAAATTGAATAGGGCACTGATTAATATGAAGTTCAAAAAACTCATGAGGAAACCGAGGATGGCATTAACTACCAGAAGAAGCAGAAAAAGGAGGTTAGATGTTCTTGTAGAACTATCAGTATAAATGGAATAATGTTTTGATGAAATTGCATGAGGACATGAAATTTTTTTGCAGTGGGGGTATGTTAAGCCCTAAAATTGTCTTCTCTTTTGCCAAATTCCACTTCATTTCATCATTCCTTAGACCTACATATCAATAAGAATGATTAAAATCACTTAAGGAATACATGCAATGACTAACTTGTTGTACTTTTGGATTTTGTTTTCTTAATGATTTCTGAGTAGTTTTAGCTATAGAATGCAGTCATTTTGTATCCAGTTAAACATTCCGTAGCCATTTTGGTGTTTGAACATGTTACAGGTGTCATCTGAAGAAAAGGCGTATATGGTTAGATTCTAAATCTTTCCTACATCATTCCTTGTCATCCATGAAGGCTGAGTCAATAACTAGAGATGCTTATGCACTTGCTTAACACAAAAGTCAAAGAAGTTGATTTCTATAAGGAAAAGGACTCTTGATTTTCTTTCAGCAAATCACGAGTCCTAAAAATGAGTTTTAGTTTGATTTTGACTTTATAAGTACACCTGTGCCTATTTTCATTCAATATCAGTTATGTAAATGACTATAAATTTAGCTCGACAAGGCCGAGAGAGACAATTGATACTTATTTTACCAATACTGTGATACTCTGTTTTGAATTATTTTTGATAATAAAAGAAGCATAACTCTGATGTTGTACTGAAGACAACCTTGAGGAGTAAATATTGTTATGCCAAATTGATAGCAGAGGGCCCCTGCTACCCAAGGAGGCCTCTACATGCTTTTTAGATAAGTAGCTTTCAATTCTGTTTTGTTATATTTCTTACTTAGACAGTTTTTTGAGTTCATATCTTTCAGTATCATGTCTTACATTGTTTGTTTAAATAAAATATCCTCATGATGTTATAGTTAGTCTTTTCTCGAGCTTTTCCAACATATCTCTATTCAATGAATGGATTTAATTGTAACATCCTAAGTTACTAGCACTTTAGTTTTTGTCATTTAGATTAAGATGACCCTCATTATCCAATAGCCATTATTTTTTTTAAAGCTTTTCCAACATATCACTATTATATGAATGAGATTTGGTTGTACTCTGTTGAGTTATTAGAATTTCCTGTTCTGCAATTAGATAGAAGACCCTCATATTATTAAAAACAGTCTTTTTCTTAAAATTGTTCCAATAAATCTCTAAATCACAGAAAAGAATTAGTTGTAATGCTATGGGTTACTGCTTGCTTGTTGTTTAGAATATCATTATCACATTATGTATAATCTCCTTCAATAAACTCTTCCAATAAATCTCTAGCTAATGAACGAGATTTAGTTGTAATGTCATAAGTAGTTCCAAATATTCCATATGAGATCCTTAGTATATTGTGGCAATCTTCTTCTCAAGATATTCCAAAATACCTCTATCATATGAATAATATTTCACTATAATATTCTAAGTTGATGTTTGTTTTAGGAAGATCCTCATCACATTGGAGTTTAATCTCTTTCACAAATTATTCCAACAAACCTCTAACTGAATGAATCAGGTTGAATTATAATGTTTTGAGTTACCTTTCATGTTCATTTGCAAGCTATAACATCCATGGATTAGGATACTTTGTTTTTCATTATTTTTCTAATTCGGGACAAAATTTATAGCTAAAATCTATTTTAAGTCTAAGGTTTCCTTTTCTTTTATTTTTTACATAGATTTGACATCTTCTTCTGAGCATAGAATAGCATACTAAAACTCAAACAAAACAAAACTCAAAAATGTCAATAAAATACTGAAAAAAGTGAAATAAGAATAAGGATATTTAGGCACATATAGTGCACGTACACCTCATCAGTTTACTAGCCCTTGTCGATAATTTATGCTATCAATTCAGGACACTGATTTGACTAAACAATAACCTTGAAGATTCTAATCAACTCCATAACTCTAATTATCCACTAATCAAATAAAATAAGTGTTTAAGTTAGTATAACCTTTCAACCAATATATAATAGCCTTTGAATCCACTATCATTTGTAAGTTTATATTACTGAAGTGACACTATTAAAATAACTAACATGCAAGATTGACTCATATTATTGTATTTCTGATTAGGTAGTTGTATATTTTTTCTTAGACTAAATTAGTCATTCACATAGTCATTTTTAGTTGTTTTACTTATTAGCAAGTGATATATTTTAAGACAAGACTAAATTATTCATTTATGTTGATATTTTTTAGTTTGGTCACTTAAGATTGCTCATTTTTTGTAGTATTGCACTTTTAAAAGCTAATGTGACTATATTTTTCGGTCAACTAGTCATAAATTTCAACATTTTTATTAGTGAATGTCAGATATGAAAAACAAATAGAATTTTGGATTTTTTTTCTAAAACTATTTCATTTACACCCCCCTCCAATGTATCTTACCAAATGTACCCACTTGATTTTCTTCTTTCATATGCATTTACATCCTAAAAAATATAAGTTTAAAAAACCAAGACAACCGCAATATCTCTGGATGCTAACATTCATCCATATTTCCACAAATCATACAAATTACTACTATCTTATGATCAACCCGCTAGTATTAATGTATATTTTTTATTTTTTTTTCATAAAGTGATATTAAATTAGCTTGTCATCAAGTTGACATTAAAAATAAAAATTCCATCATTTTCATGAAATGTATCGATGCAAACTTTTATTGCTTTCCAGGAAAAAAAACACTTATTATTATATTAGAGAGCATGTTTCATGTGCCATAAATAATATGAATTGAAATATATGATGACTATTATATAAAAATCTAGAGATAATATTACTACAAAATATATAGTGAAGCAGAAGTGGTGGAAACCATAAAATAACTATAAAACTGAGCTTTAAACTTCTTCAATTTCTTCACTCTTTTGACCCAGGTCAGAGATATCCTTGTAAGTAATTCATTCATTCTGAGCCCAAATTTCAAGGGCTTTATGGGAAGGAAAAACATATGCCACACAATAACTATGGAATGGATTCACATGCAACATGATATTCTCCAAATAATGGTACACTTCAAGAGATGCTTCCACCTACACAAAAGAAACATATTAGGATGTGGCAGTTGAAAAAATACTTGATGACTTATAGAGTTGAAATATTTTCGTAAGAATAATAAATACCTTTACCAAAGAGACATTTTCTCCATGTTGAAGCTTAACTATTTCCTTTCTACAATAAATAATCTCAAGAGAACCATTGGGATGAAATCTCCCTATGCTATATTATAGAACCATCACATTCCTCTCTCATCCACCTTTTCTAGAAGAAAATAATGTAGTAGTGTAAACCATCAATATAATTATTATTATTTTAAAATAAATTAAGCACCAATGTTCAATCACCTTGTAGGACTCATGATTTTTCTCTATTTTCTTAAAATAGCCTAGAGTTACATGGGGACCACTAATAACTATCTCTCCTCATGGTGTTCATGAATCCGGCGTAAAATACCCACCTCTTTCCGAGTCAATCCACTACACATGTAAAAAATAATATTCAAAACAAAATAAAATTATAATAATATAGGGTTCTAAGATAATTGGAATCATCGTAATAAAGTCAATTTTGAGAAAACTATGAGCGTTAGAAGCCAAAAGGAATGAGAAAAATAAGTAGAGAAAACTAGAATAACCTGAAATATTTCATAGTTGATATTTATAATAGAGAAATCAATAGTAAAAATAATAAATCTATGTTGAAGTCTTGAGGAAGCTTTCTTACACTCACTAGTAGATTGAATAACCTCTCCCAATCGGCCACCTACTTGACTCTCCCATGTAGTGGGTATCCAATTGATGTGGTATTGCCTCTCCTCCTCACTAATTATGTTTCCTACTCCAATACGCATATGAGTATCATCATCATCATCATCATCATCATTGTCATGGCCTCTAGACACAAATAATTTTAGAGGGGAAAGTGACAAGGGTTGCTTCAATTTTTTGTAGAGAAATATGAGGCCAATGGCTTATATTATGCCAAGTCAAAGTTACATTTACCTCCAAAAATAGGTGTATGGAGCCCAACGAAACCAAATACTCATTTAGAGGAATTGTATTATTGAAATGAGGATTTAGCTACAAAATTATTGAAAGAAACATATGGTTTTCCAAAGAGGCTATTAAACATGTACCTAATGGTCGTACCCATTCTACAGTATAAAATGTTTTATGAATGTGACCAATCTTGTGTATTATGATGTGGTATAAATGTGTAGGGAATGTAGTGTAGATTATTTAACTACAACTCATGTGTACGATTTCATTATTTTCTGTTAAAGGTAAGCATACATAACATTATAAAACATTGCTATGTGAGTTACCAAACTTTGAAAGAAATGAAATGGCTCCAATGTAAACCTACTTTAATTTTTGAACCAGTAAGCAAGTAATAATTCTCATGAGAAGAAAATTAATTATTTTTAATACTTTGATTGATCTGTGATGTTTCCTTACAATAAAAGAAAATCGTTTTGGAAACAATATAATTTTGATGTCAATTTTCAAATTTCTTAGATATTCGACAAACTATTTTTGAAAATAATGAGTGGATTCTTGTGGCTGATCTCTCCTTTGTATTATGTATTTTATGAATCTAAATGCTAAACATGTAATAAAATGTAGTGGTTGTCGGGTCCTTCAGGGCCAACCAACTATATTATGACCTAATGAGGCGAGTCATTATGTCCCAAGGTAGAGTTTACAAAATTTTAATATTTCATGCTATAAAAATATACCTAAGTTCTAACCTGAGTCTTATAATGATCTCAGAATATGTTGAAAGAAAAAATATGTACACCTACAAATAAAAATTTAGCTAATTTTATCATAATAGCTTCCTTTTTCGTGATTTAGAAAGTGTGTGATACCCTATCTCGGGGTTATCTTAAATTTTATTTGGATTTGTAATGCTTAAATTAGATTATTTCAAATAAAGTTACCCAATACATGCATGTGGACTCATCTTTAATGACAATCACAAGCACAAGTGGCCCAAAAGGGGAAAAAATATCACTAGGAAGACTCGAAAACTAGCAAGGGGTGGTCTATAATGACACCTTTCTTTTAGTGACTAAGAAAGTCCCCATTGACAAAATTTATATGGTTTTTATTAGTAAACAATCATGGATTCTTATAATCTTCTATTTTCCTTTCTTCAAACATTTAAACATATGAAGGCCTTATTTTTTTGTGGGAATTTGAAGCACAGGCCTTGTCAATAATGTACTATTTGGAGTATCTTAAAAGTAAACTTCAAAAATATATTGGTTCCTTAGACATTGAAAAATATTAAGCTTGGATATTTCTTTAAATGGGTATTTTAATTGAACCAACTCCCATGTTGTGGGACAAGGGGTCATTTATTCCTTTTTGAGGGTCACCACTATAGTTTCTAGGCAAGTCCAAAAAGATAAAAAATCACTTGGCTGAGATGTGAGCTTCAGTTGCACCTCTTATAATTGCAATAGAAAGAGGTATTTATTTTCTACAAGTATTTGGTGATTCATTTAAATTGTTCATTGGTTAGGCTTCATGAAATTAAAGGCTTCAAAAACTTACTCTACGGACATGTTATCATAAGATCCATGGAAATATTAAAGAATTCACTTACTTAGAAAGAGTATTAATCACCATAAAAATATTAAACAAAAATTTTGTAGATATTTTCACTATCCAAAGGATAGTTGAGATAAATCTAAGATCCTTCACGATGGTTATTTTATGTTAACAATATTCTCGTATGTTAATACTGAAGCACCTATCATATAATAGGAAATACACCATTACATGTAAAAGACATATATTTCACCTAATAATTAAGCACAATAAACCCACTCACCTATCAAGAGCATTAACCTCCATGGAAATATTAAAAAACAAGTTTTAGAACTTTTTCCAACTAAAGGATAGTTGTAAAACATCTAAGGTAATTAATAGGATTCAAAAATTGGTCCAACTCTTCAAGATCATGCATAAAAATTGGAAATGGTACATAACTACTTGGACTATGCTTCTATAGAGTTAGGTTGAAATTGTGTGCAAGAAAGTGAAAACCATGTGACACATGAAGGTCAATTATCCAAGTATGGTAAAATGATTCAACACTTTCATCTAAAGGTCCTCCAAAAATAGTCGAAAATGATGTTTCCTCCCTAGCCGTACTTTAGAGATGAAACATAGACTTAAAAAACCACAAAACAAGAAATATCAAAACAGACTAAAAATGGTTTGAAGAATTACTGAAGAAATCCCCAAAAAACCATATTATGAGGGATTTAATTTATGCTAACTCTTCTCAATACAAGATAGTTACGAATACCTCTATCATGAAGAATTTTGTTAATTTGTAGGTGAAAGGGAAAATTTGATAGATATTGCTGTTGGTAGAAAAAAGACTCTTGAAAAAGTGAGGTAAAAAAAAAAAAAAATGATGGGCTACATGGGATCTCACTAGATTCTTACAAGGGAAGAAATCGATTAATATTAATCTTGTTGCAAGTGTTTCTTACAGAAGTGTCCATGGGGTGATTCAGATCAATTCAACTACCATAATTATCCAAGATATTTTACTTATGTGATGTTAATATAATTTCATTTTAAGTATCATAAAAGAACCACAGGTGCATGAGTAAACAAGAGGAAACATAATGATGATCGAGAAATCAAGAAAACAACACATTTGATAACATAGTTCACCTAGTGTGGGCTATGTCTCTAGGCTTGATGTCAAGATAATGGTTGTCACTTCATATAATTTTGTAAATGATTTTGATGATGTAAATGGAATATTCTTTGTGAGAACAAGGACATGTACCCTAAACAAAAGTGGATTATCGCTCCACCAAACATTATCCCTATAGGAACTCTCACTCAAAATGGACTTTCCTTCAGCATGACAAGCTAATACAATCTCACAATAATGTGGAAACAAGCATCCCTCAACATAGATTGAAGCATGGATCTTAAGAATAATACATGATCTCAGTAAAACAAAAGGTCGCATAACATAACTACATCATGTATCTCCATGTTCGAAGATGGCTCAAATTGAAAACCTTTGTTGTTGAAATGGACAACACCACCAAATGTCTAGCGATGAGTAGTGAAAAATGGACCGTTAACTCATCCAATTCTGACACGTCAAAATCTGGGCCTTCGAGAATACTTTAGATTCCTCATGATTCTAGAAATATTATTCTCCACTAGTCGACTCAATATCCTCTACCCAAATGAAAAATATGATCACTCAATCACAATCCTTGTGAAATTATGAGAAAAATGAGTATAAAGTCAACCATATCGCGAAAATAGAAAAATTTATCATCCAAGGGAATCTTTTAGATTCGTAAATATTCTTCAAAGATACCTCGCTACAGGGGTCCTACAATTTTTCTGCTTAGATGGTGAATCTGGCTTCACCGTTGCACTCCCTGTGCAATTTCATGAAAAATGTCTATAAATTTGATAACATTCTGACACTGTAAAAATTTTCCTCCCGAGGAATATTTCACACATCTTAGGATTCTCCTATGTCAGAGTTCTGCTACTTTGACTGGGCAAGTTTCTGCCTTCTGTAACTATGTCATGGTTTATTCGCTCGTGGTTCCACATCTCTAAGTTCCTTCATGTTGGGCTCTTCCTCCGTTGGTCACTCAATTGAATGATATTAGGGTATAATACAAATAATGCGGTGAAGATTATAATGTGGACCATTTGGTATAATTGTTAAACTACTAAGATGTGGTGGGAGGTCAGGGATTCCAACCCTACTAATCCTTGCTTCGGTAATGTTTTGTTACTCCCACTGGCAGTATATATTAATGGTTCTGGTGGTTATGTGCGGTGGTTATTGTTGGGAATCATATATCGTAGTGGTCAATTAGAATTTAACATATGTCGTGGTACTTTTCGTTGGTCGCATTCCATATAAGTCCATTGCATTGGGCGTGTCAGTGGGTTTAGCAGCCGTGGCTGCAAATCCCACTTGCCTTGTGCCATATATATGGTAATGACCTTCGAGTTGTGGTGACGGGGTTTGACCACCTATCGTTGTTTATATGAACACCGTGTGTATGGTTGGGGCTCAGTTGGCTAGGTTTTACCACTGGCCAACCACCCCTATGGATTTTTCAATATATATAATATAAATGATTGTTGGGGGTGGTAGGTGTGGTGGCATACCACCCCTAATTTATATTTTTTTTTTGTTTTTAATAAAAAACATGGATATTTTTAAATTTGCAGAATATAAGTGTCATTAGGAAAATTAAGTAGGCAATAATTTCGCCCACTTTCGAGAGCCAAGTTCCATGCCTCATCCTTGGTATATTTTTAATATCCTTAAACCTGGCCCACATGCCCACTTTTACCAAAAGTTTGACCAACCCTATCTCCTTCATACGAGCTTAGATTTGAGTTTCATTTATACCATTGGAATTAGAGAGATGAGCACTTAGATATGGTCTTGGTTCGAGAGAAATATGACCACTTTTAATTTTGACCTATTATAAGCTTTCTTTCACCTCTGAGTGTGTCTTGAGACACCTAGATCATTCCTCCATATTGAGTAGCTTTTGGTCCTCCAAAATCATGAACATAATCTACAATTGTCGTGTACACAAGTGTCCTGAAAAGTTACCCTTCCTTCTCCTTCACCTTTGTTCTTCGGAGCCATAAGAAATGAGCTAACTCCTGCATCCTCTACAAACTTGTAGTAATTTTTTTTCAAAATTACCTGATCTATTACATGACCAGATATGACCCAAGCATCCCATACTTGCCACAATTTTAAAACACATACTTTGCTTTCAAGTTTACATCAAAATGGAAAAAATACCCCAGCTATTGATACAAGGTAAAAACATCAATGTTGCTTAAAAAGCGATGGAAAACACATCATCACTTTTATGTTTTAAGTTGAATTGCATGATTTACAAAAATATGGCCATGAAAAGCTAACACATCTAGAAAAACCATCTCTTACTTATCAAAGACAATGGGTTATCTTCCTATGGAGGATTTGCTTTTCGAACAACTTCTTCAACTTGTTCATGCAGAAACACTTTGTCCTTGATAATTTCCTTTGTATGGAGCCTCCAATACCTACATATTTGATGACCACCTCTGTCATAATGATTGCAATAAATATTCTTCCTCCAGACCTACTTTACCTTCTTCTTTCCCTTCTATGGAGAATGCCTTTCATACCTCATCCTCTTTCGTGGTTCCATTCTTTTCCAGCACTCAGCAACCACATGGTTATGTAAACCAAGAAAACTACATGTTTTTTTATGCCATGATTTATGTTCATTATTAGCAACATTCTTGTAATCAAAATGAACACTAGAAGACTGAGACTTATTAGACCTTTCCTGGCTATTTCTGGTGCAATTATGGCAATGAGAGCTTGCCTAAGCTCTTTCTCTGCAATCTACAATGTCATGGGATGATGGTGAAGTGTTCCCATAATTCTCTTTCCTTGACAGTTTCAACAATGTCTGGTTGTCTCTGGTGCAATTATAGAGATCAGAGCTTTCCTCAACTCTTCATCTATAATACATGCTTCCATGGGATGATGATGATGTGTTCCCATCATTCTCTTTCATGGATGGTTTCAACAATGCCTTGAAATATTTTGACCCCTTTGAGCACTCTCCTTCAGTGTATCCCAAACCATGGTATCGAGATCTTTGCATGACCTCTAATGACTGAGTCATGCCTTGGACATTAACACCAAGTCATCCTCCTTCATACCCCAAGTTGGTAAGGAGTCTCATGCCAGTTCCTATAATGGGTTCCTCCACATTTCCAATAGAAACAAAATCATGTGAAGATGAAATTGAAGAATGATCAACATTTTTTACCTTAGTTGTTGATCTTGAAATAAGTGATCATGGATTTTATAAGCCTTCCTTGTGCTTCAACTCCTCCAAGGCCTCTTATGTCGGTTGTAGCTGAAGTTGCAGTCTCTGCTTCTCCTCTTTCTCTTCTTATAGAATCCTCCTTAATTCAGTATGCTCTGCTTGAAGGCTCTGGTCGTTGTGCTTCAATTATTTCAAGCTCTCTTCCACGACTCACAACTAAATCTCCAATCTCTACTTCTCATCTTTCTCTTCTTATGGAACTCTCTTCAATTCATTATTATCTTCTTGAAGGATCTAGTTGATCTCCTCATTCAAATGATGAGTAAGAGGATGAGGTTAATGAATTCTCACTGGAATATGTGGATGGATCATCATTATTTACTCTGTCTTTCTCATGTTCCTCTATTCTCTTATCATAAGCTTCATATATTATGTCCACCATTTTAGACATCATGAAGAATTCCTCGTACATTTATTTTTCATCCTCCATTGTTGCATGTTCAATCGTTCACACTCGCAATTCACATGAGCGAGAAGGTCATTTCCATTTTAAAGAGCATAAAATAACCATATGTGAATGCTTAATCAAGATGAAACATAATGAAAATTGGAAAATCAAGAGCACGACACATTTGATAATGAAGTTCACCAAGTGCGGGCTATGTCTCTTTTTTCGGTGTCAAGATAGTGGTGACTGCTTGATATAATTCTGTAAATGACGATCATGTACATGGAATATTATTTTTTATAAAAATGACATATAACCTCAACAAGAGTATATTTTCTCTCCATGAGACGTTATCCCTATAGGAACTCTCACTCAAGATAGCATTTCCTTCAGCATTACAAGCCAATACAATTTCACAAGAATGTGGAAACGAGCATCCCTCAACATAGTTTCAAACAGGGATCTTAAGAATAATACATCATATTATCAAAAAAAAAGGACACATAACATAACTACATCATGTACCTCCATTTTTGAATATGGTTAAAAAATAAAAATCTTGGCTACTAAGGCTCACTGCACCACTGAATTTATGGTGATGAGTAGTCTAAAATTAATTGTCAACTCGTCCAATTATGACACTGTCAAAATATTGGCCTTCGAGAATATTTTATATTCCTCATGATTCCATAAATATTACTCTTCACTCACTGACAAGAGATCCTCTACTCATATGACAAGTCTCGTCACTCCATTATGATCCTTGTGAAATTCTAAGGAAAATGAGTATAAATTTGGCAATATTCCGACATTGGAAAAATTCAGCCTCTAGGGGAATATTTTATATTCCTCAATATTCTTCACAAATTCCTCATTATGGGGTTCCTACAATTATTATGCTTAGATGGTGAATTTGACTTCATCATTGTCCTACTTGAAAAATTCCACGAAAAAGGAATATAAATTTGATAAAATTCTAACACTCTAAAATTTTACCTCCCTAGTAATCTTTCAAGTGTCTTTAGATTCTCCCATGGAAAGATTCAGCTCCTCTTACTGGGAAAAGTTCCACATCTTAGAATTTTTTTATGGCTTCGTTGCGTCTGGTTCCACAGCTCCAAGTTTCTTCATGCTGGGCTCTGCCTTCGTTGGTTGCTTGGTCGAATGAAGTGAGGGTTTAATAAAAATTATGCAACAGAGATTACAACATGGATCGTTTGGTCCAAAAATTAAAGTGCTAAGATGGATGGTGGGATATTGGGGATTCCAACCCCAACGACCATCGCTTTGGGAATTTTTTTTCATTCTCACTAGTAGTATATAGTAATGGTTGTGGAAGTTATGTGTAGTGGTTACTGTTTGAAATCGTATATCATGGCGGTGGATCGACGATTAACATATGTCACTGTCCTTTTGGTTGGAAACATGCCATATAAAGTCTCCATGTCAGGCGGGTCTGGCAATTCCATCGACCATGGGTTAAAATCCCACTGTCCTTGTCCCATATATATGGTAATGGCCTTCATGTTGTGGTGGCAGGGTTTGACCATTCACCACCTTTTATATTAACATAGTGTGTGTATTTTAGGCCTGGTTGGTCGAGTTTGACCGTCGGCCAACTGCCCCTTTGGATATTTCAGTATATATATGATATAACTGATCAGTGAGGGTGTTGGGGGTGGCAGCCTGCCACCCCTATTTCATAATTTTTTTTAATAAACAAATTTTACATTTTTAAATTTTCTGAAAATAAGGGTCGTTGGGAAAATTAAGTAGGCAACAATTTCGCCCGCTTTTGAGAGCCAGGTTCCCTACCCCATCCCTCCTCAATGTGTAGGATCCTTAAACCTGGCCCACATGCCCACTTTGATAAAAAAAAATTACCAACCATATCTCCTTCATACGAACACGGATTAGAGTGTCATTCACACCATTGGAATGAGGGCGACGAACACTTAGATCTCTTCCTAGTTCAAGAGAAATCTAACAACTTTGAATTTTGACCTATTATAAGCCCTCTTTAGTCTATGAGTATGTATCGAGGCACCTAGATGATGGGGGATTTAGAATTTTTTTAATTCATCGGTATATCTCTTATCATGGAATTAATAATATAGGCATTTCTGCTATTAGCCTTGGAACCTTGGGAATTAGCAATTAGTTTGTGATTTAGGGTTGGCTACAATAGGAAAGGGTTGTAAGTTATTCAAGAAACTCAATTTGTGTAAGTGCCCATGGGTCAGAGATAAAGGCTTAAGATATGTTGTTGTGAACTTTCCAACCTTGTTAAGCACTAATCTAGAATCATGTCCCCTCGTGGGAAAAAGTCCCTAAAAGAAATTGGGCAGAAGTGTGTCCAACCAATGATATTTTGTTGAATACCAAAATTTTGATGAAGTCAAATATGCATAGTCTAAGGTTGATTGGTATTACTCTTGTTGTATCTACAATTGGTTGCTTGGGTAAGTTCGAACACTGCTCAAATAAAGCTATAGTTGAAAGGCCTATATGTCAACTAGAAAGGAATGTACCCATGATACATACACACACACACACACACACACACACACACACACACACACACACACACACATATATATACAGACATACATATATATATATATATATATATATATATATGTATGTATGTATGTATGTATGTATATATATATAGATATAGATATATAGATATATTTATGTATATATATATGTGTGTGTGTGTGTGTGTATGTATTTATATTTATATATAGACACACACACGCACATTAGATAGCACATTATATGGTGACTGAAAACAAATAACCCCATCATATATATCACTTTTTAACACATTCAATGATTGTAAAGAAAACAAAGGTTCAACACTAGAGCCTTACTCTTTATACACAATTAAAACACTTTTTATATGTGTCATTTCTACAATACACACTTTCGACCTTCCCTTTGTGATTTTATGGTATGTAGTTAGACCTATGTTCCCATGTGCAACAACCTTACTCATACCATAATTTTCCATATTTTCCAGATATATAGTAAAGGTTGAATACAACAAATAAGGACCAATAACAAAGATGGATTCCTTAAAAACTCTACCACAAAATTATTCGGTAAAATAATGGATAAGGAAGAAGGTGATTCAAATGTTCACCCATAAATGTGGACATCATTGATATGTGTGTGTGGGTGTGTGTGTGTGTGTGTGTATATATCCATTTATGCCTTCCTTTTGTACTTTTGTGCTATGTAGTTAGACATGTCATTCCCTTGTGCAAAAAATTTAGTCATACCCTATCTTTCCATATTTTCTAGAGCTATAATCAAGGTTGAATAAAAAAGAATAAGGAGGACCATTAAAAAATAAGGATTCCTTAAAGCTCTACCACAAAAGGATTCAATACAGTAATGGATAAGAAAGAAAGTGATTCGAACCTTCACCCATAAATGTGTACTTCATATATATATATATATATATATATATATATATATATATATAAATCATGGGGGGATTCATTTCTATTCACCTTATAAACCTTCAAACTATAATATTATTTGAGCCTCATTCACAAGTTGAGAGAATGGGCATCCTGGGTAGGCCATAGGCCTTGGATGTGGCACCAAACCATGGGATTTAAGGCCATAGTTATACATAGTGTATAGGGCCATGTTATCGTGTTCCTAATTCACATAAATGTGGTAGAGGGCATATGTTTTGTAACAAACATGGACCTCATTTGGCAAAAGAAATTAAAATATTAATTTGAATCGTGTAAGGAGGAGGGAATCATGAATATGGATCCTTCTTGGTGACATCACCAGTGATGCGAGGGGTCCACATTTATTGAGGGCCTTTGTATTTTTGTGAATAATAATCTCCGTCAGATGTAGAGAAAGGAATCTTGATCTGAAATGGTCACTACAAGCCCCCTGGTGACATAAGTGGGGATGACATGGGGTCTCCATTTCAACCATAACCAATGATTGCATCAAAATCTCCCCATCATAATTGGTTATATAATATATGCATTTGGGGAGGAACTAGAATATCATGTGGGCTAATATTGTATGTCTATGAGGTAGATCAAGTGGGACCCCCACACCTAAATTATTGTTTATATGATTCATATTTGAATGCCTACACTGAGAATAATATGGTGTTGACTCAGTCGCATAAATTTTAATACTTATATATATATATATATATATATATATATATATATATATATATATATATATATATATATATATATATATATATGGTATATATTTGGATTACAGATTATTTTTTCAATTATGTTAGCAAACCATATGAAGTATGGGGTATTTTCAAATGGAGAAGCTCAATGTCTATAATTCTGAATACTTCAAAAATTTGAAGCAGTTAATGAAATTTCTATGGCCAATCATTGCAAGAACATTCTTTTATAGAGGCGAACATGTTCCATTCATGGAATTTAGAGGGCTTCAAGGAATGATAGAAGCAAATGAACAACCCTCCCCCGTGCAATATCTATAGGGTTTGTAGCTAGTTGACATAGGTGAATGAACTCCTATAATAAAGTTCAAAATATTCAGGAGAGTTTGTAAATCTAATGGAATGGAAAAAAATAAAGCTATTGAAATGTTCACATGTTTATAAGATAAAATCACTTCATTTCTATATATAAACCCTACCATATTTAGACATAATGGATAACGAAAATATTCTATGCATGGTGAATATATTAATCCACTATAGAAAAAGGGGAACTTTTAGAAATTTCAAGGATTCATACATGTTGTATAATCTTCTTCTAAAAAGTTAAATTACAAATCACAAAGAAATATTCCAAGGAATATAATAAATTTATCCAAGTTAAGTGATAAAGTATATGAAGAGGATGAATATGATGAACATGAGAGTAACACTAAGGGAAAAAAATTATGTGGATGAAAATTTAGAGTCCTAGAAAAATGTAGAAATCTCAAGTGAAGTAAAGGGAAATAATTCTAACACATCACACTTAGAAAATCAAGATTGGAAATCTCAGTGACATCTTGATCCATACATAGAGGATCTAGATGAGGTATTGAAAAGGATGAGGTGACAGAGAAAAAATATTTTAAGTTGGGAATATGAAGGTGACATGCATGTTGTATTGCAAAGGATCCTCTTCTCTATATGGGGGCCATTTGTGAATTGTATTGATAACAATTCAATGAAGATAATCGTGGGAAATTTTATTTCTATAAAAATATTCATGGATTTTAAAATCTACATGCATTGAGGCTATCCTAAAACACCCTAGAGGATTTCAAATTGAAAGACTTCTTAGAATCAAGACAATATAGTCCATGCTAGAGACCTGTGGGGAATGTTAGATTCAATAGTATAGAGGAGTGATATCATTGCAGTGATGACAATCATCACCAGTATTTCTTCTACATAGAAGAGGGTTTGATTTGAAATGGTTCCATTTAAAGGGATCTCCAAATATATGGATGAAATCATGCAGAAGAGTTGTGTGAGTTGTTTGGATCACTTTTGGCTCAAACATAGAATTTGCTCTATAGAGAAATTATTTGAATTAGATATGAAGAATAGGTGGGCTAGTGCATCACTTTTAAACCATTTTTCGTAAATGAAGGTCACTCTTCAATGGAGGAAGAGAAGGCCATTATGGATTTTGGGTTCAACACTATTTTTTTTTCATTATAGTATGAAATAATTGCTCTTATTAGACTACTTTATCCCTTAGTGTCCCAATCACAACGAAGAAAACAATGGAGGTGAAAACATGAAATAGGCCAGTTGAGCACTGCCTGAATCCTATGTTTATGCAAGTGTGTTAAATATGAAGAGGATTGTGCAAATTAATAATGGGGTTATAACATAGAGCTAATAATTACAAAATTATTATTCATATGATTGAAGTGCTAGTATAATGAATGTAAAGATACATCTTTTTTAGAAATGACATTTTGAGTGGATAAAAAATATCTCTTACAATTGTATCCCTTATCTTAGTACAATTACTTTTCAAGTTGGTGAGAATGATGTTATCCTTCATTCTAGTCATAGATAAAATTTAGGAAGGTTAGTTAACATTCATTTCTACATTTCCTGACGTAATAAGAATGGTCCTTATCAAAATAAAAAGAATAATTTATAGGTGAGTTCTTAGCGGAGAGGTTAGTGAGTGAAAGTTTTTCTCAGGTTAATGCATTGTGCTCTTTGTATCTAGCGATATAGTTGGCCAATTTTCGTATAATAAAAATATATATAGGTTTATTGTTAGTGAAAAAAATACAATGTGTAGAAACACTACTTTACACTAACTTACTTATATATATATATATATATATATATATATATATATATATATATATATATATATATATATATATATATGCACAAAGATAGTTGGTAAAAGCATTATCTAATTTCTCCAACAAAAAAATTCTGGATAGACAATTCACGATGAAAACAATATGATACCTTTTATTTAATCCCAAATGAAAGAAAAAATTATGAAAAAATTATATATAAATATTAATATAACACTACTAACTCCATTTCACATCAAGAAAAATAAAAATTTATCTAATTAGTTTTAGAAAATAAATTAATGGAAATGGAGTGAGATGATTTTTGGAAATCATACCTTATAGTTCCATGCTTGAGAGTGTTTTAGTGACAATGGAAAATGGTATTAAATATTATTATGAATTTTTATCATATGGAGAGGACTTACACATCAACAAGAAATATGTGATAAAAACAAGGAACTACGTGAGGTTGAGATACCAAGAAAAGAAAATAAATTATTCGAGATAAATTAATCTTAAGAGCATAAAGACATACCGATTCATTGATTAGAGCGAGTTTCTTCCCATCATGATTGATAATTTATCATCATTATCAAATCCAAATTAACTATAACAGCTATCGTAAATGAAAAATATGTAAACCCTCTATCTATATTTCTAGAGATTAGAATTTCCGCAGACCACTATAAATGTAACATATGAAAATTGAATACATATAATTAAATATTATGAATATGAATATAAAACTATTATTTACTATTATACATCAAATAAGTTGTGATCCAATACTCTAAATATAGGGAGGAATGGATAAGAAACAATAAATCACGATATTTTCAGCAAGAATACTATCCAAATTCTTGAAACATGATGATCCAAGAATCTTTGAGAAAAATTAAAACAAAAATGCACTAATAGTCTAACTTGAGCTAGCTAACATAACACTAGACCATGGTGCAACCAGCTTGGAGCCTAAACAAACTAAAAAGAGAGAACATGCAAAAAAGAAATATGAATTAAATATAGACTACCTAAACAAATAAAATAGAGAGGGAAGATCACTCTTTTTCACCATCCTTAACATCCATATGCTAATATAAAACATAATGGAGTGTATATAAATGTTTTATGAAGCCTTGCTATCTACAATATGAAGGGAAAAAAACCAGTGCTACAAAGATAAAAAAAAATGATATTCCACACTTTATTATGGCATCAGGATGTACTTGAATTCAACCTTCCAAATTTATTGGGGTACCCTATTGTTTTCACAACTCCACCAAAGATGTATAGCTTTTGATCATTCAATGAATTGAGAATAAAATTGACAAATGGATCACAAATACAATCTCACCTAACTACCTAATTCCAAGTATGAAATAACGTGTTGGATGTGACCCATGTCTACTATTCTCCTCATTGTGTCCATCTTCTCTAAATGCTTAGCAAAGGTTGGAGACTCTTATGGGTCAATTCAAAAGGAAGCAAAGATTTTGATATAGTCAATTGTAAATTATGTTTCCTACCCAATTGATGGGGAAGAATGGATTTAGAGTCTTTCTAAACATTTTAAGAAATATAAGTTAATTAAAGGGACTATATATAACTCTTTTCTAATCCTATCTTAAATATCAAACTCTACAAGATTTGGAGGCTCAAATCCAAGCATAAGCATGGATTTTCATACTTGGAGACAATATCAGAGCATTTAATTGAGTTCATGATGGATTTATTTACCTATTTTATTGCCCTATGTGACATAGCATTGGGTTATAATCTAGAATACCTAGGTGTAGCCTAACCCAAGTTCCCAATTTATTAAAAATAAGGAAATGATTCAACAACCACTCTAGTTTTCTTAATTTCCCAAGTCAAATTGGTGATAATTAATTGGAATATAAGTCCTCGTCTTCATATGCAAACAAAGAAATAAATATTTTTTCAAATATACCTAGCTTAAAAGAAGGCTTACATGGTATAATAACATCGTGACTTGTGCAAACTTACACTTGTAGTTTACATCTTGGAAGGTGAAAATGGAGATCCTACACTAAGCTAGCTACCTAAGTTTTGGGGTGATGTGACTGACACCATGAGAAGGAAATTACTTTCTTCCAATATTACTTTTTCCAATCCCACATATTTTAAATCCATCTCAGCCATATTATTATCAAATAGTGAAAATAAGCGGAATAGTTACCCTCCTATTCTTATTTAAAAAAATAAAAATATCATGACACTAGCACTCAATATTTTATAGGTTGGGAATCCTTAGGAGCCTGACCAAGGAAATTATGGGAGGGAAGCTATCATCACAAACCCTAAGTAGATTGTGGAAATTTGGAGACCAATCCCAAAGAAAAGGATTACCCTCCTCTCGACATGGGTGTCATCCTTATTACTGCATGATTTATAAACTCTTTTATGTAAGCCAATTGACCTCCAATTTTATTGTGAATTTTATTATATGTTCTATCATAAATTTTATTATAGCCTTGGTATTATATTTTTACTTCATTTGACAGTTTTCTAGGCTACCATGCTTTCTATATTGTTTTTGGTGATTGCTAACTCCAATGGGGACAAGAGACAATACACCCCAATCACACAAAGGAACGCCCACCACAAAAAACATATACCAATGACCTAGAACCAATTGATGGCACAAATATTCTATAGCCAAAAAATCCTTAATAGGTGAAGATTATCCAACAACTTCGTTTCAATGGAAATAAATTAGTATTTCCTGGGATGGAAGGGGGTTCAGTCAGGAGTGTCAAGAACATTATCAACTACTTGTGAAAAGATACTTTTTCTCATTCCTATCTCAAAATTTCCCAAATTGTGAGCTATACCTATTGTAATAGTCTCTAATTTTATTCATAATAATTCCCAAGATGAAAGGTAACTTACTTAATAGGTATGTTGGTCAAAGCCACTTATATCACAATACACTGAGAGGATTAATCTACCAACATCTACCAACATGTAAACTTCATGAAACAGAGGGAGTTATGATACATCCTATTGGGGAAGGCTTGTATTCATACTCCCAAGACTCTTGTACTTCTTTATCTTTAGAATCTTCATCATCCCAAACACTTTTTGGCTTCTACTTAGTAGAAAAGAGAACAACCAGTACAAAATCCTCTAGTTCTAAACATCATTGCAAGAAATCATGAATTATGAATATATATATTCTATTTGTTTAAAATAAAACTACCTTGTAAACACAAATATACGTACCTGAAAACAAAAATACATTTTATTTTAATATATTTATTCACAAATTCACATCTGCTTATTAAAATGTAAAACAAAATCCTCATACAACATGATATGTACTTAAAAAAAGAGCTACAAAGATATATATCACAGTAGAAAAACTTCTTAAAAAATTCACATCTAGGTGATATAACATTGTTATATAACTCTTCAAAATAAATTTCTTACAGGATACATAATACTTATTTTTATATGGGAAAAAATCCACATATATAGGCATATTTCTAAAAAAAAGTTGTTCTTTGACGAAACTAAGGCCCAAAATAATATTTTTTCATGGATAATTAGGGGTGGGATTTGACATATATTTTTTTAGGTAACAAATTAGAAAAGGATTGGAATAATATTCCAATAGACAAAAGTTTAATAATCATTTTACATTCATAGAAATTTCATTTAACAATTTCCTAAAAATCAATCAAACATATTCAAAGTTTGCATGTGCTCTGTTAGGGCTTTCAGTGGTTTCTGAAACCTATTTAGTGTCATATATGAAGTTGTATTAGTCATTCATTAACATTTGAGGGACTCTAATAGGTCGCATGAGTGTTTGTGTTGGGAGGGTAGATATATCATCCTATCGTAGTGTAGTTGTGGGATAGGCAAGCGGAAAAATAGTTCCTCCACAACACTGCATCCTAATGTTGGCCCTAATGAAGTACCAGTCATGGGAGCTTAGTGGTAGGATCAGCTTAGAGAGAAATTCCTTCCTATTCCAATCAAGATGCCGAGATTCATGATTCTAGCCAACAAATTGCAAAATTAGCAGAAATCCATGAAATACCATGCCTTGACTTTAAAATTGATTTTTATTTGGCTTTAATAAAGGGATATTATTAAGTGGATTTAGTTGTAATGGAAACCAAATGGCCATATTGACTTAAAATTGGGAGCCAAGGGTTTTTTCACAGTTATTTTTACCAGTCTAGAAGATAGAGAGATGATTTTTTAAAATCGCCCATATTTCTACTACAATGCAAGTCTCTTCATGCAATTCTAGGAAGAGTCCTATAACCCATATCGAGAGAAATTTATGACTACACTTGTTTGGGTCTTTTTTTCACATTATTAGTTAATTTCGGGGATCTTGAAATCCTAGAAGGCATTGGAAATTCCATTAGGAGATTTTTCAAAGTTGGAGACTCAACACACTGAGGGAGATATACATCATTTCCCTGAATCTGTGTTTATATGAATATTACTGATCTTTTACTTGAATTTGTGGAGTTGGAATACCATGACAAGATTTGGAAGCAGCCACCGGATTATGAACATATACCAGTTTGTTGTAAAAAGTGTCATGAATATGGCCATTTATACAATGCTTGCCCTCTGAAACAAATGGATATGGGGGAGGTAAATGAACCAAATAAAGTAGGGAAACCATAGGAGAATAATGAGGGCTTCCAAGAGGTAACACATGAACAAATATCAAATAAATCACCTCAGAAAAAGACATTTTCCCAGCCATGGAAGAATCAAGAAAACTAGAATAGATTTGGGATTTTGTAGGAGATGGGGGAAAGTTCAAAAGAAGAAACTAAAAATCTTGAATCAATGGCTAGGGTTGCACCCAAAAAGAATCCAAAGCCCAAAAGGAAAGTGCAAGAGGAACCCTTGGAAAACGATGGACCTGATATGGGTGCAGATGAAATCAACATGGAGATTGATCAATCAAAGGAATACTTAAGTATAAAGGAACAAGTTCTAAAAATATTGTTGAATGAATGATGGCATATGGATGAGAGATTCATACTTTAACATCAAAATAAGCCATACCAGGAAATATTTCAGTAATATCAATCCAAAAAAATCCAAAAATTTCCAGATCCACCTGACTCATCAGGTTCCCAAATAGGTACAGATTTAGACTAGAGTGGAGCAACAAAAGGAGGAAAAAAATGGGGTTGAAAGAATTTACAGGAGTCAATCTAGATGGTGGTGATTTTATAGTGAACTCAGGACTGGCAGTGTTGCTCTCAGCAATTTTCCAGCAACTCAATAAATCTTGACATTGACCATACTCTCCTAGAATGTACAAGGCCTCATTAGTCGAGAGCAAAAAAGATAATTAAAGGAAATATTAAGACATGAAAATCCAAGGATAGTGATGCTACAGGAAACTAAGGTATGAGAAGCATGGATAAAGGATATTATAAGTAAAATTTAACCCATGTATGAAGCGGTGGCCCTAGATGCTTGGGGAAGTGAAGGGGGGGTTTTCCTTTGGAACCCATCTAAAATAATTTTTGATTATTGGGTTAGTATGCCACAAATTATTTTGAGAATATTTAGACATATTGGCACTTGAGACTAGGTAATAATCTCAATTGTTGATGACCCTCACATTCTAGGAAAGAAAGTCAGTTTCCTTCAGAATATAAGAAAGCTAAGGAACGTGTTTGGGGAAGAATTATGGATCATTAGGGGGAATTTAACCTTATTTCCTCAATGGAGGAGAAAAAATATGGGATTAAAAAACAATATCCTGAAATGAAGGCCTTTCAAGATCCGATCCCAGATCTTAAATTAGTAGATATTTCCATTAATAACGTAGTGTACACATGGAACAATTGACATGGGGGTCAATACTAGGGAGCCTCTTTCTTGAACTAATTCCTTGTGTCAGAAGGTATTATAAGAAGAGATTTATACATTGAAGCATCAATCCTTCTATGCTTGGGGTCAGATCATTGGTTGTTATGACTCGATATGGATAGAAATCTTGCTCCAAGAAACCACCCTTTCCATTTCAAGTCCCTTTCGCTTCGTGATGCATCCTTTCTTGGAAAGATATAAAGTTGGTGGAAATATTGCACAGTGAAAAGAAGGAATAAAATACATACCTTCCAACTCTGGTTGAAAGAACTCAAGCAATAGATAAAAAAGGGGGAAAAAAATGGAGTTTTTTCAAATTATGAAATATTAAGTACACCAACTCCCGGTTTACATGAAAAAAATCCAAAAATTGATGATTATTGAAGGATGCATGATATCCCTAGCAACAGAGGAAGGAAGGATTCTCACTCTTTTATAAGAGATGCGAAAGCAAGAGTAAATCCTATGGAATAAAAAGTCCTATATCCAGTGGCTTAGAGAAGGAGAAATAAATACTTGTTTCTTACACAAAGCCATGATCCAACACCACCAACATAACAAGATATTTTCGTTGAAATTTTCCATAGGAAATCATCTGGTAAATCATGAAGAAATGGGAAATATTTTGGTAGACAGCTTCCACAACATTGTCTCTAAATTAAATCAAGAGCGATTAGAAGTTATTCATAGAATCACTCGACATATCCCTCAATTGGTGAGCAGAGAATAAATCATGGCTTTAATACACGTTTTCATTCTAGAGGAAGTCAAATAAGTGGTCAAAGGGCTATCCAGGAACAAATTTCTCAGACTAGACGACTTCATGTTGAATTTATTTCAGGAAACTTGACCATTCATGGGTCATGAAATCCTAGAAGTAGTGGAGGAATGACTTAGATACTAGAAGGTAAATACAACTCTCAACTCCTATTTTATTTATTGAATTCCAAAATTTTCTCAATTTGAGGATCCACAAGGTTTCTATCTAATTTCTCTTTGTAATATTATCTACAAAATCATTTCCACCATTATGGTTAATATACATACGCCCATATATGCCTACATGATCTCCCTTGAACAAACTAGTTTTGGCCAAGGTCGCCAAATTCTTAATGGCATCATTACCACATAGGAAGTTTCCCATTCCCTTAAGAATATCAAAGCCAAGCTTATGATGATTAATTTGAACCTGTCCAAGGCCTATAACCGTCTCAGTTGGCCCTTATTACTGAACACTTTCAAGGCCGTCATTTTTTACTCTCTGTGGATAACTTGGGCTTCATCCCTGATGTCCCCCCTAGTGTTCTTGATCTTAATCAATGGATCCCCATCATGAACATTTAGTCCCTCAAGAGGTCTTCACCAACGTGATCCTCTCTCTCCCTTCATTTCCATTATGGAAGTGAAAGGCCTAGGTTGCTATATCAAATTGTTTGTTCACTCGGGCACCATCAGAGGAATTCATATTTGGGGTACTGATATTTCTCTACACCATCAAAATTTTTTTGATGAAATAATGTTCTTTTTCCATGTATCTCTTTGCGAAGAAATAGAAATAAAAAATATTTTCCAATATTTTATACAAGCCTCAAAAAATATGATTAATAATGAGAAATAAAGCACTTGGGCCCCTACCCAATCCTTCCTACATCACATTCCAGGGTTTAACATTGGATCCCTACATTCCATATATGAAGGTATCCATTAGGTGATTAATTCCCTCAAAAATTCCTGCTGGAAAGATCTTCTAGATCATATTTAATATAGACTTCATAAGTGGTCCTTCATATCTCTCAATCTAGCAGGAAATGTGGTCATCTTAAAGGTTTTTCTTCAATCTATGCCGATCTATCAACTATTATGTCTAGCTTCAAACAAAACCTCATGTGCTAACATAGTTGATATCTTTAAGAAATTTATGTGGATATGAGCTCAGGAAGCTAATAAATGGGCACTAGTAGCCTGGAACGCTATTACTAAATCCAGGGTATCAGGGGGTCTTGGTCTCCAAGATCCTTATACCCTAAATCTAGTTATGGGTGTAAAACTTTGGTGGAGATGGGTAAAAGGTGGACCATATTTGTGGAAGACAATATGGACATAAAAATATCAAATTCCTTCTTCAGTAAAAGATATCTTAAGAATTCAAAATACTCTCAAAGGATCGTCAATATGGAATGTAGCATCGATAAAAAAATATCTTATACGGTATCACACCTTTTGGGAAATTTGCAATGGGAGTCTAGCACTCTTTTGGCATGACTCCTCACATTAGAGAGAAAAAATATTAAGTGGGTAGGATCTAGCAGAAATTTTTATCTATACCAACAACCAAAATTGTACAACTGTGGAAAATTTGCAAAAATTCTGTTTGAGCATATCTTGGAGGTAATGGAAAGAAAAACAAGTGTCGCCTAACTACCCATAATCGAATCAATGGGAATTGCTGGAAATAGAGATAAAGTCAAGAAATCTTACAACACTGGAAGGACCATATATTATAATATGGGGTTACACAACTAGAGTGATTTTTAAAATCAAGGAAACATATATATTAGCTACAAATGAGCCTCTGGACCACATTAATCTTATATGGAGGAAAGTATGGAAAAAAAATTATGTTCGATGGTAACATACCTTCTCTGGTTGGTGTGTCGAAGAAGAATTATAACATGGGATCAACTCCAAAAACATGGACTCCATGGTGCCTCACTATGTAGCATGTTTGAAGCCAATATTGAGGATATGTAACATCTGCTAAACATTTGTCCCTTCTCAGACCAATTATGGAGAAACATTTGGAATGCTTTTGGGAATTTGGATTGGGACATTACTAGCATCATAAAATCCATAGAGTTGTGGAGGAATGGCATCTCCTCCAATATTGTATTGACTAGGGCATGGAGCTTAGCCCTGGGTTTTCTTCTTTGGGAACTTTGGAGAGAAAGGAACAGATAGGTTTTCAAGGAGAAAATACGTTCTTACGTAGAGATATCAGCAATATTCCTCCAAAACATAAGAGAAACCATATTAGTGAAGAAATTTCACCCTGATGATTATCTGGTAACACCTCCTAAAGTCAGGATACTATATACTCTGAATATATCCCTGAAAATCCTTTCTCTGACATCTTGGAAACTCTTGGTTTCCCCTTGATCCTCTCCTCCCAATTTTTATCCTCCTCCTGTCGGTTTTCTAAAGCTCAATTTTGATGGGGGCTCTAAAGGTAATCTTGGAGATGTAATTTATGGAGGCATGTTCATAGATTCTAAGAGATGGTTTCTTGACTTTTATGTAGCTGACTGTGCCTTTGCCACTAATAATGAGGTTGAATTCAATGTTGTAAAACATGGGTTTATAATTGCAAGAAGAGAAGGGTTTAGAAAGTTGGTAGTTCAAGGTGACTCTAGCCTTGTGATTGAAGTTATTAAAAAAATGAATCATGGTACAAAATTGGAGAATATTAGTCATATTTGGAGGAAAACACGCTTAGTACAAGAGATAAGTGAAATAATTTCTTTATTTCACTACATTATCCCATCGCATGTTCTAATAACTGGTAATAAAGCAGTTGACTTTCTGGTATTGGGGATTTCTACATATGGGTGTGACCCTCGATGCCCCATGGAATAAAAATCAATGTGGAGAGGATATGGATCCCCTTCTACAAATTATGGCTTAGTATGATCCAAAAAACTAATATTTGAAGGAGGATGGCCATCAGGGTCCCTAATCACGGTCTGATTCTTACCAATATCCCTCTTTGGATTTGCATTATGGTTGAAATGACTGCTGGAAAGGCTGAAGGGTGCTCACACCTCATCCCTTGAATGTGTGAACGACTTAGTGGGATGGTATATAGCATGGGAATGATAAATTTTGAAGGCACGAGTTGCAGGGCTCATAAACTCTAGGTGGGGGGTGGCAAACCTCCTACATACATTTTTCCTATTTTTTTGTTTAGTATTTTGGAGAAATCATAGATTTCTGGTTCTTACATTTACACCTAATCGAACGGGTTGGAGGAGTTGATCTTAGATCGAGACCAATAACCTCGAGTTTATCGTATTCGCAGTAGGGTATTTTTATTTTTTCTTTCCCTTACCTCCTCGACCGTGGGTTTCTCAATATGCTACTACCCAATGCAATAGTTATGAAAATTTATTTAATTTAATGCTTGAAGAAAAGGAAATGGGTGATCACAAAGTTGGAAGGTTTTTGTGGTTTCATTTTCTCTTGTCATGCAGGTTTCTATGGAGGTTTCTAGTTTATTTGGAATTATATTGTCTTGAATATGAACATATGTCCAATTTCAAGTTAATAAATGCATGTTGAAGGATTATATACTCGAAAAAGTGGAATATCTTCCTGTTTTGTTCATCATGAGCAAGGAAATGAATTTAACCTTCCTATATATGATTTATTTTATCTATGGTGTGGCCTGTAAGGGTATTTTTCTTGAGGAGCTAGTCTGTGTTATTTGCTATCTAAAATGTGATAATATGTTTTGAAGCCCTTTGTATCTCGACCTTTTTGAGTACAGGGTTCTGGAAAGTGGATTTGAATGGCGCTAGTGGCCACCCTTTTTGAATTTCAGCCTTTATGTTTGGCTCAATCCTAACAAATTTTCTTTCTTAGTATCCTTTAATGGATATGTAGCTGTTTCTCATAACTTGTGTTTACACTGTGGCCACGCGCACAATATCTAGTATCGGTAAATGACCCAAATTACTATTTTGAGAGTCTATAGTTTGCTTGAATTGGAGATAATTAATATGACATGTACTTCCCCTACTCCTATCTCGTCTAGTAATGAGGGTCAGGGCAAAGGCAGGAAGACATGGACTTTTGGTGGTAAAGGATCCTTATCAACTCGACCATCGAAGAGAAGTAGAGGCAGTTCAGACTTATAATAATCGAACCCCAACCCAAGTCAAATAAATGATATCGTCATGGGAAGTTGAACTCAATCGGTGAGAAAAAATTGAAATGTAGGTGGACAACTGCAAATTTCTTGCTCCATATCCAGGACACACTCACGGGCGCACCACCCAGTATAATTTTTTTTTTCATATTTACTAGATAATGAGGAATATTGTAGCAAAAGATATACTGGCCTCTTCATTTAACTCTAGAAAAACATATTGAGGCTTCCAGGAAATTCATAAATAATTTGAAATTATTCAATCTAAAATCCAACTACAAAATGTTCACCTTGGACACATCGAAAATTGCATTTTTTTCCTCCCCCAATCAGAATTACCAGGATCTACTGTTAAGGACCCAAATGCTATGGAATCCTTTGATGATTAGCTATTAGTATAGTTATGGCTGTATTTTTTATTTAAATTCCTGATGTATATGTCGGCTAGTACCATATATTATAGCTCCTTAGATGGAAATTGGTTTCTAGACATTGAATCATATAAGTATTTGTCTAAAAGACTTAAGTTATTGATATTTTGGATTCCTTATAATGCATTTTGGTTTCAAACATAATTGGTTTCCCACGAGGAAGGTTGAGGCCACTAAATGTCTTTCATGGATGTAACCTTCTTTTTAAAATGAATGAATGAAGAGGTCCTACCAAGCTTACAAAAAAAAAATCAACCAAACATAACATATTATAATTAATGAATGTGATGCATGAAAATAAATAAGTAAAAACCTCCTCCTTGTCTTTTAAAATAATTTCTTATACAAGTAGAATTATATATTATAATAGATATAATTACAACATGAAAATGAAATTAAACTATATTAATATACATTGACGATAAAAACGGGCCAAGTTGAATGCAAAGTACAACGTATCAAAAAGGAAATAAGGAGAGTGTAAAAGTGATCTCCTAAAAATGAAATATAAAATCATATGCTAATACAAGAGAATAAAGGTGATATATTTAAATAGAGCTAGATATAGGGTATAAATTTGGAAAGAAGAATACAAGATAAGAAGTAGGAAAGGAATATCAATCGTGATCATCACCGGATTTAGAAATGGTTGTCCACCTAAAAAAATCACTAATCATGTCCTCTATAAAATGGTGTATCCTTATGAGGTATTAGGTAAATCATCATAATGGTCTCCATGTGTTACACAAGGGGATATAACTTTAGAGGTTAAAGGATACTTCAAAATTTTACTAAGACTAATACAAAGGACTACTGCTACTGATATTGAAACTTTCATTACAATTTCCTTCATATAAGAATCATGTTCTCTTTCCCTCTAATAATTTCAATATTAACCTAATAATGTTGACCATGAAACAGTAAGGTTCAAGTGAGCATATAAAATAAATATTGATTATAGGGGTCATTCAAGCCATCTTTTATAATTGGCACATATAAAAATAGATACTAATACAATTAAATAAAAACACTCAATTTTTTTTAAGTATCCATGTAGTATAAAGTGTTCTTAGCTACATGGAAAAAATACCTTTACATCCAAAAAACCACTGGGATAACATGTATGAGATAAAAAGCTAAAAATATTAATTTCTTCATACTCAACTCTTATGGTTGTTCTCCAATAACAGAAACATAAGTATAATAAGAATAAATGTGATATATTTCTATGCACATAGTTTGGATATGGTATTTTTGAAGAAAAATGTATCATCAAAAGAGGAGAAAGGTGTACCTATCCAATATATCCAACACATAGTGGGTACATGAACACTTATCATTTATTTCTTCAATGGATAAAATAAATGAAAATATATTATTATTTATAATTCCTTTCATCAGCCTATTCTGAACCTTTAAAGAATGTTTACACATTAATTGGAAAATCCTGGAGAAGTGTATCTTCAAAGGCCTTCTGAGGTCGATTTCATTTACCTCCCCATTTTGCAACTAAGACAATAGAACTTGTGCTTATATGACCTGCAAAAAATTCAGGGGAATAATCATCTACATGTTTAGTCCAACCTATTTCTATTTCAATGAGTTGAATCTTCTTCTCAAGCTATAAAAAAAAGTGTAAAACACTGAGCATGGTCATACTCTTCCTTTAAATTAAAAATTTGTTATGCAATCATCTCACAAAATGGAAGAAATAATAGATCAATGAATTAAAATTATCCTCTTCGAGGCGAAAACCTAGTTTACATTACATAAATGAAAAATTCTTGGATGATTCAAATGAAGGAAACTCCTTTCTATATATAGGAGTGCAAGGGCTCATAACATAATCAGGGCCGACATAAAAATAATAATGTAAGGGCGCAATAATAACGATAATGGGATTCTATGGGGCACAATAATAAAAATATGGGGACTAAATGGGCACACTAATAACAATAAGGGGATACACAAAGAATAATAATCAGGTGATACACTAGTAATATAGGGACCTAACATGCCCCTCTCTTTTAAAAACATGGTAAACTCAATGCTTGAGTAGTTATGGATGCTTTTACATAAAATTATAATCCTCCCATGTGGAATCTTCGGTAGGTAAGGTCTTCCACTTCATGAGATACTCTGAAATTGATCGATTTCGTAGTTTTCGAGTTCTTGTTTCCATTATTGCCTAAGGTTTCAATATTATTTTTCCTTCCTCGTCAAGTTTTGGAAATATTGTTTGAGCTGGGAGCTTGTCACCTATAACCTTTTTTAAGCATGAAACATGGAAAACTCGGTGCACTCGAGAAGATCCAAAAAAAATCCAATTTGTATTGCATAGTACCAATATTTTGAAACATGTTGTAAGGACCATAATACTTTGGTGATAATTTATTATCCTTCTTAGATTTCTTAATGAAAATTTGTTTGCATGGTTGTAGCCTTAAACATACTCAATCGTGTACATCAAAAATTCTTTTGCTGCGATGTTGATATTCATGTTGTTTAATTTGATTCTACGCCCAAGTGAAGTTATCCTTTAAGAGTTGGAGAACGTGTTGCTGATGCTCGATGTGATCTTCCACTATTTGAACCTTAAAATTTTCTCTCAAATATGATGTGATAGACAGTGGATTTTATCCATAAAGTTTCATAAATGGGGCTCTTTTTGCTATAGTATGGAAGGAAGTGTTATACCACCATTCAGTGAGAGCTAACCACTTGACCCATTGTGTTTTTTATTAGATAAAAAGTAACAAAAATATCATTTAAAAAAATTGTTCACTATCTCATTTTTCCCATCATATTGAGGATGATACGATGAGTTATGAGCTAATTCAGTACCTAAAGAAGAAAATATTTTTTTACAAATAATTCTAATGAAAATGGGATCTATGTCGCTTAAAATAATCATTTGGTTTACATGTATCTTCTCAATTGTTTCCATAAATCTAGTAGCAACTGTATTGGTTTTAAATGGATGATATACTGCATAAAGGTGTGCATACTTGGAAATTCTATCAATTATCACCATGATGAAAATATTTCCTTCGTATTTGGGTAAACCTATCATAAAATACATTGAAATCTCATCCCAAAGTTGATGTGGAATGGATAAAGGCTGTAACATACTCGGGGTCTTAATTATCTTAAATTTATTTTGTTGGTAAACCAAACATTCCGCCACAAAATTTTGAATATCATATTTATGGCCATCCCAAAAAAAATCCTTCTTAACCCTATGGTAAGTTTTTAAAATGTTGAGTGCCCTCCTAAGGGAGAGGTATGCATTTCCCTAATATTTTTTTGTTTGAGTTGCAAATTATTACAAAGTTATAAGTGATCTTTGTACCATAATGAACCATTTTTCCAGCCAAATGTATCAGATGTACTAATATCTTCCTACAAATTTTGAATCAGTTTCCACTCTCCTTCGTCATTCTTCCATTCATCCCTTGCTTCAGTTATCCAATCTAGCTGGATAATATAAATGGCACAAAGAAATGCTTCCACTTCCTCATATTTTCTTGAGAGTGCAGATGAAGTAACATTTTTATTCCCTTTTTTGTAAATGATTTCAAAGTCATAGCCCAACATCTTTGTGACCGTTTTTGTTGCTCTTTTAAAGATAATTTTTTTTTCTAAAAATTCTTTAAGAATATCATGATCCATTTTTACCTTGATGTGTCTTCCCATTAGGTAAGGTTTTCTTTGCTTAAGTGCATATTTCCAACATTTCATTCTCATAAATAGCTTTGTGTAAATACTTTCCTTTGATTAGATGAAATTCAAAAGAAATGGGTCTTCGTTGTCACATTAAAACAACACCAATTCCATTTCTTGAGGAATCACACTCAATAATAAAGTTTTTCGTGAAGTCTGGCGTAGCTAAGATCGATGCGTGGAACATTGCCTCTTTAAGATATTAAAAGGCTTTAGTTGCTTCTAGAGTCCTAAAAAATTCATATTTCTTTGGTAATATTGTTAGAGGTGCTACTATTCTCCTATAATTCTTAAAAAACTTGTGATTATACCCTGTAAACCGGAGAAATCATCGCAAATTATTTATGGTTGTGGGGCTTTTTTGTTAGGAGAATTTTGAGGTCTAAAATGGGCCTCCGAAGAAAAATGTACAACCAAAATAGAATTTATAAGAACCAATAGGATTCTAGATGATGATTTCAACCATGGGGGTTGATTCACCATTTTTGGAGTAAAAAAGTAAAAAATAATAAAATAATAAAATAATAAAACTATATTTTCAACTCATATTTTCAACTTATCTCCCTAAGGTTTTACTCAAATTTCGAGCTGGAGAAGTCATGGATGGAACATTTATTTCCTCATCAAAGGAGTTCCCATGTTACATATATTTGATGGACCCTGCCACACGAAAAATGAGAAATACATGGAAAAATGTGATTGTAATAATGTTTTTCATGTATTTCGCATTTTTCGTGTAGCAAGATCCATCAAAAGTATTCAAGATGATTACTTCTTGAATGAGGAATCAAATTCTAGATCCAATGAGTGTTTCCACAAAAAATTTGATTAAACCCATACAGACATAATTTGAAAATATGAGTTGAAAAATTTTCTTTAGGAGGCCCAATTTATACCTCAAAATTTCCCTAATGCCATTGCTTACTGGCTTTAATTTTTTTTAGGTCTACCTTAACACCCTCATGAGATACAATATGACCTAGATATTCAACCTCCTATACTCCAAACAAAAATTTGGATTTTTTTGCATATAATTATTTCTCCTCCAATATTTTGAGCACCATATCAAAATTTTGAAGATGGTCCCTACAAAATGTGTTTTAGATTAGAATATCATCAACAAATACTAACACAAATTTTCTAAGGAAGGGTTTGAAAATGAAATTCATCAAATCTTGAAATGTAGAAGGTGCATTGGTAAGGTCAAAAGGCATGAAAAAAAATTCATAATGACCCTCATGAGCTCTAAATTCATAATGACCCTCATTGAACTATTCAATACATATTCTCCCATCGATAACATGATATTATGGCACTTTCCATAGAAATTTATATTTCGTCCATTTCCAAAATCACTTGACACTTTGGTGTTGGATATAGGAAACAATTCAAGTCCTTGGATATCTTGCAATTAATAAAATTATGAGTACTACCCGCATCAATCAACACTATTACCTTTTTCTTCTCGATATGTCCTTCTATCTTGAGAGTTTGAGGAGTGGTAATTCCTAGAAATGCATTACAAGATATATTAATTTCTTCTTTCTATGGAGTTGTTTCCCTAGTCTATATCCTCTTATTTGGATATTTTTTTGCTCCTTTTCTTCCTCCTCTTCACAATCTATGTAAAATAATTTCTTCTCATCACACTTATGACCTTTAGTCTATTTTCTATGACAGTTGTAGAAAATACCCTTTTCTCTTTTTTCCTCCTATTTATGTTGTGTAATCCTTGGAGGTTGTTGAAGGGTAGGAGTATCAATACTTAGATTTTTATAGTTCTGAGTGGTAGAATTCCATGTTTCCATAATTTTTCTTTCAACTTTTATTGTTGCCCTCAATGTATTATCCAATGAATCAGGTTCCCAAAGGTGAACCTCATTAATAATACATTAATCATATAATATGTCAATATGGAAAGTCCCTATAATACATCAATGTTGTGCTCCTCTCAAATATTATTTACCCCGATATTCAATTTTTGGAAGTCCTTGATGTGCTCCGTCATTGAACCCTTTTTTTTGAGATTTATCAATCGGATAAACTTAGGTTTTTCTCTTTATAACCTCATAATGTGCTATCATTTCCTCTATAAAAATTAGGCAAGTGAAAACTTTTTTATGAGAACAAATCCATTGATACCATATAAGATAATTGGATTCTATATATAAATTTCCAATGTGTATCTTTTGTGTGGTTTACACAATATGGAGATCAAAATATTGTTGCATCTGTAGTATCCATGTTGCTAGATCCTTGCCATCAAACATCCTCATATTGATCTTTGGAATATGGTGGGTCTTCAATTTAACTTTATAGTCTATGAAATCATGATTAAAATGTCTTTTCTTCTCATCGCGACCTTCATCTAATACCTTTTCTTCATTAGGAAACATTGCTTGTAGCAACTTTTAAAAAACTTCCTTCAAACTTTCGATGTCTTCTTTTAAACCATTCTTAAAATATTTGAGGTTTCCTTTAATTTGTTTTTTATACCATCCATATTAGCTTCCATACCGTTCTTCAAACCATCTATCTTAGCTTCCATTTCATCTTTGGTTACTCTTTGCAGGAGAAAAATTTCTTGCACTTGGGCTTGTAATTTAGATATATCATGTTGCCTTTCTTCCTCTTCATATGTCATAGTAGAGATTTTTGCATACATAATGGGAGTAGAAGTATTTTTATTGCGAGGAACAATAGAACCAAATACTGATATATAGTCTTCAATATCCCCGTTAATCACTTCAAATTGATTTTTCAAAAATAAGTTATTCAAAATTAAAAAATACACACCTTTGTTTTGTGTTTTTAGGAGATTGATATTGAAACTATTGTATCTCTATGATTTTGGATCTCCAATATCATAAATTATCTCCTGTGGTATTCCTTTGAGTCTTCTCTCCAATTCCAAAATTCATACCAAATTTGGATTCCTTAAGATAAACTTATGCCCAATCCCCCACGATGAATTGATTATGGACTTGTTGAGTAGAGTGAAATTTTATGGATTGCCACATGTCCCTGTTTCAAAATTCGGCCCTAAAAAAGGTACACAAGATACTACAATCTATGAAATTTTAGCCACTTTTTACGAAATTCAAATGTGATGCTCGTAGACAATGTTATGAAAGTTTTCCCATGGTCACATATTTGAGACAAAATTTTGGATCATGCCAAACCCCTAACTTCTTTGGACCATATATTCGAAAATATAGAAAATATAGATCTAAAATTTTTACAGGATATTCCTCAGGAAATCTTCTTTGTGTGGTAAATTTTTTAGCTTCTAAACCTTCATATAAGAAACGTTATATCAAAAATTCCAAGATGGCATGTTTGCAATAGGGAACCCCTAGAATCCAAAGCTTTGATAGATTATGCAACCAACTCATAAAATAGAAGAAAAAGTAGATAAAAAACTTAAAAATCATCCTGTTCGAGGGGGAAAGCTCCTTTACATTAAATAAATGAAAAATACTTGGATGATTCAAATGACAAAACCTCATTTCTATATATAGGAGTATAAGGGGTAACAATATAATCAGGGCCGACATAACAATAATAATGTAAGGGCATAACAATAATAATAGTGCTCCTCTATGGGGCACAATAATAACAATATGTGTACTACATGGGAACAATAGTAAAAATAAGGGGCTACACTAACAATAACAATAAGGGGATACACTAGTATTATAGAGACCTAACACAATTACATGATAGACAATTCCCACATTAGAGAAAAATGATATTAAATAAAACATCATATGTAGGAATATTGAAAAAAGAAGCACAAATTTTCATTCGCTTATTAAAAAGACATCATCTGAGAAAAGGTATTTTCTAAGGATTCAGATGGTGCACAGACATATTCTAAGGGGTTAAATCAAAAAATTATCACCAAAGTTGGTGGGAATTACACTAGTTTAGTGCCAGTAAGCGTCCACTTCAAAATCTGCTCAAGCGAGTTGCACTAGTCCACACCAAGAATTTTACTATAGATGTCATGTGAAAATATGGTGAATAATCACTTGAGTTTCCCCAGACGGTGTTCCTTAGAAACGAATTTATGTATGGACCCACCCTAAATAATGCAATTTTTCACTAGAAATTTCTGTTAAGGATTTGAAACATCAGATATGCATGTTTCCTTTTCCTCATTGAGATTTTATTTTAAGATCATTGAAAGAGTTTTTTTCAAAATATCCCCTTCAATTCACTCATAGGTTGTATAAAATGAATGGACACTAGATTAGCAGCTGCATATGGAACAATATCACCGAAAACATAATAATTGATGTATGCATTTCATTTGAAGCCTTCTTTACAAACCAAAATGTGAGTACCCAAATCCATCTTCATAGTTACTATGCCAATATCATTAGTTTTCTTATCGACAACAACCATGTTCATTATACTCCCATCCACTTGAAATTATGTCCTATTAGTGTGTAATGCCCCATAATAATAATAACAATAATAAAATGAAATAATAATAATATATAAACAAAATAAAAATAATGAAGAAAGAAAACAAAAAATTAACAAAGCAACAAATAACAGAGAAACGATAACAATAAACTAATAAAACCATAAAAAATAAAGAAAAAATAATAATAAATAAATAAATTGTTGAATAATAAATAAAAAGATAATAATAAATAAATAAAATAAAAATAAATAAAATTTGGCATGATGACACATGGATTGTGCACATGTAGACCTCGTTCTAATCCCCTTAGCATTTCTAGAATAGTCGGCTCTATTTAGTGTCGAAAATGGAGGTGAGAAGCATTCATCCATTTGCCAATTATTTGAGGAAGGGAATGCTACAAGACAATGGGAACTAGCTCTAATAAGTTAATTGGGGGCTCAGAGGTGATATTTGTAAGAAATATTTGTCAAAACTCATCTAAGGTTGGGTGGAGAGTCGTCCCCAACATTTTTTTGTAGTTATTAAGGTTTGGATCATATTAAAACCCACAAATCACCAGTAATATCTATTTTCATTCTTCATTCTACAATTATGTTTTGTTTGCCAATGTGTTTTTTTGAAAATTATATGCTAATGAGTTGAAAGTTTATGTAGATAGCATGGCTTGATGAAATTAGTTGTATATTTTTATTTCGGGTTGTTACACATTGGTGTCCTCTTTTGCTTGTTGTTTCCTAGGTTATAATGAAACTTCATCACAACTCAAAAAAAATTATAAGGGAGATTATAATGGAGCTTCATCAGAACTGAAAAAAACAACATCAATATCAAATTGTTGTTCTAAAGCATTCTCTCATTCTTGCGAATTCCCACCCATAGAGCTATTTTCAATAACTCTTGAATCTTATTGAAATGTTTTAATATGAGTTTCTTTGAAATTATTGGGACCCATTCGCAACAATTCATTTTCTCTGTCATAAACTTTCGTTACTAAAACATGTAAACCCTGATGGTCATGAACACTATAATCCTTTTATGCTTTTATTTTAGAGATCACACTTAGAAGACATGATGCACTAAAAACTAGATGTTTAGACATAAACACAAATGAAAAGGCTATCAAGATATTGCCAGAAGTCATGTATGTATTTTGAAGGAAATTAAAATCATGTTTTCCTTTAAAACACCTTAATTGTGGAGTATTGAGTTTTTAATGTCATCAATAAAAGGACCTAATAACTATTATTTCTCTAAGACCTTTCTCTAAACCCTTTTTTTGTAATACCTATAAGCGGTACTTGGATTTCATGTAGAGTTATAATTGCAGCAACATGTCGAAATAAAATATTGAATTACATGAAAATTTGAAAAAACAAACCACTACAATAAATAAATATTTTCTTGCAAACTAAGCAAGGGTTAAATGTGAAATCAAGCTCAAATGAACCCTAAGTGTAGTTATCCTATGTAGGCTATAGGAATAATTTTCCTAACAAATATTTTGAAATTAGCGAATATCATTAGGTTGGCCATATGATTCTTATGATCTCATATGTTGTCCTCGAAATATAAACTCACTTGCAAAAAGATGAAGTATATGGCTTCTGAACAAACACAATGTTTTAGAAAAAGGTCTAATAGAATATGGTTAATGTTCATATTGAAGGTTCTATACGTGAGTTCGTGTAGGAAAAGTCATGTATACACACGGAAATGAACGAACAAAGTAGCATATGCCTTTTGCGCCCTAAATTTATTTTACCAAGAGTCATTACCATGGATTTAACCCACATTGTTGAGCGGTGTGTCGTCTATTTGACTCCTTCCAAGAATACCATCGGCACTTATGTGGTTTTGGCTAATGGTATTGGGAAAGGCTAAACCTATATAAGGAGAAGAAGATAATAGTGCATAATAGAAATGGTTTTTTAACGAGATATTTCTCTCTGAATGATACCTACATGGAATGGGTTACTGTTTATTGGTAGATATGAGATTATGATGCACCTATGAATACAATGATGGATCAAGTTCTCTAGACCTAAAAGGACTATGTAGTTTCTTGATTTGCTTGTGAGATGTTTAGATTTGTGACCTGGCGCATCATTGTTGAAGTATGAAGGGTAAAATTTGTGTAATTCTGTTGCACTAAAAATTTCTGCAGTCTTGAATATTTACAGATATATACACTGGTTCATCATAGTAAAAGCACGTATGCACACGGGTTTGTTTCAGTAAAAGCGTATATGGAATTTAGATTTTTTTGAAGCTTGATGAAGATGTTATCTATTTAATACTAACATATTTCTATTGTCTTTCAATGAAGTCTTCATGTATATCTGGGTTGTTTGAATACTATATATACTACTATATGATCAATGACTAATTAAATATGATTGATGATGCTAACTGAATAAGGATTCTGGAAATCTGAAAATATGTATGATTGAAAGCCTTAGATCTGTTTTTTATTCTGATCAAATTCTAAAATTCAGTATTCACAGATCTATTCACAGGCTTTTTTGCAGAAAAATGTGTATGCATGCAGGTTACAGTAAATTAAAGTTGCATATGCATTTAAGGTGATAAATTATTAAGGTTGAAATTGATCCTGCTTGTTGATTCGGAAGTCTGGGTTTATTCTTATGTTTTTCTTACAGTGATCTCATTGTTTTGTTTAATGTTTGGGTTATGGCTATTGGTATTGATCTATATATTAAGTTGTGTTGAAGTTGTTGGATCCAGTGTGAAAATTTATGAAACATGATTTGCAGTGTATCTGAAGGTTGAATCCTTCAGTAATGAATTAGAATATTCCTGTCAGTAGAAGTTGGTGTTCCATTCAGGGGTTTGTAGCTCCCTTCCAGTAGTGGCTGGTAAATGAGGCCAGGGATTGGAGCTCCCTTCCAGTAGTAGCTAGAGAACGAGAGAAGGTTTTAGCCTTCTGTAGGAAGATGCCTACATACTGATATGAGTTTGCATCAGTACAACATTGTAAGTAGTTTTCTATATAATAAATATTGAAGATAGAGAGGAAAACAACAATGGTTTTCTCCTTACTTGGGTTTCCACCTTAAATAATTGTGCTCATGTGTGATTCTCTTTTGTGATGATTTATTCTGTTATTACTCCACATTTTTACTTCTTAACTATCTAATGCATAGCTGATGATCTCGGCTAAAGAATGTTTTTAAATTTTTATCTGAACAATAAAGTTATTTGGGTATACATAAGTCTCTGTTAGGATATTCACGTACATGCACTAGCTAGCCTAATCAAAGTGGTGTATAGAAATCAGTAAAATAAAAGTTAAATATTTTGATTCTATAAAATATTGGTTCGATCGCCCCTAGCGCCCACCCACCCCCCCCCCCCCCCCTTCTTCATATTTTTCCCAAAAATTGGTATCAGAGCAGATCCTTCTAAATAATCTTGATCGTTAGAATGAAGATCATTTAATATGAGAAATCAAGATGGGACAGCATCTATCAGACCACCACTCTTCAAAAAAAAAAATTTAATCTTCTGGAAGACAAACATAATATCTTATCTTCGGTCTTTTGGAGTAGATGTTTGGCCTATAGTTTAAGATGGTTACCATTATCCAGCCTTTGTTCCATCAGATCTAGTAGCAAGTAAGAACTATGAAACCAATGCGAAGGCCATCAATGCATTATTTGGAAGTTTGATTGAATTAGAATTTGTGAAATTTATGTAGTTAAATACAACAAAGGAGATATGGGACAAAATTATTTTGAGCTATGAAGGTGATGCCAAGGTAAAAAGTGTCAAACTCCAAATGCTCATAATTCATATGAAAAACACAAAATGCATTATTATGAAAGTATTTCTAGTTTATTTTTATGTTTAGATGAGATCGTATATCATATGAGAAATCTGGGTGAAGTCACAAGTGACACCACTCTAGTAGAAAAAGTTGTAAGATCTCTGACTCCTAATTTCGAGTCAAAATTGTCTGCTATTGAAGAGAAGTAGGATCTAAAAACTCTTATTATTGTTCAACTTCATGGGATTCTGAATACGTGTGAAATGAGGAAAGGAGTTTCATATGAAGTCAAAGAAGTTGAATTTAGAGCAACTGCAAAAGTAGAGGGCAAGGAAGAACAACAAGAAGCAGGGTATGTATCACAAGAAGATGAGGTAAATTTTGTAAATAAATTTCGGCTTGGAACTGGAAGGTTGAAAGGTAAGATTCCCTTCAAATTTTTTTCTTGTGGAAGAGTTGGTCATTATGCTACTAAATGTCCTCATAGAGATAATCATGAAAAAGGAAAAGATCTATCAAAACGAAATAAGAAATGATTTATCAATAGAAAAATTTATTATACTCATGAAGACAATGATGGTCTATAAAATAGTGAAGAAGGAGAATCTCATCAAGATTTATATTCGTCATGGCATTTGAAAAAGACACTAGTGAGGACAAAGATAATTTTATGGATGCTTTAGAAGAAAATTATTTTCTTGAAGAAATCAATCAACCTAAAATATGTTTGGAAGAGAAAAAAACAGCCATAGCTACTCTAAAAAATTAACTCATAGAAAAGGAGAAGCACACTGAGAAATTAGAATGTGAAATAGTAAGTCTAAGAAAGGAAATTGAGAAAGTAAAAACTTTGAATCTTAGATTTTCTAAAGGATCTGAAAACCTAGATGAAATTATCAAGGTTCAACACTCTCCTATTATAAAGATAGGTCTTGGATATATCAATGAATCTTTTGAGTCTCCAACAACAAGCTATCTAAATGCAACTAAAGCCAACTAGCAAAAATTCGCGACTCAACAAAAGAACAAAGACAATGCCCAGGTGAAGCATGCCCACTTCAATTAAAGAATGAACAATAACATAAATATCAATCAAAAGGTAAACATCAATTCAGAAATTTCTTCTTTAATGGACAATGTTTCTCGTGTCATAAGTTTGGTCATAAAGTTGCTCAATGTATTGCATACAAAACCATCACGACCGGAGAAGAAATAAAGAAAATAAATGAGACATGAATAAATAAGAATACTTATAGCAATTTTTCTCCTCTTCGAGAGGAAATTGAATTTTCATTTTGCAATAACTTTGGACATGAAGAATCTCAATACAGAAGCAAACTTCAACCCAAAGAATAGATACCCACAAGCTCCAAAGTATGGAGAAAGAAGAAGTTATAGTTTGAAAGCTATGGCATAGATTTATTTTCGGAAGGAGAAGAGAATCAATGGTAAATCTATAGTGGATGTTCAAAGCATATGACAGGTGATAAAAATAAACTTCTTTCATACAATGCATTAGAGAAGGAAAATAATGTTACTTTTCGAAATGGCTCTCCTACTATCATTAAGGGTAAATGATCTTTTTTTCTAAAAGAAAAGGTTAAATCTAACAATGTTATGTATGTGGATTGATTAAATCATAAATTTTTGAGTGTGAGTCAAATGTGTGATCAAGGAAATGAAGTTGTCTTTAGTTGAAAAGAGTTTGTAGTTCGTGAACTTGACACAGGAAAAACCGTAATAAAAGGAATAAAAAAACCAAAAAATCTATGTATATTGAAAGGTGGCCAAGAGAAATGCTATCTAAGTAAATCTATAGAAAACTGGTTATGGCATAGAATATTGGGACATTTGAGCTTCTTTCAAATAATAAAATCTAGTAGACTCAAAGTTATTTGTGATGTACACAACATCACTCTAAATGAAAGTACCATATCCAAATCATGTCAATTCAGCAAGCAAACCAGGGTGCAATTTAATGCCAAAGAAGGATGAACAAGTAAGCCTCATGAACTTATATATACTGATTTATGTGGTCTTGTAAGGAAAAATTCACCTCGAGGAGAAAAATACTATATCCTATTCATTGATGACTTTTTCTAGAATGTGTTGGATCGGTTTATTGAAACATAAAGATGAAGCATTTGAAAAATTTAAGATCTTCAAAGATTTTGTTGAAAATGAATTAGATCTAAAAATAAAATGTCTTAGATCTGACCGAGGAGGAGAATACATATCAGACGAATTCTTTGATTTCTGTGAACAATATGAAATTAAAAATATTTTTTTGTAGTTGGAACTCCGTAACAAAATGGCATTGCAGAAAGAATGAATAGAACAATTCAAAAAATGGCTCGTGCTATGCTTGATGAATCTAGGACTCCTGACACCTTTTGGAGAGAAGCAGTACATACTGCTGTAAATATTCTCAACAAGGGATATAACTCTTTATGAAATTTGGTATGGTAATATTCCCACGGTAAAGCATTTTAGAGTTTTTGGAAGAAAATGTTTTTCAAGAATAATGATTAAAAACATGCTAACTTTGGGCTTAGAGAAGATGAAGGGATATTTCTTGGTTACTATTCTAGAAGTAAAGCATACAAATGCTACAATAAAAGACTTCAGAATATTGTTGAATGTATTGATGCTGTAATTTATGAGTCTCTCACAACTCCCAAAATGGAATTAACAATAAATGAGGATGATGATGATGTATATTTTCCTTAATAAAATAAAAAAATATAGAAGGAGAACCCAATGAAGCACCATAAGAAGATATATCAGAAAATTCTCCAACGAGGTATGCTCAAAAGAATAATCTAGAATCTCAAATATTGGGAAAAAGGGATCAGGTGTCCAAATAAGAAGAACTCTTGTAGGATCCCCTAGTTATCTAACATTCTTATCCACCATTGAACAACAGAATTTAAATCAAGCTAGTAAAGATGAATGCTGGATTCAAGCCATGAATGGATAAATTGATCAAATTGAAAAGAATAACACTTGGGAATATGTTCCAAGACCTCATGATAAAAATTTTATTCGAACAAAATGGATATTCAAAAATAATTTAAATGAAAATGGAGATGTTATTAGAAACAAAGCTAGACTTATTTGTAAAGGGTATGATCAACAAGAAGGTATAGACTTTGAAGAAACATTTGCACCTATAGCTAGACCTAAAGCCATAAGAATGTTTCTTGCTTTTTCAAGTTTTCAACAATTCAAATTTTATCAAATGGATGTAAAATATTCTTTCCTCAATGGTCATATGGAAGAAGAAGTTTATATAGAAAATCCAGAAGTATTCATTCTTGGAAACGATGAAAAGCTTGTTTGTAAACTCAAAAAGGCTCTATATGGTCTAAAACAAGCTGCTCGGCAAGGAAAATTTTAAGAACCCCCCTAAATTTATATGTATAATAAATAGGTGAATCCCCATGATACATAGGAAAAATTTAAGGAAATTTTACTAATAATATAATATGTATATATAATTTTTTGGAGAATCTCTCATGAGATTATATTATCTTGTAAAATCATGGCAAATCACCAATACAAATGGCGAATCACTAGTAGAAAATGGTGAATCGTTGTCTAGTCGAGTTCGGGGTGTTGGTTCCAATGAAGATATGGTAGTTGAACTAGGAGTTGAAGGAAGCAAACCACCCAGACCAAGCATGGCACATGGTGGCTCGTGAGGGAAGTAGTTCTCATGCAGTTTGGAAAATGCGTTCTAGTTCTACTAAGTGTAGTGTTGTTGCTCATGCTACTACTAGCACTGATATTGAGGTTGGAGAGGAGTTTGAGGAAGCATGGAAGGTAGAAGTGGTGGAGAATTATAAAGAGAACCCCATGATGGGCTCCATTTTTCCCTTTGTATTTGGGCTTGCAAGATCTTCTGTCCATTGAACCAACAATTAACCGTTCAACCAAAAATCAACTTGACTGAGTTGATTAGGTACAAGTCAACTTAGACTAATATTTAAAACTATGCTTTGCACTATCCCATATTTATCACACTAATGCTACACAACATTGAGCATTTCCACCCAACTCTCATGCATGCACACAAGTTCATTAACATCTATAACCCTAACCAAGTGAGAAATGATCAAAAATTTGCACCAAAGTTTGTTATAGTGTTTAAAGTTCATAAGAAATTTGGATCCATGGTACCTTAAATAAATTTTGAGATAACATCCACAAATTCGACCACAATAGAGAAAACTTGTGATAAATTTTAAACCTACAAAAATTAGGATTCATGTTCCTAGGAATGATCATAAGAAGTATTTGACATATAGGTCGAGTTTTTAGCCTTGACACATTGATAATGCAATTTCTTAGGTAAAAAATCACACATTGAAAATTCGTCAATGAAGAGAATAAAATATCATTATGAATTACACATACTCCAAAATTCCTACCAAATTCTACTTAGTTGTTTGCAACTCAACTATACATAATCTTATAGTAAATACAAATTCCACAAATCCTTCTTCACATAGCTAATAAACGTCCATTGGAAGAGCAATCAATAGATTATTTCATATTGAACTTCATAGCCATAGCCATATCTTTGTGATCTAAATCATGGCATTGACACCACCGGGCTTTAAATGAAGGAGCTTGATTCCCTTCTCCAAAATTTGGACCCTCCATCTCAGAAACTTCTTCAGCTTCTCATCATCTCCAAATATCTTCTATTAGAGCTCCTTTTCTTGAAAAATCCCATAAGCAATGTAGCACACATGGTGGCCCACTTTATCATAACAATCCATGAAGGCCACTAAATTCAGATTCTCATCAAATTTCAAATCCTCTTCAACTATACTGTCAGCTCCAAATGCCTTCCTCCATGCCACACTATTATGCAACATGATGAATGCATCATTCACCCTTAAATCTCTCGCATGAAGAAATTTTAGAATTATAACATCAGTCTCCGGGCCAAATAAGCAAGGGAACCCACTAAGGGTCCATTAATGTAGGTGGAAGGTTCAGATTGATCATAATTGTTTCTCACATCAGTAAACCTATCCATGTAGTCTGTGCCTACCACCACAGCTCCCACCAAGATGTTGGTATTGGGTGCACTACTGTATAGAGATTGGAATCCTTCTTCCTGTATAAGTCGATTATAGTTTTTAATCACACCATTTAAAAAATAGTGTTTTACATTTTTTTTTGAAATAACCAACTATTCAAAATTTCTCTTGAGCATACTTTATATGCACATTGGGGTTATAAATTTAGTATGGAACATAAATATGCATCTTTCAAAAAAAATAAAAAATTAGCATTTTATTATAATAATTGTTATAGTTTTGTTTTACTTGTTAAGTATTGGTGCGTTATGTTTATGGATGCATCAAGGCATCGTTGGAAGTAGAACGCACCAATATAAGAACATTTACAAAAGCCTCTAGTCAACAGCTTCCATTTGCAACCTTTGCTATAAACAAATGGATAATTTTTTGGGGTGGTTGCGTAAGAACCTTTGCTACGAATTTATTTTCTTGTAGTGTTTGCTGCTTTTGTTCCCTAGCTCCCTAGATAAATATGCTTCAAAAGTGATATTAGCATTCCTTATCAAGAAAAATTTAGGGGTACTCATAGTTGAGCTATCAAAGTTTTCATGACTTTGTTGGTGAAATTTTCGTAAGGTTGAGATTAGGGCAACAATATTCATACGTTTCTCAATCCACTAGACTTTTTCACCATTAAGAACATTCTACAATGTTTCCTCAATTCCTAGAGCGTTAAAGCATTGAAGCAAGATGTCTAGGGTAAGCCCTAGACACAGTTGATTCTTTCAGCTCACATCATATATTTAAAATATATTATCCTTACTTATAATGTATTTTTTAATGTGATATATATCATTACAATGTAACAAGAAATGATTTTCTATCACTAAGATTTTAGAACTTCATGTATATTTATGAATTTAGCAATGCTAGTAGAAAAAGTAATTTTAAAGTAATTTTAAATGTACATACTTCATAGTTATGTTTACATGACTATGACATGGATATGTGCACATAAATGGAATAAGTTATATGTATTTAAAGGTAACAAGTAATTTTCATATCACAGTGAAATAAAAGTAATTTTAAATGTACATACTTTATAGTTATGTTTACATGACTATGACATGGATATGTCCACATAAATAAAATAAGTTATATGTATTTAAAAGTAACAAATAATTTTCATATCACAATGAAATATAAAAATAAAAAATCATCCCTCAATATTAAATTTAGTTTTAAAATGATGTTTCATAAGATATTAAATTATTATAATAAAGTGATGAAATTTAATCAAAACTATATATCTAATTTGCATCTTTCCTAACTATCATATATGTTCATGGTCTTTTTCTACACCAAAATATATTTCTTTCACATCTTCTTAGAATAAATTTTTTTCTTCACCCAATTGCCTATGCTAAAAGATTTGGATCACTTTATACCCACATCCACAAATAATAAATCTGATTATCTTAATAGTTGTCCACCTTTCTTACACCAACTTCATTCTTGAATAATTCACATTCCTTCTCAATTTTTATTATAAAATAATTCTCCACTACTCTAATCTATATATAGGATTTTAATGTTGTCTCATTGTAAACATAATTATTTCTCTATTACTATATAACTTCAATTCTATACTATAAATTTATAACTTTAATTTATTAATTTATACTCATATATTTTCCACAAATCAATTCATTCACAAATATTTCATTTTCTTATTTCTTTATATCTGCACTTCAATTCCAATAAGAAATTAATTTTCATCATTCTTAAACCTTGAATTCTAATAACAATTTGATTTAGACTCTATATTTACTACGTATAGTTTTAAATTAAACAATGTTTTGTATTTTGAAGTTATACAAACATTGTGATATGATAGAATTCTAATTCAACTAATACCCTGATAAATAAAGTTATATACCTGCACAGTGACTCTAATTAAAAGTGATATATAGTTTTAAATAATGGTCAATGATGGAGGTCTACATTTAGCCCATGTCATTTTAATGAAGTGTACACACGATAGAGTAAAATTTCAATGAAAACAACGCTAATATAATTTTATATTACAATTATAAAACATCACACTAATGTACATTATTGAAATCCTTCTAACCATTTTCATCAAACTCGTGGGAAATTGATGATCTTTAAACACCGGCAAGCTGAAAATACTAGTCATTTTTATCTATCATAAGGTCAAAGAGAAACAAAGCAACATTACACAATTATATTACAGGTATGCCATTTCAACGGATAAGAAGACAAAAGGCCCTGTACTTGGAATTGCAACCCCTCTTTCCTCTCTGCTGATCCCTAAATCTTCATGATTTTTTGTTTTGACAAACGGATTTCTGATGCAGCCAAAGGGATACAAAACCCACATTCTCAACTGTAGATGCATATAAGCATGCATGGCTCATTTATCTCCCAACATATTTTCCATATTGGCAATTTGTAATGTGGAAGCTACCTTTTCAAAACTTATGGTTAAAACCATATTATAAACTCTGTTACATGAAATGTGAATCAATATTCCAACTTTGGAATAAAACCCAAAATATAAATCTTCTGGCCAACACTTAAGTTGTCATTTGATTTAAATCTTGACTTTGGTTAAAAGCCAATGCACTACATACATTAATATTCTCTCAACAGCTTTACCAATCCACTCATCATATTACATCCGCCCCACAGCTTATCATTTCATTTCATACCAAAGGTTTCATTTCATATCAATTTCTGACATAATATGATAACCGAGTCCACAACATTTACAACTCATCTATTCACCATTCATCAGATCCGAATGTCAACAAACTTTAATATATCTTCGAGCTATGTTAAAATTCCATATTTTATTTTAAAACCCAAATCACCAACATATATTAATTTTTTGGCCCCATAGTATTCATTAACATACCTCTTTGTTAACTTCCACGCCGCTTCTGATGCAAATTCTGTCGGATCTCTGATGGCTAGGATCGGACTGATATCGCATTCACTTAACTCCTACACTTTATTTCGCCAAAGTCATGCGATAGAAATGGTTTTGAAATTTCTCCATGACACGTGTCGTTCATTTAGGTGTATCGCGCAAGTTTTCTCAATATCGGTTACCATCCTTGAGTCACACGAAAACCATTTGTGGTTTTCTTGACAAATTGCGACAAATTTCTATTGCTGCTCGCCCACCTTCGCAGTTTTGATCGAGGGGGCGACCTTTGTTTTTCGCCACTGTATCTATTTGTACCATGTAATTTTCTCTCTCTTTCTTCTCCAGTTGTTTCCACAAATGGTAGAGTATAATGGATAGGCAAGGACTGCTTTACATTCCCATTTGGAGGAGCAGGCTTTAATATATGCTTTGCACCGCCACTTAATTTCATTAGTTCTTCTAATTTCAGGGAGGACTCTATACTTGAACTGTGCAGTCCAATTCTGGATGTTCCATTCTGGATTTTTAGAAGATTACTTTTGGTTTTCCTGAATGTTCCTTCATTTTCTTGGAATTTTCTAGGGACCCCAAATTTCAGGGAAGGATTAGAAAAGGTAGCATTAACCCTGTTCTTGTTGCCTATTGCAATGTGAACTGAATTGTCATTTGTTATGCAGATTTCAGCAGCCCTACAATCTTCAAAGTCATTTTCAGATATCTCTTTCTTCTTACCATATTTAGATGAATTAATTTCATGACAAATGTCTCTCTTACATTTATTTAACATCTTCAAATCGCACCTCAGTGCTGGGCATTGTGCATAATCTTCGTGCCTTTGTGGAAGCCATTTACCATGAAATTCCTTTGCCTCTAGGTCAGATGCTTTTCTTGGACCTCTCATTCGATCACTTGGGTGTTTAATCTCTGGGGATACTAGATTCATAGTATCAGGTACAGTCCCTTTGTTATGCTGATCGCACATATATTTCTGCTCATATTCTTGGGTAGTTTTATATTTTCTCTCTCATGTAAATTTTTTGAATCATATTTATATCTCAAATTCATCTTCAAGGTTGTAGAATATGTTGCAGTAAGTGTTTCACAGTCAGATGGAAATGTAGTTTGAAAAGAAGGTGGATGAGTCGGGGCAGATGTAAAATCATGTAGGGGGTCTGAAAAGGACAACCAACTACTACTGACACAAGACAATTGTTGTGTCACAAATTACATTTTTCTTGAAGAGGGAATAGGTGGATTATGTTGTTTCTTGTTATAGCTTGTCCCTTATTTTTCTTCATTTTTCTTATGTGCATTTAATAACCACTGAGGCAGGCTTGAATTACATTTTGATTGATTTTATAATATTTGGAGTGCATCTAATTGGATTATAAGGGATCCGGGATTATTGGCAGCCTCCCCAATTCTAGAAGTATGTATGCAACCACTATTCACTAGTTTTGGGAGAGCATGTAGTTCTAAACTTGAGCTCTTGCTTTGACTGTAGACTTGGTTTTGGTGGACCCTTGCTAGATCTCCTATATGTTTGGGGGCATTCTGGAAGTAAGTACCATAGAGGTTGAAATCTGATCTTGACTATTGATTTTGTCCAAATTCAGATGATGTATAGTTAGAGGAATATTTGCATGCCACTTTGTCTCCTTCATTCACAACATTGTTGGACAGATGGCTGACAGGAGAATTTACTGTGCTACCAATAGCACAAAATGGTGAAGTAGAAGTCCACCTCGGTTGAGAATAAAATTGACTACTCAATGATTGCTCACAACGAACACAGCTTGTTGGGAATCTCTTTTCTACCAGTTTAGACACACTGCTATTCAATCTCCTTAGATATTCATCTCTATTACATGAAAAATAAGTTTCTTCAAGACTTTCCATTGGCTTGGAGTTATTCTGAGGGCATTCTGATAGATTTTCTTTCCATATGGAATGTTGACAAAAAGCATTAATTCCCAGGTTTGGAAAAGACAATTCACCTTCTTTGCAAGCACTGGAATTTTGACTTATGTACTAATCTCTACATTTAGCATCAAAATCTGTGTAGCAAGAATATCAATACACAATATTTGTCAAAAAAATGTATCTCCAAGAAATCTAACATATAATGAATCAATCAGAATTACTACTGTGCACATTTAGATTTAGGCATAATCAAACGAGTGATATTATTAAAAAAAAATTCTACAAGAACCTCTTCCTAAGACCTTAATCTTTGCATATAACAAAATTAGAAAGACAAAACTTTGTCACTTCAATCCAATACATGAAAATTAATCAACTCCTGCAAGAATTACACCAGTAAACTCATAAATAGACTCAATAACTAACACATTGATCTCTGCATACACACTAATATTTTCCATAAATCTTGTATGAATTCATTTTAAACAAGCCTATCAAAAATTCAATAAAAAAACCAATGAAAATAACTTGTTGGTGCGCATAATAAAGTGTTATTTAGGATGAAAATAATGAACATTGTTCTGATTATATAATAAAAATTATCACACATTCCTTCAATCCTCCATGATCACTTGATTGGTAAAAAGAGTTTATCTTCTACATCATTTCCTTCTTTAGACTTGTGCTAGAACGAAGAGCAGAAATACCAAAAGAAGAAAAATAATAATCCAAATCAATCCACAACTCTTTCACACTTGACTGATTAGGATACTTGGTTATTTATATCTATTTTCCTTAAGAGCACCTTAAACAAACCGAGGGATTTGTTGATAGTAATATTTGACAGGATCAAATAGACGTTGCACAGGCTTTCACACATGAATACCTTGAACAATTCTAAGGTTCCGCCATGAGATTTTTGTTTTTCTTCCCTAACAGACAGTAACGGACGTTGTCCATTCAAGAAGTGAATTATAATTTTGGTTTTTGCTCTATGAGGTGTGTTAAAACTTGGGTTGTGTGTTACCCATTATTCTTTTCATAACTTCACAGTTAAACTTCTCCAAACCTTGTTCAATCTTTTGCAGCTTCTCTAGACCTAGACCCTATCCAACCTCTTGTAGCACCTCTGCAATAATATTAGAAGCTATTCACCCTATTCTTCAACAATCATAATCTTCTAAATCAAAACAGGTTGCGAATTTTGCCTCAATGTATAATTCTTTCCCTGCATCTCAATGTTAATAAATATTATATTCTCTATAATAATGCGAAAATTTTTGCCAAAATATTGGAATATATTTATTTTTTCTAATTTTCCCATCCCAAGAAATAACCCAAACAAATTGCAAGTTTTTCTAAGTTCTGAGAAAATCACAATTTCAAAAAAAACACTGGAGTGTTTAACGAGTGCCAATAAATATTTCATGGATTTCCTTGCTTGGGTAGATGTCAAGTATGAGCAGGAGTGGATGGAAATAGAGGATGTCCTTAACCAGCCACTACAGGATGGAAAAATTCTTGTACTAAACTCAGTACCCACCATTATGTTTGACTCCAGCCACAGAACCTTCCACTACTAGACGATGACCCAATATATATGCTCACTAAAGGAGCAGAGGGATTGATAGTAGATACTAGATCATTTGGCATATTAATTGAAGAATTAAATGAAGCAGATTGCAATACCTGGAAATCAGGGCTGCTGACCATTATTAACACTCATCATGAAGCATCAATTAATATCATCCACAACATCAAGTTTCAACATCACTAACATCACTGTGTGAGAATATCAACTATGTCATTGGGACTGTCAAACAACAATTGTATAGCTGTCATCATTGCTATATTGTACATGCCATTTACAAAATTCCAAGGAACTAGGTATTGGGAGACCCATGTATTAGTGATGGATTGCGTGAAATAATGAATGGAGAGAGTCGAGTTCTAACAGTTTGGGTTAAACATGCCAAATTTTCGTAGAGGGCATAATTGCAGAATTAAATGAAGCGGATTACAATACTTGGCAACAGGGCTGTTGACCATTAACACCCATCATGAAGCATCAAGTAATATCATCCAGAACATCAAGTTTCAACATCAATAACATCACTGTGTGAGGATATCAACTATGTCATTGGGACTGTCAAACTACAATTGTATAACTGCCATCATTGCCAGATTGTACATGCCATTTACAAAATGTCAAGGAACTAGGTAGTGGGAGACCCATGTATTAGTGAAGGAGAGCATGAAATGATGAATGGATAGAGTCAAGTTTTAACAGTTTTGGTTAAACATGCCAAATTTTCATAGAGGGCATAATTGTAGAATTAAATGAAGCAGATTGCAATACTTGGCAGTTAGGGCTGCTGACCATTTTGGGGTTCAACAGAAAGGAGAGGAAATTTATAATCGGTAGGAAACTCAAGCTGACTCCCGTACCCTATCTTTTTTAGGAAAGGAATCAATCTCAAAGAGAGAAGTCTCACTAAAATTTTGTAAGACGTCCTGTAAAGATAAATCCAACACTTTTTGACCAATATATTAATTTCAAAACCTGAAAGTCACACTTACTTCCGGAATTGTTCTTAGAGAAAGCCTTGCATAAGAGATCAATTTAAATCCCACTGAATTTAAACCACATCAAGGGAACATTTTCACTATTCACACATTGAACCTCTGAAACTTCTTGTGTGTTCTTCGACATTCACCACTAACTAGCACAGAGCACCTACATTCACCACACTTAGACTCGCTGAAATTTGAAGCAATCACTAGTTTCAGAGCACTGTTAGACTTGCCAAAGCAATCGTAGCACACTTGTGACTTGAAGCATTAGGACTTAGAAAATTAAAAATATATATATATATAATTACAGTTGTAACCCAAGGGCCAACACCACTGCCCAAACTCCTCCTTGCAGCGTGGGTTTAGCTCCATGGCACCGGGGATTCAAGAAATGGACTATCTTGAGACTTGGACCTTGGTACTCTAAATCCAGCTATCATCTCTCGGAACCAGTTTCCCTCGTCAATGCGTGAAGCTGAGCTTGTCATCGATGAATGGAAAATGCGTCCATATCTCCATATATATCCACCTCCATCGATCTGGTAGGTCTGCACATAACTTCCAAGCCCCTTCCAAGCCCCAACCACCTCTCTGACCCAGTAATTCTAGTGAAATATTTGTTGTGCCTCCAACTTCCAAGCCCCAACCAGTGAAAAAATGTGGCAAATCACTCCAACACCTCCCTCTGACCCAGTAATTCAAGGTGAATGCCATTGAAATCTTCTCCAAACAAAAAAAATCGAGAGTGAATGCCATTGAAATCTGCTCCAAGCAAAGAAAATCGGGAGTGAATTCCATTTTTTCAGTTTTATGGGAATTTATTTTGGTGGGCTAATATTTAATAATTAATTATTTTTAAAATAATTATAGGGCTAACTTTATAAAACTATAGAAAATGGGTTTTATATAAAAAAATTTCCCTATCAAAATTTAAAACCCCTTGAAATTCGCCTTTGGGCTAAAATTCGCCCCTAAAATTTTCCCTGCTTTCGATTCATATATACAAAGTCTCGCTTCTTCTATTTTAATTTTTGCTCAATGTTGGAAGCATACGTGTATGCTACACCAAGAAAGGAGATGTTGAGAAACTCCATTTCCTCTCAAATGTATCATTGAAAATAATTATGGTACTTCAACACGAAATGTTTCTTTCAATATTTTATACCCCACTTTGTGCATAGGGTATGGAACAGATTCTTCAGTTCATGCAAATCTTGATCCCTTTATTGCCACAATGTAGTGTATTTTATGCACTTGTTCTCATAGCTCCCCATGGGATAATATTGTTCCTTGATGGCATCTCGGAAATAATTCCAAGTGGGTTTAGCCAAAAATAGAGAGGTCTCCCTCTCGTCCCTTTGCTCACAGTAGGTTTCCCACTAATCCTTGACATGGGGGAAAACTTTGAGGAGTTCAAAAGTAATCATTTCCCGATTTGTAAGTTCATTAATTGAGAAATATCCTTCTAATACATTCAACCATCTATCTAAGATGTTTTCATCTATTTGGCCCTAAAATATGGGAATATCAAAGTTTACTTGTACCTTAAAAGGAGTGGCGCTTCCAGAGTGGCTCCTCGATGAAGGTGCGCTGCGACTAGGTAGCTATTCACAGATCTAGGAAACGTTATCCATCATCGCATTCATTTGTTTCTCGATGGCCTCCTCGAGCAATATTTTTATAGGATCTCATGCTCTCCTATCTTTCTTTTCTCTCTCCATGGGACGTCATTGGGGTTTGCAAGGCTTATCTTGCAAATGTTCAAACATATCGAGTCCTAACTCCTTATATCCCGACCTTGTTGAGGAGATGCAAAGAAAAATCAAGAAAGAGTAGACCGCTCTGATATGACTGATCCATAATTATGCAGGAATGCAAATAAATACATAAATAAATATAAACACATAGATGAAGTAGGAATAACACTTCATTTCATTAATATAAAATAATGAAAAATTATTTCAGGAAGAACGAAAAATAAATTAGCTCAAGCAATGGTAGCTTATCTCTAAGGAGAGATGTGGTGGCTACATGCCTTTGAACTTTGTTACAATGAGGCTCAAGGGCCTTTGTATTATTTAACAGACTACAAGGAAAATACCCTCTATTGGAGGTTATAAAGGAGGTTTTTAGTGTTATAAAAATGACCAAAATTGTGAAAAAAACATTTTCTACAATATCCATTTTTGGTAATGGAGGTTTTGACAGAGCTTCTAATGGAAATTCAACACAACTAAAAAACTGGGCAGCCGAAGGTTTTTATACATGTTTTTCTCAGCAGTGCGTGCATCATCTCTAAATGTACCAATGCATTTTAACCTATACGCATCGGTACTGTAAACATACCATGCATCGGGATGGAAAACAAATTTCGGAAGCCCCGAGGCTTTTAGCAATGTCCTAGTGCATGTCACCCACACATACACATCGAGCTGATAGAAGGTGCATGCATCAGCACTGTTAAGGTGTAAAAACTCACTAGGCAATTAAGGTGTTAAACTGCACTGGGCCGTTAAGTTATAAAAATACACCAGCGTGTTAAATGAAAAACATACCGGTGCATGCAACACCTATCACCTCAGTCGTAGTCGTCAATAAAACACACCGGGCATCGTAATTGGTATTGGTATTTGGTGCATGTTCATAGGTCGTAGAAACACACCGGTGCAGAATATCATACAAATGCACTGGTGTGCAGTATCATACATATGCACTGGTGTTCAGTTTCTATTTTTTAGAAACATCGACTTGTGATAGTGAAATTATTGTTATTTTTTTAAATTCATTATTCATCAAAAGTCGACACATATCTTATAACAGTATTCATATCAATTAATTTTTTATTAGTGCATTTGAACGTGATGTTTGGATGAATTTGTTATATCATATCATCATATTTCACATCTCTTTATTATAATATTTAATCATCCATATATTTAATCAGTGGTGTAACATTTCACATCGACAATTGAGAACGCAGTAGAATGAATTAAAACATATATATATATATATATATATATATATATATATATATATATATATATATATATATATATATATGAATAAGACACTCTTTATCATACAAAATGGGACAGTTATTAGTATCCCTTTTTCTTTCAATTGAGACACAATGTCCATTACATTAAACAAAATGTTTTATTTCACAAAAAAATATTTCAAAAAATACAACACCTTGCTTTAATATCCAAACATATTGATCATCATTCTTCACTCGCACTGTTTTCACTACTCAAGCTACTTCCATGACTTGGGTTATTTGGAGGAATTTTTTTTTCATTGTGTTGATTGTTTTCTTCCCCTTCAAGTTCCATATACAAACATAAAACTAAAGTGTAATGAGTATATATACATTGTTGAGAATAATCAAAATTGCAATATTAAATTATATACATCAATGTAAATCGAAAAGAAATGTACCATAGCAATAATTGACTCGTGAACTATACACATTCTTTCAAAGCCAAATTTCATTCCATCTTTCAACATTTCATTTGTTCATGAAATTCCATACTTTGTTTCATTCAAGTTTTATACCCCATAAAAATTCATAGATTTAATATAACAGATTTTTTTGTTATATTAATTATAGACGAAGCTAAGTAAAACAAGATAGATACATAAAAATTCCAGAATTATTTTTTTATATGCCAACATATACTGACAACCCATATTTTACCCAATGTCAATCAATTCTTTTGATTGTTCTTCTTTGTATGTTAGCACATGTTTTAAGACATACAATAATGATTGTTGTAAAGCAACTTAAAATACACAAAAATGAAATCTAGTTAATTAGTTATAAGGAAGAAACAATTACTCACAAACATAGATATAAACCCTTTTCTTCCTTGTCATCTTGTTTTATGTGCTGAATGGGTTCCATTTTCTTTTGTTTTATGCAATAAAATACTCGAAAATTAATATTTAATGCTAAAATGTTTATTTATTGTACCTAATCGAAGAAATCGATGATTACATATTACATTTGAAGCAAATTGTTGTTGAGATGGCTCCTCGTGTGATGCAATTATTTCCATTTCTTTGACGATCTCACTGTACACCCTTTTGGACATTCCTACTGGCATATTTCAAATATCAGCTCGTTCATCCTCTGAGATTTTCATAATATTCCCGAAAAAGTAACATGATAATAAACTATTTAATTTTTATATTCATATATGAAAACTAAATATAACAAAAGTGATATTAATGAATTATTTCTTTGTAGTAATATATACATATAATTCTAGAAAAATTTTTAAAGGAATATTACTTTTTCAATCCTTCTTTTTTGTTGTTCTACGTTTTTCTATTAAAAGTCTAACATGTCTCATTGACCAATTCTCTCGAAACTATTCTTGTAGTTTAAATAAAATTTGTTTTTGGATTCATTAGATTGGTTTATGTATTGTAAGTGGAAGGAATGTCTATAAATTTGTTCCACTAGATCCCTCAAAGTTTTGTAAAAGTTTTCCCCCCTTTCGTTAACCTCCGACACCACTCCAGATGAGCTAAGAAGCAATTAATTTTCATTTTCATGTTCTACTTTTTTTCTTTTCTTAGAACAACATTCATTTTCTTCATTGTTGGTCATTGTAGAACATTAAACATATATGAATTAATATATTGTTTGAAACATGTTATCTAATATTTTTAAGTATATTATTAATGAAAATTTTAAAAAAATAAACTCATATTGGATCGATAGTATGTTTTCATTCACGTGATTCATCCTTCTGCAATTTTTCCATCAAGCTTTTACTCTTTTATGGTTTTAGATCAGAAATCATATTATCGAGCTTCATCATTTTGTGGCTCTAAATGATACACACTAAATATTAAATATTAGTTAAACTTATATATAGTTCAAAAATAATAATTGTTGTGAATAATTTACAAAGAACTTGCCTTTTTTTCTTTTCTGGATGTGCTATTAGTATTTTTATTACTTTAACTCTTGTCAGCCATTTCTTTATCAATATAAAACCTATACAATTCATTAATATATTTTATGAATAAATCACATACTTTTCAGGTAAAAGTAAATAAAAAAATCAATAAAATAGTGTGTCTATCTAAATTAGACAATTGGCATGACTTTTGCAACTTATCCACCAAAAACAGTGTGATAGGTTCTTATAAATACACTACTAATATAGTAGAAAAATTGCAGGATGCTCTTTTTCAATAGGAGACATGGTGCATTATATTAATACCAGAGCACTGATAACATAAACATAAATTAATAAAAGCATGTTTTTATTAAACAGTGTTTTTTTTCAATACACACTCAGTACGCTATACTACTATCGCATATTGGTGCGCTATTTTAAACAGTGCACAATGATTAAAGTTGCTTTTTAAAAATTCGTGCAAGGGCCAACAAGGATTGGGCTCCGAATTTTCAAGTGGTCACACGGGTTAGATGTCATACGCCTATATATATCATAATACAAACCCTATAAATATAAAATGAAAAGCCCTAATTGTGAAGTCACATAAACAAGAAGAAGCAAGGGTTTAACATAAGAATGCATTTTTTTGTTTTTTTTTTTCCTGAATTTTAATTAAATGTAAATAGGAATAGAGATTTTAAATAATTTTATTAGTAAAATGCACAGTAAAATTTATAATTTTTACTATGCATGTATTAAATATAACAGAAACTATAAAAAAGAAAATTATTACAATAAAATTTAACAATTTTACTATACTATAGGGTTTTTGTGTGAATCACCGGATGTTTCAAATTATGATTCTATGAAAAGTGTTGTTGCTCGAAAGTATTTTTCTGCTCCACAATGTTCTTGCTTAAAAGTATTTTTCTGAAGCAATCGATAAATTATTTCTTTACAATTTCGAAGTGACACAACCATGGGTCGCACTGTACAAACAAAAGAAGATTAAATAGGATAGTAACAGGAAATAATTTAGATGGTTGAATGGTAGAAGTGTGCCATATCCTGATCATTTAAAAGAAAATATGCCAATTATAGGCCCGAATAGTTTGTTTGTTGATTAAGTTAGAGAGAAATACGATGCAACCGGTCATTACAAATTTGCTAAAGAGGATGCGCTAAACATAGGGATTGGGTGCAACAAGTATGTAATAATATATTTATGTACATTTTAAACTTAATAATGCACCTTTCAAATGTAACATCTATTTTTTTATAATTTAACAGTTGGGTTATTAGACACATGACACTATGTTTTTTAAAATATTTTATAGGTGCATTTGTTCCCATTTATGTGGGTATATGGACACCATTTTCACGCAAAAAATGTCGATGATGGACACATCACACAATACTAAGGAGTGGAAGTTGAGTTCAATCAATCTAGTCGAGCTACCCATTATGATCAAAATCTAGTATGAGGGATGTTACGTTACATTGGAAAGATACAAGAGGTCATTGAAGTGGACTTCTCTTCTTTCCAATGTGTTATATTTAGGTGCAACTGGTGGGACACCTTTGATAATAATAATGCAAAGGAATATCACGATAGTAGGATGATATGTATCAACTCTAGAAAGATGTGGGATGAAGCTAAGGAGCCTTATGTTTTCCCCAAACACTGCAACCAGGTCTTTTTTTACCCAGATGTGTTGGATATGGATTGGTGGTTCGTATTGAGACATGACTGAGATCAAAACATATTTTTTAGAACAATAGTGTTATCATGGGAAGAGAACTAGAAGTTGATAATTAGGGTGATCATGAGAACATAGAATGATACGGTACATGCGTTATTTCATCATTTATACTATTTAAGATGGGTTTTTATAAACAAAAGGGCTTAACCTTATAACTAAGACTCTTTTTTTCCAAACATTGTAATATGTATTATGAATTAATTGGTTTGCATTTTGTTAATGTTAAAATCATTTCACTTGATAATTTTCAATTATGTTGATCTCGAAAGTAATTCACTGTATCAAGTTCTTTTCTTTTTATGTAAATTCCTAAAATAATAAAACTACTTGATTTCTTTAAATGGTTTTTCAAAATTTTAAAAAATGTATTAATGTATATTGTTATTTTTGGTATGTAAGATCATAATAAAATAATGATAATGATAAACATGAATTTATTTGATATACTTTTTAAAATTTATTATGTTAGAAAAAACTCATAATGCTAAACTTTATTATGTTAGAAAAAACTCATAATATTCTAGATTTATTATTTTACAATTATTTATGTTCATACAAATTTACAAATTTACAATTATGGTAATTTGACAACATGTACAATATAAAATTTTATTTAAGGTGGTTATGATTCAAAATTGACAATTAATTTACAATTTTACAAATTTACAAATTTTACAATCTTAATAAAATTGATTCATGACAATACATACAATTACAATTATATTTTTACAATTTCACAATACAATTACAATTACAAATACAATTTTACAAATATTTTTTATACAATTACAATTAAAATAACAATTTTACATACAATTGCAATTAAAATTACAATTACAATTACAATTTTACATACAATTAAAATTACAATTACAATCACGATACATACAATTACAATTTTACAATTTTACAAATTTAATAAAATTGAACCCTGACAATACGTACAATTAGAATTACAATTTTACAATTTCATAATACAATTGTAATTAAAATTACAATTACAATTATGATTTTAGAAATATTTTACATATAATTATAATTACAGTTACAATTACAATTTTACAATTTTACATACAATTACAATTACAATTACAATTACACAATTTTACAATATTTAATAAATATCATGATCTAATTTTAAAAATAAACATCATGATCGTGATAACCATCATACAAACATCATACTCTAAAATACACATTCCAATTTGCTAACATCATCTATTCATTGAGATCATGATCATTTAACAAAACATAAGCATTGTATAATATCATCGCAACACAAACATCAAATATACATCTCATGTCAAATAACTGCTATCACGTCCCCATTTATCTGCAAGCACATTAAATGAACGTATCTAACATGACCTAACAGAATACACATCATGATGAACACCAACATGTAAATTAAGTACATCAACATGAACATAAAATGAATGAGCCACACACACACACACACACACACATATATATATATATATAATGTCAAAAATATAGAACTGTAATAGAACTGCATATAAATGTGAAATATCTAGTGGTACTACATAAATACTATAACTGGTACTTGAGGCCTTCTCATTCGATGGTGTAGCCCCATGCTCAGATGGATGACATGCCTACTGAGGAGTTTCCTATTGATCAGATGGTGTCTTCTCAGGAGGTGTCTGCTGATAAGTCAATGGTGCAGCCTTATCAGTGGATGCTACCTGCTCACGTGGACTTTCCTACTCAGGATCAGGTGCTTTCTCAGTCGATGGCCATGTCTACTTAGGACTAGGTGTCTACTGAGATGGTGCCTGCTCATAAGATACTTGTTGATCAAGACTAAATGTTGGCTACTCATATTTGATGTGAGGTGAAGGAGGAAGAGGTGGAGTACTAGAATGATGATCACTCCACTTGTGATCATGATCATCCGATGAGCTGCTCTTTCCCCCACGATGTTTATCCCTCCAATCCACTAGTAGCCTATAAGCTCCAATGATAAGATGCATAATGGTCATCATATCGCGGGGCATGTTGTGAAACTAGCTCCAAAAATAGAAGAAAAGAGATATCAATGCCTTATAAATAAGCCACTTCGAGGGGGAAACCTCCAATTACATGAATGAACAATCCTTGGATAATACAAATGACAAAACCTCCTTTCTATATATAGGAGTCCATGGGGCCATAATGTAATCCTAGCTGACCTAACAATAATAATGTAAGGGCACAATAACAAAAATATGGGGATTATAGGGGTATAACAATAACAATAAGTGGGGCTACGCTAACATAATACGGGACTACACTATTAATATAGGGACTTAACATGCCCCTCTCCTTCAAACAAGTGTTGTCCTCAATGCTTGATTATTTCTTGATGCTTCTGTATAAAATTCTCATCCTCCCCTGTGGAATATTTTACATGAAAGCTCCTCCACTTGCTAAGATACTTTGAAATTTATCATACTTGTCGAATTCTTGTTTCTATGACTGCTTCAGAACTTCTTTCGATATGATGTTGCTCTTCCTATTGTTTCATTAGATTCTGCACCAATGTTAGGTTATCCTTTGAGAGTTAGAGAACTTTTTCTTGATGCTCGATGTGATATTACAGTAATTTACCATCCATATTAGTTATTATTTGATCCTTAAAACTATCCAACTTAGCCTCCATTTCTGGTTTTAAACCATCTATGTCATCTTCGGTTGCTCTTCGTAAGATTGAAATTTGTTTCACTTGGTACCGTAACTTTGATATCTCATACTACAATTCTTCTTCTTCATGTGTCATAGTATAGCTTTTTGACGGCTTAATGGTTATGGAATTATTTTTTGAGGCATTATAGAACCCAATACTGATAAAAATTCTAAAATATGCCCTTGGAATCACTTCAAACTGATTTTTCAAACAAACATTATGCAATTTTAAAAACCAAATACACACCTTTTTCGTTCTTTTGAGAAGCTCTATATTGAAACTAAATTATCTATGTGATTTTATATCCTTAATAACTAAAATTTTGACTTGAAGTAGCCGTCTGAATCTTCTTTCGAATGCCATAGGTCTGACCTAATTTAGACTCTTCAAGGAAAAGTTATGTCCAATCTCATACAATGACCTAATTATGGACTAGTTCAATAGAGCGAAATTGTACGACTTGCCATGTGTCACTGTTTCCTCCTTTGCCTCTGAAATTGATAGACATGAAACTATAGTCTGTGTAATTGTGGCCACGTTTTTCAGCATTCCAATCGGATGCTCGGAGAGAGAGTTATGAATATTTTCCCACAATAACCTCTTTGAGCTGAAATTCATGAGCCTGAAAAAGACCTAACTTCCACTGATCATATTTCTCAAAATATTGTGAACCAAGCTCTAAAATTTTGCAAAGATGTTTCTCAGGCTTTCGGATTCACTCTCCAAAAAATTTAGCTTCTGAAACTTCGTAGAAAAATAGGTATAGCACAAATTCCGCGATGACATGTTTAGGTTAAATTCAGGAGCCTGCAAAAATCCCTAACTTCCACAGATCATATCTCCAAAAATATTAAAAAAAAAGCTCTAAAATTTTGCGACGATGTTCCTTAGGATTTTAGTTTCACACTCTAAAAATTGCAGCTTCTGAACCTTCGTAGAACAAAATTTATGGCGAAAATTCCACGATGACCTGTTTAGGTTAAATTTCGGAGCCTGCAAAAAGACCTAACTTCCATAGATCATATCTCTGAAACTATGATGAACCAAGCTCTGACATTTTTTGAAGATGTTCCTCAGGATTTTGGCTTCTTACTCTAAAAATTTCAGCATCTGAACCTTCATAAACAAAACGTTATAGTGAAAAAGCCACAATGACCTGTTTGGGGAAGCGAAACTCTAGAATCCAAAGCTCTGATACCAAATGTTGTGAAACCAGCTCCAAAAATAGAATAAAAGAGATATCAATGCCTTAGAAATAAGCCACTTCAAGGGGGCAACCTCCAATACATTACATGAATGAACAATTCTTGGATAATACAAATGACAAAACCTGCTTTCTAAATATAGGAGTCCATGGGGCCATAATTTTATCCTATCCGACCTAACAATAATAATGTAAGGGCACAATAATAACAATATGGCGGTTACAAGGGTAAAAAAATAACAATAAGGGGGGCTACGCTAACATAATAAGGGACTACACTATTAATATAGGAACTTAACAGGGCATGTCTCTCCATAGCTCTGTGAGCCTACGATCAGCCTGGATCTCTCTGATCATAGTAGGGCGGACTCCCTCATCAACCAGGAGCCGACACAATTGGTCTCCCAACTCCATCCTGAATCGAATGTCCATGCTACACCGCATCCCTGTGTATATCTGCACCCAAGGATTAGTTCTATTACCCTGATCCGTGACCTCCACCGTCTCCTTGTCATGATCTATAGGATCATCCAGTGGGGGTGGAATCATGTCCCCAACGAATGTGCCAATATCTAGAAAATATATAGTACATAAAAATAATTAGACAATTTCATTAAACAATTTAATAAAACAAGTTAAAGAATGTGTCACAATAAGTTTTATTCTACTTAATTAAGACAATAAAATGAAACTATATTAATTTAAGGAAAACACTAACATTACCTCTAGAATCTAGTGGCTCATCCTTTGTGAAGAGGTTGTTGGTACACCCTCCCTAATCCAAACCCACATATGGACACAACACCATCACAAAAATGCAATCATCAACACTGGATAGTAGCTCCAATGCATCACTAGATATCCTGGCTTGATAGTCGGACATGCCCCTCTTTGGAATCAACTGGCCCCAAATATGAATCCTTACATGTAGCATTGGCCTACAAGGCTATTGAAAAAGGTTGGCCTTGTCTTCAAAAGCCTCTCAAAAAATAAACAAAATAAATTTGAAGCAAAAGGGAAACTCAACCTCCTAGCTGTCTGAGAATGAAATCTATTTAATGTTATATAAATGTGCTACAAAAAAATGGAATACCATCTCGCAACTCGTGTTATCTGGAATAAATAATCAACATAAAATAAAAGTGGGAATCTAATGTTCTACCCATCACTAGTATATTGTGCAATGGTCATCAATAGTACTGAGAGGAAGCTCACCTCCTCTAGACCAAACGAAGAAATGTGTAACTGACGATCGAACACATAAAAATTTGTGGGAGAAATTATATCGTCCTTAATGTATCTCTAGGAGTTTTCCAACTAAATCCTTGCTACATAACCAACAGGGAAATCTAGAAACTAGGAAAATCCTTGTCCTCTCCTAGATAGGATAGTAGTAAAATAAATTTCCTCCTTAATGGGCTCATACCACTGGTTAGGACCAACCCGGAAAGCCTGTCAGTGGGCATCCCATCTGGAGATCAATTTTCCTAATAAACCACTGTGCGCCTTTAGGGATGTAGCCTCCTCATAGAAATTAAGGAGGCCTACCTCCCTTAATATTTTTATATCCCTATAATAGTGTAACACCCTTATTTTTATTTTTGTACCCCTGTAGCCCCCATATTGTTATTATCTTTCCCCATAAGAGCCACTATTTTTATTGCTGTGCCCTTACATTATTATTTTAAGGTCAGATAGGATTATATTGTGACCCCATGGACTCCTATATATAGAAAGGAGGTTTTTTCATTTGTATCATCCAAGAATTTTTCATTTATGTAATGTAAATGAGGTTTCCCCCTCGAAGTGGTTGGTTTCTAAGGCGTTGATCTCTATTTTCTTCTATTTTGGGAGCTATTTTCACAAAAAAGAGAAACTGGGTGGGTGTCGTAAAAGGCCGAGGGTAAAAAATTATCTCCCTCTCTCGTGCCTCCCACTTCTGAATCATGTTATAATGGTCCTCCATATGCTCTTGTTGTTTCCTTTCTTCTCTCCATTGACGTCGCTAAATGATTCACATATTAAATACATTTTTTTTATTAAATGAAAAATTTATATATATATATATATATATATATATATATTCATTGAAAAATAAACATTCGGTGCACCCAAAAAAATAGTCACGCACCATAAAAACATAAAATATTTTTTGTGTAGTGTGTTGACCAAAAAATATTCCCCCAGGGTGGTTTTTATAATGCAATGGACCACTCGACATCCGTACATAATTCCGGTGTGTTCCGGTAAACGACCGCACCAATGTATGATCGTACATAGAGTGTTTTTTTTGGGAAGGTTGGTGCAGCTGAAAACCGACATGGACCGCACCATTTTGTGTCAAAGCAGTGTGCCTTTTATTGGTACCACATCAGAACTTGGTGTGGTTTCCATTAACGTCGTTCCCGGTGCGTCATGTAAATTTACAGGTAGGACAACGAATGGTGCGAGCCAAACGACTCGAACACACTACGCAGTTTTTTGTTTTTTTTTAAATAGTAAATTTTAACTCAATTTGAGAAATTAATACACTAAAAGGTTAAGTTGGTGAGAAACAAGTATATTACCTGCACATTTGCGTGTCAAGGAGGCATCTTTGTTGAGGAATACTAAAAATAAAATTTTCCCATCGTTTTCGAAAATTCGAACTCCACACAGTGAGAAATGGACTGAAGAAATGTGGCTAATGGGAGCACTAATGGCAGGCTGCCTAAGACAAGAAAAACTCACTCTGGTTCTTAAGAGCTCTAGAGCACTGTAACAAGTAAAAATCAAGTTTTTTAGGCCCATAATTTTCTTTTAAGTTAACCCTATTTCGGTGCGCTTGATTTTGAGACGCACTGGCCAGTTCTATCAATGGTGCACTGCGATTATTTATAGTGCACTAGATTACTTAGATGCATCGGGCCAGTTTGTATGGAGAGCGCAGTATCTCAATGTGCCATTTGATAGTACACACTGATGCGCTGGAATATTGAGACAAACTAGGCTAGTTTGTATGGAGAGCAGAGCGTCTCAGTGTGCCATTTTATAGTACACACCAGTGCTCTTTATATAAAACAAAATGGTATGAGTTATGATTAGAAACACAATATATATATATATATATATATATATATATATATATATATATATATATATATATATCTGCAAAAATCTCCACCTGCCAAATTCCTCTACTAACATCTGCTACAAATGGATGTATGGGCTATTTTTATAAGGGCTTCCTCAAAAACATCGACTAGAGGGTCTTTTCCTTGTAGTGGAAATATGGGAAAAACCTAAGCAACCAAAACCCTCTCCCAAGGGAATGGAACACCAAGATTTTGTTGGGCCCTTTGATGTTAATTTGCAGCCAACACCCTGGGGTCATCACTTGGTCATATTATCTTTGTTTGGCATGTACGATATATCATCGGAAATATCTCTCTGCGTACTATAGGTTTGGCCACACACCATTGCTTATGTAAATGGGCCTATTGCAGAGCACAAAAAAATTCTGTTTACAGGGTCAAAATTCCTCTGGAAATTTAGGACCCAAAAAACTGCTAAAAATAGTAAATTCTACTATAAATAAGGAAATGGATGAAACTGGCTAGAGGTCTAGGTTGAATAGGTGGGTGGCCACCAATGTCCACCTCAAGCAAAATATCACTCATCATAAAAATGTTGCAACTTAAACCAATCAACCAGATTGAAGATCAATTATGCATGAATTGATACTTGGTAGTGGTAATCTATAGTCAAACAATTATATAAGTTTTACAAAAAAATTCAATCTCACATGAATACAAATAATTCATCTAGTAGTGAAAATATGGTACTCGCATGCCCCTAAAAAGGGGAGTAAAATAGTGAAACTCTCCTACATATGAAGGGGGGGAGTTCAAACCAAATACATATGGTTATGGTATTTTCTTTCAACTGAAAAATGGATGAATTTATCATTGTCCTACCGAAAGTTTTGATGCCAACAATATTTCCAGTGGGCATCAATTTTTTTCCAGTGGGAAAGTGATTGGGATGTTTTTTTAGAGCATCTGTGGACATTATTTTGTTCACTTGGATGGTCATTGGACCAAGAAAAGGATAGATGGATCCTTTTGCATTTCAACTTGTCATTTGATTGAGTTATCAAGAATTTTTAGAGTTGTATTAGACTTGTATTTGATTCACTTATTTGGTGTGATATATTCGTATCGGACTTTTTGGCATCCAGTTTTGGCAGTTTTTGTTGCAATAAGGAATTAATGAGAGGGGGGTGAATCGGTAATTGTGATATTCTCTTAAAATTTTCTTTGACTATATTTTTACTTCTTCCCACTATTGTCTATTATGTATGAAAGAATTCATAAATAAATGAAATTAGCAGTAAATTTGAGCATTCATATGTTCAACACTCGTTCTCATGAAAAACACACACACACATTAACACCAATATTTTTCACGTGGAAACACAAAGGTTAAAAACCACCTATTTCTTCTTGTTTAAGATGTAAATTAAGCACCCATTTATTTACATAAATTTGTTTTTGAGAACCAACTCACATGAGGCATCGACCCCCTTTTAATAGCAGGAACCAACTTGCTGAGAGGCACCAACCTCTTTCAATGTAGGAAACCACCTGTTGTTGCCATTGTTCTACTTTCCATACAATTTTCAAACTGAAAACATAGGCATATACAAATAGGAAAAACACCTATATGATATTTCACATAATAGCGTTCTCCTCTCTGTCCTCTACTGAATCAATGAATCCTCTGGTCTTACACAACAACACTTGTTATACTCTTCTCAACTCTCTATCTTCTTGAAACACATTCTCCATTGCATACACTTCAACTAAGCTCTTGTGGTATTTTCCCAAGACAACCAGTACTCTCTCTACACAAAAAATTCCACAACAATCTCTTTCTTTTCCTTCCTTGATGGATATCAATAGTTTTGATCCACTGCTTCATGCTACACAATGTTGGTTCCCACAAAAACTCAAGTGTACCTATGCATGAATTACCTTGGTGTTGTTGCATCTACCCTATAAATTTTGTCATAAAATTAATGAGAGGAATGTAAATTTTACTTCTTCACAGGAAAACTATGTACATTTCCATAGTGAATTTTTAATTCACCATATGCGTGGACACTCAACTGTGACTTCCTATTCCCTTTTATTTCTTCTTAGAGTTGGACAGTATACGAGAGTGGAAACTCTTCTTGTCATTTATTTCAGCAAGATATGCACAAGATGAGAAACCTGGCTTTCTTTATCCCATCAGTTATTTTATATGAGTTTGTGTCGTTTTTTTCCTTCTCTTAGTGCTTCCTTTAGGAAAATGCCGAATACATTTTTTTTCATTTGATCTCCAACTGTCGACTCATCCATTATTTCAATTCACTGTATTCTTCCAATGGAAGCTGAAAATATCGTAACTCACATAAAATGAATGTTACTATATCACACAACTCTTATGTACATTTAGCCCATGAGCCCTTAGATATTGGTTCCTCTTTTCTCCACCTGACCATGTGCCAAACGATATGGGAACCCCTTTTCATTGGAATTCCATTTCCATTAGAGTTACCATATCTTCACACTCTGATATCCCATCTCTGATATTACGTCATTCCCAAATCATTCTTCCACATGGTGCCTCCTGATTGATGACATGTTTCATCCATATTATCCCCATTTGGCCCCCAAAAAATATCACAACAAGTTGCCACATTTCCACGGCTCCTGTCACTTGACACTGACGTCATTTTTCCATTTTTTCACTTAAGGAATAGTTGTATGGTACCACATTTATATTATGGGGAGAGATAAATATTCCACACATTCCTTGGTTTTTATCTAAATTCCTTTGTATTCTTTCTCCTTTGGAAAGATCAAAACTTCTACAGAATTTCATGTCTCCAAAGTTACGCAGTTCAGAGGTTTCAATATTTTCAGACCACTGATAAGTCGATGCACTGACATTTTGATATCCTCACATGTAAATGCTCTGAGGCTTCTTGCTCTCTAATATTCCAATACTCTGATATCCTAACATGTTGATGCTCTGATGCTTCCTTCTCTCTGATATTACAATACTCATATATCCCAACATGCTGATGCTCTGATGCTTCCTGCTCTCTAATATTCCGATACTCCAATGTCTCGACATGCTTATGCTATCATGCTTCCTGCTCCTCCAATATCTCCTATAAAGGGTCTCCATGCTTCTTACTTCGAAAATAAATATCTTTTAATTTTGATGAACATTTTTGGATTTTCAGGTATTGTTGAATAGCTTACTTACAATAATTTTTGCTAGAGATAGTCTGATGCAATATTTGAGCCCATTTTCAACTTATAATATGAATCCAAGCTAAATTATGGTTCTCCTTGACCTTAAATCACAATTTTCATATTTTTATGGATTTCTCATAGCCTTTCTAATATGGTGATTCTTTACCAAAATATTGCAACTATCATTGGCGTCCTCCAATCCTCATTTGACCATAGTCATATTTTTATGGATTTTCAATAAGCATGCTACTATGGTGATTCTCTACCAAAAATTTGCATCTATCATTGGGATCCCCCTCTATTCTTAAGTACACATTTATTGTTGAATTTAATGGCCAATACAGTCACAACCACAAGCATCCAATCATTCCAACTCTTCAAAAATACCCCCCTTTGGCATTTATGGCAACATTATTAGCTCCCCCTGAGGCTAGGTAAGGTCTTCTTCATTTCTCCCCCTGTATTGATTCCCAGTAATTTTCTCCCCCTTTCGAATCAATGGAAAATAATAATTCTCGCATAATTCCCCTGAACTACCACAACCCACTCTTTTCCCAGTTCCACATGCTGAGTAGCTTCCCACATACAAACCAAATTGGAGTCATTTGGAAATAGGAGTCACAACTCCTATCTGCTACCTAAGATATTCAAAGGGTACTTTTTTTAGTGTCTTAGTAAATATATATGCAAGTTTGTATTTAGTGGAAACATATTCAAGTCTGAGAACTTTGGCTACAACTTGCTCCCTTACGAAATTAAATTTGATAGGAATATTCTTAGTCTTTGAAGGCATGATTATATTTTTAGAGATACTCATGGAACTTGTGTTATCACACATAACGCGAATAGGATCATTCAACTCTACATGGCTATATTTAAAATTTTGCTTCATCCATAGAATTTTCATGCAATGGGTTGTAACAACAATATACTCTGATTTAGTGGTCGATAAAGAAACGAGATCTTGTTTCATGTTGACCCATTACAACAAGAATTTTCGCATCAAGAAAGTTGCACCTGAGGTTATTTTCTTGTCATAAAGACTTCCAACCCAATCAAAATCAGTGCAGGCCTTCACCTTAATTGATCTTCTCTTAGCATACACCAACCCATACTCTGTCATTCCTTGAAGATATTTGAAGATCCTTTTTATCGAAATAACAGGAATTTCATGAGAGAAAGCCTGAAATATAACCACAATTACTACCACTTGCATGATATATTTCCTTGAATTTGTAATGTACAACAAATATCCTATCATGGATCTATATTCAGTCTGATTTACCAAAGGTGTCTCATCTTATTTTCACAATTTGCAACCTGTAACCATGGGCTTGCTTACTAGTTTGCAATATTCCAACCCAAATTGATTTAGATTTTCTTGGAGATATTTGGATTGGGAGATAAACAGTCCTTTATGAGACTACGAGATTTGTAGTCCCAGGAAGAAGGAAAATTCTCCAATCATGGACATTTCAAACTCTTTCTGCATACATTTTCTAAATTTATGCCCTAGTTGTTCCATGTTGCTTCCAAAGATTATGTCATCCACTTATAGAAATACAATCAATAGATGGCCACCTTCATTATTTATGTACAAATTTCTATCAATGGTACCCTTTTTAAAAGACTTTTTGATAAAAAAATTTATCTAGCCTCTCATACCAAGGTCTAGGAGCCTTTTTGAGTCCATATAGCACGTTTTCCAGTTTGGACATAAAAATTACACTATGGTGAGAATAAATCCTTTAGGTTTCACAATGTAAATATTTTCATCTAGATCTAAATTGAGAAATGTGAAATTCACATCCATTGGGTACACTTCGATGTTTTTGTGACTGGAAAAGGAAACAAAAATTGTGATCACTTCTAGTCTAGCCACTAGTGAAAATGTTTCCTTGAAATCTATCCCTTCTATTTGGGCATACCCTTTGAAGACCAAACGATCCTTATTCCTCACTACTTGACCTTGTTCATTAATCTTGTTTTTGAAAACCCATTTGGTCACAATGATATTTTTCTCTTTAAGTATTGGAACAATTCCTAAATGTCATTCTTTTCGATTTTGTCAAATTCTTCATTCATAGCTTTCACGCATAAATTGTCCTCACTTTCTTGATTAAGATTCTTGGGTTTAATATGTGTTGCAGAGCTACATTTGCGCAATTTGTACTTCCAATAAGTTTCCTCTTGGTATGAACACCATGTATTTGATCTCCCAATATCTGACTCTCAAGATTTTCTTTCTATACATACCTGGAAAGTGTCTTTGGCCTTGAAGTTATGCTTGAATCCCCGCGTTCCCAATTTGATCCTGTATCCTCTTGATCTCAAAACCCCATCTATGTATTTAATTCATCCTCATAGTATATATTTTTTTAGAAGACTCAGGTTGCACACCTACCTCATCTACTATCACATTGATGCAATCCTCAATCTTATGTTTCCACTTGTTGCAACACTTGAATCCATTTATTCGAATAGAGTACCCATGTAATATTCCCTCACTAGTGCACGATTCAAACTTTCCAATATTTTTATCATTCCTTTTGATAAAAAAATTTATCTCAAACACTTTGAGGTGTTGAATTGATGTAGGTATCCCTTTCCATAACTCATAAGGATTTTTATTATTATTAGGCCTGAGATGAGTTCGGTTAGAAAAGTATATTCCTGCTGGTACTACTTATCCCTAGAAGATGTCAGATACATCAAATTCCTCTAACATGGCTCTGGTTAGATCCTGGATAGATTTGTTCTTCCATTCCACCACTCTATTTTGTTGTTGAGTTCTAGCAACTAAATATTGTCTTTTGATGTCATGTTCTTCACATAATTATTCAAATATTTTTGAGGTGTATTCTCCTCCTCTGTTTGACCTTAACACTTGAGATTTAGATCTTTCTCACTTTCAAATTGAGCTTTGAACTCTTCAAAAAGTTTATATGCTTGCAATTTTTATTTTAAGAGCACGATCCAAGTGGCTCTGGTAAAATAATCAAAGAGAAAGATAAATTATATTTCTCCTCTTAGGATTTTTCTCTGGTTGGGCCACATATATTTCTTTGAATTAGATCTAGCAGTCTAGTTGATGAAAAATCTTTTATCTTGAAGTGGGTTTGGATCTACTTACCAAATTGACAAGACCTGTAAATTGAATTCTTAGGTGTTCAGAGTATTGGAAAACCTTTCACAACTCCAAGTTTGTTGACTCTTATCAGGCTGTAAAAATTCATATGGCTAAGTCTCATACTCCATAATCATTCTTCATTTGTATTTCTTAAATAAAAACTTACTCTGGAATCATCAATAGCATATACATTTTTTTGAGTCTTGATTGCTTTCCCTATTAGCTTCCCATCCCTCATATTACAGATCTCAAAATCCTTGAATCGAAATGTCACATTATATCCATTATCACACATATATATCAAACTAAGTAAGCTGTGCTTGGGACCCTCCTCATATAGAACAATTTTTTCATTTGCGTTTTGATAAAAAATGACTACTCCTTCACCCTTGGTTCTTTCTCAAGAATTGTTTCCAAAGGTGACATTGTTTCCTCTATATTTTTCTTTAAGTAGAGAAAAATTTACTTTTAACCCCTGTCATATGATTTTAACAAACATTATATATATACCATTTGTTTTCTTGATTATGAGCTGATAGAGCGTGTCAAAACTGCATGCTCTTCTCAATATTTCGTTTCCATCTCCACTTATCCATCTGAGTGGATGACTGTGTAATATTTTCGGACTTTGATAGGTATTCAAATATACTCCTCCACTCAGTTTCTTTCTGCCAAAAATTATTACATTTAAAACATTCTACTTCTTTTATTATATGAGGGAATACATTTTGATCTCTGAGAGGTGGATTTTGAGATCTCAAATTCTAATACTTATTATACCTAAAATTTTCTTCTCTTTCAACTTTGGTCATTGTACAATCAACAGCTTTATGTCCAAAGACATGACACTTATAACAATGAACATATAATAAATAAGCATGTATATTGTTGGAAATATTATGAGTTTCTATATGAGGGTACCTTATATTCCTCATTAATCGATTCATTCTCCATTGATAATATCCTCTTTTTCCTTCAGCCTTTTTGTTTTCATTGACTCTCTCTTGATTCTTCTTTGCATAAGTTGGTGGTTGTTCGAATCATGCAGACTTGAAGTTTATCTTCCCCATGGAAGATTCTTGTCCCTTTGAATATCCTAGACCTATTCTGATTCCTGAGGGCCTTTGGTTGTTTAGGATCTAATATAGTTTTCTTGTTCCCTCTGCAAACATCTCATTTAAACTACTCTTGGTATTTCTTCCCTCTAGGTTCGTTCTTAGAGAGAAAGTCTCTGCCTCGAGAGTTTAAAATTTATATTCCCATTCATGGATAAAATATTGAACTACTTATTCCTTTGAATTTTTTTTAGATTGGTTCCTTTCTTATCTTCAGAAACGCCTATTTTAGCTTCTTGTTCTCTTATTCTTGTCCCTCACATGCACCCTGTTTTTCTTCTAGAAGAATGAATAGATTATCTCTTCTTTTAACAGGCTCTTCAAGTTTTTAATTTTTAATTTTTTAAATTCTCATTATCAGAGTTATGCATACCTTCTTCAGCATGGTGCAATTTTTCCTTTAGCTTCTTATTCTTCTTCATCGATTTCTTTAACTCATCAAGGGCACTGATTAGTTCCCCTTCAAGTTCAACTACTCCTTCTTCTTCTTCTTCCTCTTTAGATTCAACAGTACTTTTTCTCATCGAGTCTATTCCAAAATCCATAAGCAAATACTTATGTGAATCATCCTCCAAATAATTTTTTCTATCTGATTCCGGTGTTAAGCTATGTGCATTGGAGTAGAACCCCTTTCTCTAATAGAACCTCTTCTTTTGTTATTTATAAGATTTTTTCCTAAGTTTTTGTTCATATCCAATTTCATCCTTGATCCAGGTGGATATCAGTGGCCACTCACCTATTCAACTTCGAATCCCACCATTGTTTCTTTCAGTTTTTCATTTTCCTTAATTGTAGCACAATTTAGTATTTTTGGCAATTTTTCGGGTTGTGAATTTCGAGAGTCGTTTCGAGGCCCTAAACGATGATTTTTTGGAAAATCGCATCTGATGAATATGGGTATGTCTCTTGATTTTTTTTGTCATAATTTGTATTCCTTAAATATATATTTGTAATGAGGTATCATATGGATCAAACAAAGATCAAATGCCAAAGTTACAACCCTAGGAAATTGATGTACCAACTTACCCCAACGGGGCCCATAGTTTGGTGTTTTATATCCTAGGGTTAGGTTTTTTTATGTTTAGTGTTTTCCATTGTTTCTCAATAATAAATAGGCTCAAAATATATTTTTTTATTGAAAAAAATTGCAGTAATCTCATTTCCAATACCGGGATATTTGTTTTCCTTATGATTGGCCCTCAGGGAAAGAAGAAGATTGTGGTCATGAACTCTAAATAGGGCTCCTCTACACGACAACACCAAATAGAAAAGTTCATGGAGGAGTATGGGGATATCTTCACCTCACCCACAAGATTAATTCTGCACTGTCATGTCAATCACCCAATTTATCTGACCCTAGATGTCTCGTTTCCCAATGGAACAATCTATTGTCACTATGTTATGGAGAATGATGAAATAAAGAGGTAGATTCAGGAGTTGTCATAGAAAGGTCACATATGGGAGATTTAGTTGCCCTATGGGAGCCGTATCATGTTGGTGAAGAAGAAGGATGGGACATGGAGACTCTATATTGACTATCGGTCGTTGAACAAGATCACTCTCTGGAAGAGGTACCTGATACCACAGATTGATGACCTCTGGACCAACTCAAGGGGGAGAAATATTTCAACAAGATCGACTTGAATTTTGGGTATCACCAAGTACCAATAGATCCCTCTGATGTGTGGAAGACTGCCTTCAAATCCAAGGAGGTACTTCTCAAATGGTTGGTCATGCCTTTCGAGTTAACGAATTCTCCCGCAACCTTCATGAGGTTGATGGACGATATCTTATGGTCATTCACCAACTCATTTGTAGTAGTGTGCTTATATGACATCCTGATATTCAATAAAACTTATGAAGAGCACCTCCACGACATCCGACAGGTCCTCCAAACACCGCAGAAACCCCAGTTGTCTACCAATTTTCCATGACCCAGGTTCAGTATCTGGGATACATTATTGATGAGTGGGGGGTGCATGTGGATCTTGCCAAGATCTGTTCCATTCGATATTGGAAAGCCCTAACGAATCTAATAGAGCTCTTCAGCTTTCTGAGTCTTTATAATTTCTACTGTAGGTTTGTGTTGGGATTCTCTCATATGACTTGGCCCTTGAGTCAAGTCACCAAGGTAGGAGTGAAAGAAAATTTATTTTGTTCTTAATCTCAAAAGAAGGCATTAGTAGAGTTTAAACATCACCTTTGCTCCACCCCATTTTTCACATTAACAAACTTGCAACAACCATTGGAGATCGAGACAGATGGCTCTGATTATGGTATTGGGGCAGTTCTTACTCAATAGGGACATCTAGTGGCATATCATAGTGAGAAACATCCTAACACAGTACGAAAGTATCCCACTTATGAAAAATAGATGTATTTCAATGTGCAGTCTTGTCGTCAAAAGAATCATTAAATTTTGGGGAAGGAAATAGTCATGCACTCATACCACCCACCCTTGTAGTTCATACAAACACAAGGGAAGTTGCAGAATGATCGGCATCAAAAGTGGTGCACATATATGAAACAGTTTCATTTGAGCATCAAGTAAACGAAGTACAACACCAATAATGTTGCAAACTACCTCAACCAACTACTGATATTGGCTCTAACCACAATGCTCAAATCTTGTGGGCATGAGACTTCTGATTAGATTCTTCTCTACAAGAGTGATCCAGAATTTGGCCACACATACAAGATGCTCTTGGAGGGTAAGCAAGTTTTGAAACAGGGCTCTTTAAATCTATGAATTTTATATATGTTTGTATTAATTAGCCTAACACGGGGGTTTTGGGGTAAGTCAGAGCCCTGAATGCATTGTAATGAGTCAAAGCGTAGACCTAGAGTCTGCAAACCATGGTTTGCAGACCACGGGAAAGCATAGGCTATGTCGATATAAATAAGATGAATATTTGGAGTCTAGAAGTAGGCATGAATTGGGACTAATGCTACGTGCGAACTATTAGATCTGTTTAAGGTTGTTTTGGGTAAGGACTCCTACTAGCTGTGTGTGCAAAGATCCTCAGTCCTATTGTGTGCAGACCCTGTTGGCTTTGTGACTGGAGATCCCCAGTCATGCTGTGTGCAGACCCTGCTAGCTTTGTACACGGAGATCCCCAGTCCTATTGTGTGTAGACCCTGTTGGTTATGTGCGGAGGCTGTGTTCTAGGTTGTACTGGGTTTTGAATTTTAATATATGGAGATATAGCTAAAGTATCTCTATGTTATCTATATCTACCATGTATTGTTAATGTGAATCATTGGAATCTTTTTGGTACTGCGAATACATCTGTATTTTTATGCTGCGAATATCTATGTGTTATGATATATGTGATCTATTATAGATGTGTTTATGATATTATGTGTTTTTAATCATCGGTACGCACGGTGGTGTGAAGGTACTGACTAGATATGTGCAGGGTAATGGCTCTATTATGATTAGTTGTGAATTATACTATTAACAAACCTATGAATAGACCTATTTTGTGCAAGTCCGAAAGGTTGCGAACATCGATCTGCCTCGAGTACCCACTCTCTCCCAGGGTGCGCAAACCTGGTTCCAACACCCTCCCATACTGCTTCAAGTGAGACTTTGGCCTACACAAGTAGTTCACTACCAGAAGGGCTAATATTATAAGGGTTTGTTGGCAAACCTTAAACTCTGAACCTGGGCGAGGACCCCTCAAGCCAAAAAATGGTTTTGTTTCCGGGACCGGGAGCATTTTGAGAGAGAGATCGGGTAATACCACGATGTCATTGGAGACCTAAGAAGACAAAAATTGAAGAGAGGTTCGAAAGACAGATTTAGGAATCTGATGTGAAAGAGAATCGTAGCGGGAAGCTAACAGTTGAGAAGTGGAAAAATAAGTACATTTTCAGTGAGGTATATGAGATTTTAATTGTGACCTTTGCACACAAGTTGTAGGAGTGGCTAGCTAGGATCGTAGATTTCTAGACGTGTTGGAAGGGCGAGCGTGTCACACATTGGACTCTAGAGTTGATCCAGAAGTTGGCAAGAACTAACACTACCATAACCCGAACAATAGATCACTAGGTGGATAGTGTGCTGGGAGGATTTGTGACAGAGTTCGTAGTTGATCAGTTCATATCTTATTCTGAAGCAGAGTTGAGGTTCTTCAAAGGTTTCCAAGGTAAGTTCTTGAAAAATTTTCCATTGATGATTAAAATATCATTGTGTGAAAAGGGTAATATGTGCAGCCACACCAAGTGAATGTGCTCTGACTAGAGCGAGGGTACAAATTGAAGTGGTAAATACTACAGAGTCAATCAAGAAGGGGAAAATTCCATTTACATTCCATTAAGAGGACTGGCTACGCACGCGAGGAATAGCCTTCCTACGACACCACCTTCAAGTCCGCATAAGGGCAAGAACTCTCCCACACCTCCACCACCACCACATCCCCCTAAAGAAGATATGGCCACGCACATGAAGCTACCCACCTTCAAGGCCGTAGGAGACGAAGGTATGGACCAATTCTAGTTCGTCCGAGAGTCGATATGGACTAAAAAAATGTGGCAAACGATGTTGTAAGAAGGGCACAACTATCCCTCACCTTTGAAGGAAGAGCCCTAGACTGGTATATGGGATACATAGCTCATCATTAAATGCAACCATTAAAGAGGATAAGGATGCCCTAAAACAGTAGTTTCCGAAGCCTAAGTCTTATTCTCAGATAGTGAATGACCTAAAAGAGATCAAACATGGGCCCTCTACGTCTATATGGGAGGCTGACCGGCGACTAAAGAAGGTGATCAGAGAAGGGGAATTTCTATATAATGGCAGACAACAGCACAAATGGTTCATCGCTATGTTACTACCTCACCTGCATGGACCTCTAGGATAGCAAGTCATTGACTCGCAAGAAAAATCCCTAGAGATTGCTATGAAGTTGGAAGTCGTGCCTAGAGACGATGCCCAGTTTGCGGTACAGAAAATCCAGGGACAGCTGGAAGAAATGCACATAGAAATCCAGAATCTACGAAAGGACCGAGGGAAAGAAGCTAGCCCAGATGTATGGTGCATATGCTACAGGGTATCTAGCCATACCAATGATCAGTTCCCACTGCTGGCAGACTACATGTAGGATGGGGGACCCAATCTATTGCGTCCTAGTGATGTTGCAGGACCAATTAGTCCAACGTTGTGGTGCGATAATTTTCACGTAGTTAGACTGCATGATACCAACCACTGCCCCCACCTGGGTGCGTATGTTCTAGAATTGAAGCGACAATGGTGCCCGTTTTGCCAATCAGTCGGACATGATGAATAGAACTGCCGAACTTGTGATTTAATGATAGACCAGGGAAACCTATATAGGGTACACGCTGACCATCTTCACCACGATCCCACTCAGGCATAGGAGGATTCCCAGCTAGGGGCGGGGGAGGGGGTAGAGGTGGAAGCGCCAGTAGGGGAAGAGGACAACTAATTTGTTATAATTGTGGAGAATTAGGGCACTTCGCAAGGGACTGCTTGAACCCTGTGAGGCAATATTGTAGATATTGTAGACAGTTGGACCATGTGAATGAATATTGTCCAATTATGATAGTGAAAATGTAGGAAAAGCAATAGACACCTACGCATAATGTACAAAATGTTAAAGAAGAACCACGAGACGAAGGACCAAGCATCAATGTCATAACATGCAGTGGCATGGCTACTGGGGGAGCTGAGGAGAAAGCTGCAACTAAGCCTATTATCCAAAAAGAAGCTATCAAACAAGAAGGTTTCGACCTACAAAAAGAAAATGAAACCTTTGTCGCAGCTTGCAAATACTTTGCTACGGTTGAGGCATCTACTCCTCGGGCTTCCGCAAACGTCAAAGTGGATGATGAGGTCAAACCAATTTTGCAGGGATGTATGAAGCTACTGCGCAACTAGAAGGCACTAGAAAATCTTCAATCACTAATAGATATCTATGCAGAAAAAGCTAAACCCATCACAGAAGTTAAGGATGTGAACAACCTCTACAAACATCAGAAACGCACTGGTTGAGAGATACGGCTTAATGCGCAGATTTGCGACTCTGAGATGGATCAGGTCATCTTGGACTTGGGATCAGATGAGAATGTCCTGCCTAAGCAGATGTGGTAGCATATGAGAGAAATAAAGCTCAAATGGTGCACTATATATCTTCGCATGGCTAAAAAGCAGAAGATCATACCATTGGGAAGGCTATCGAAAATTATGGTAGACATTGTAGGAGTTAAGGTACGTGCTAATTTTGAGGTAATCCAGATTGTGGACGATTCAGATCCTTAACCTTCGAGGCTAGGGCTATATTGGGCTATAGATATAAGAGGTATTATGAATCTAAAGAAAAGAAGCATGGTTTTTGAACATGAAGGTACACAGGCGATAGTCCTACTAGATCCTGTGGAAGGAGAGCGATATACAGAATCAGTGCGCGAAGAAGAGGATGTCAATCACATCTATGAATTGACCGCTCGGGACAAATATTGGATGAATCCTATAGCTTAGAGTGTGCTCTACTAGGAGAAATATAGAGAAATTTTTTCTGATTCTGATGGGGAGGTAGAAAATTGGAAGAATAGGTTACATCATGTCTCTGCACTGCACTGTCTTAGGATCACAAAGAACTTCCGATGTATTTCCACAGAGGTAAGAGAATTTCCCTAATTTTATGATTCTGGTAGCATTAAGGAGTTCCTGCAAACCTTTGAAGCCGAAGTCACAAGGGAATGAAGGCTATGGGCCCTTAATCTTGCCATGCGCACAACTCCTACGTGGTGGTAGGACACGCATAAGGGGGCATTCTAGGATTGGGAAGAATTTCATGACAAGATGATATTCTGATTCGAACCTCTGAATCACTTGCACGTAAAGACTTTCCTTGGGCTAGGGGACCCATGCGAGCACTTTTCCACATGGATGATAGAATGGGGCGACAAAACTATAAAATAATGGATCCATTTGTTCATTCATGGCTTGGGGCCAATCCCTACCACATGGTATCTAGATGCAGAGTTACACTAGCGTAGCCACTATTCGGATACCATGAAGGATGAGTTTGTCGGGACATTCGGGTTGATAGGAGGAATAAAGCCACTCGACGAAGCTCTGTAGGACATTGATGCCTTGGTATTTAATGAATCCCACCCGTGGGCAACACAAGGGGCCCCAACGTGGGAAGCGCAGATGCTGGACATAGTCAACTGTCGCAATATGTCGATAGAGGAATGTGATGAGAACCCAAGGAATATCTCTATCCCAGAGTTGGAGGGGGAGTGCACAGTTGCTAGACCTCTGCTGTAGACCATTGATGTCATTGAGCCTCTAAAGCTACGAGAAGTCAACATTAGAACAAAGGCGCAACCCAAGTTAGCCAAGATTGTGGACTATTGGGATGATGATGCTGTGTGAAAACTTGCAGAACTCCTCACGGAATACCAAGACTTATTACTGACAAAATTTTTGGAGCTTAAAGGGATCACAGGGGACCTAGGATTCATGTGTATCACTTTCAAATTAGATGCGTGCTCAGTAAAGCAACACCCTTATTGATTGAAACCCAAGTATAAACAGAAAGTCAAGGAAGAAATTGACAAAATGCTTGCCACTGGTATCATCGAACTGGTTGAACAGTCTGATTGGGTAAGTCTGATGGTGGTTTAGGATAAAAATACTAAGGGAGATCTGTGTTGACCTACGCAAATTAAATGATGCTTGTGTACCTGATCCCTTTACTATACGCCATTCTCAGATGAAATCCTTGATACCGTAGGAGGGAAGGAGGCATATTCGTTCACTGCTGGATTCTCGCGCTATCATTAGATAATAATTGCACCTGAATATCACAACAAAACTACATTCGCTACTAAATTGGGTTCATTTCAGTACACCATTATTCCATTTGGACTCAAGAATGCCCCTGCCATCTTTTTGCAAGTGGTAGTTACAGTATTTAAGGAATTTATCCACAAGTTCTTAGAGATATGTGTTGATGATTAGAATGTATTTGGTTTAGTAAAGAGTCATGTCTCAAACTTGCACATAATGCTGGATGCCTGCAGAAAGCACCAAATCTCCCTGAATATCAAGAAGTGCATATTCTGCGTACCATTCGAGATCTTATTGGGTCACATATTTTGTGGACAGGGGCCGACGGTTGACCCTGTGAATGTGGTGGTTATCATCAACCTAACAGTTCCTATAACTAAGAAGCAGCTGCAATAGATCCTTGGACACACAGGCTACTACAAGAAGCTTATTCAAGGGTATGCACTAATCACAACACCTATGGAAAAATTGCTGAAGAAGGAGGTATCTTTCTTTTGGGACGACGAGTGTCAGAAAAGCTTTGAGTTACTCAAGGAGAAGATGGTCTCTGTGCCTATCCTCAGATTCCCCGATTGGGAGAAGGTGTTTCATGTCCATGTTGACGCTTTAGGGTTCACCCTAAGAGCTGTCCTAACGCAACTGGGGGAGGGGGAAATTGACCATCCAGTTGCATTTTCCAGTAGGAAGCTCTCTAGTGTAGAGCGTAACTACTCCACTACTGAGCACGAAGGGCTAGCCATGGTGTATGCCCTACAAAAATACTGGCATTACTTATTGGGTGGGCATTCTAAGATGTTCACCAACCACTTAGCTCTGAATTACCTAGTGAATAAGCCTGTGTTGGGAGGGGAAATATGCCGATGGCTTCTACCTTTTCAAGAATATGACTTTCAGATCATCGTAAAGCTGGGAAAGTTAAATTTTGGGCCAAATCACCTATCTCGGATTGAAAATAGCAAAGAACCAACCAACCTAGAGGAAGGACTACTGAATGTGCAAATGTTCGCTATTAAGGTAGTATATGCACACTTCGCCGACATCATTCACTTCTTTACTATGGGGATGACACCTACAGACTATTCCGTACAATAGAAGAAAGATTTGGTAACCCATGCAATAGATTTTACTATTATTGGAGGTCATGTATATAAGTTGGGAGCTGACAAAGTGCTATGAAGATACATCTTGGAGCATGAGCAGCATGTCATCTTAGCAGAAGCTCATGGAGGCGTAACAGGAGGTCACTACGAAGGAAAGGCGACAACACAGAAAATCCTTAGAGTCAGGTTATGGTGGCCTACACTGCATAGTGACTCTCACGATTATTGCAAAGCCTGCGATACATGCCAGCAGACAAGAAGGCCCTCACGTAGGGACAAAATTCCCCTACAACTGTAGATCACCATGCAAGCGTTTGACAAATGGGCCATCGACTTCATCGGGCCCATCAACCCACAGGGAAAGAAGATAGGTGCGCACTATATCATCACTGCAACTGATTATGTGACTCGATGGGATGAAGCACAAGCTATGAATAATTGCACTTTAGACATTGATGCACACTTTATCTTTGAACATATTATGACTAGGTTTGGCTGCCCAAATATCTTGATGAGCAACAGAGGTACGCATTTTTTTAATGAAATAATAGAGGCCTTGACTAAAGAATTTCAGATCTGCCACATGAAAAGCACCCCATATCATCCACAGGAAAATGGAGCAGTCAAAGCTTTCAATAAAACCTTGGAGCAGGCACTGACAAAGGTCTGCAATGCCGATCACAGTGACTGGGACATGAGTGTCATGGTCGTCCTTTGGGCCTATCGCACCACATGCAAGAAGCTAACAAGGAAAACACCATTTCGGATGGTTTATGGAAAGGAGGCCATTATGCCTATGGAATACATTGTTCCTAGCTTGTGCATTGCATCTTTTATGAACATGGAAGAACCAGATATCATGGAATAGCACTTAGCATAGCTTGTCGCCTTGGAAGATGATCGATTCATTCATAACTTCCATCAGCAAGTTTATAAAACCCGTGAAAAAGCATGTCACGATAGAAATATTTGACAAAAGATCTTTTTAGAGGGAAAATTGGTTCTTTTCTATGATAGCGAGTTCACAAAGCACCCGGAGAAGTTCCATTAGCACTGGCTAGGCCCCTATATGGTAAAGGAAATCATTAATGGAGGAGTTGTCTGGTTAGCCACGCTGCAGGGTGATATGGTACCAAGCTATGTCAATGGAAGATGGCTAAAGCCATACCGCATCAAATGACTATATGGAATGAGTAGTTGGGACACATATAGTAGGCGCAAGGTCGGTGCGGATGTGAACAGTGCCAATGCACAAGGGAGGTGCTCCCTACACTGGGAGATTGCCAAATGGGGGAAGTTAACTATTGAAACTGGATAGGCACTTGGGGAACCATGCCTCCCACTTGGGGAAGCGGGTTATAGACAAATAATATGGTGATTTATGAGGATTGAGTATTTTTCCTAGAATAATGAAGGATGATTAAGGCACTATGAGTTGACTTCCCCTCAGGAGGGTTATAAATTAGGGACTATTCAAATCGTGGGGTTTATGACCTATTCTAGCTTCTCAGATCTCGAATGCTATGATATCTTTCATCTTCTGATTGTAGGCATGACTTCTAAAGCCACACCACATGACAATAGCTTCACCAAATTTGTCTTCGAGTCTAGGATGCCTGGTGCTAACCTCATTGGCCCCCCACCTGAAATGACCTCAGAGGAAGGAGAATCTGATGAAGTCCGTGAAGTAAGCCCTGTAGCAGAAGAAGTCGCTTCTATCTCAGCCACCCAGAAGGGAAAGGGGAAGGTTAATAAAGCATGGTGGGTGGGCAGAAAACCCCACAATTCCCCTTGAACTCAACAATCCCTCACAAAAAAGCTGAAAAATAAATCACCGGTGGCCCCTCCGAACCCTGCCCCTCTGAATCCCATGGCCCTCTCAGTAGAAGGTCTATAGGCGACCCCGCTAACATGGTTGCCCCCATATGTTAGACCATGCAGATCAGTGGCATGCATGCCCAACGTAGACGTTGTTTTCTTCTGTCTTCAGATGCCATTAGTTCCTAAGGGTGTGCCTCAGTTGGGGGAAATGGTTGGCCACCTCCCCCACATCATGTTTGATGATGATGATTTGGGTAACCTGGATGCTTTCCCTGCACTAGCTCCATACCTATATTTATAATAGATCATTGAAGATGGTCTACCCATGGTGGAGCTGCTGGTTTGGGCTAGGGAGCTAGTTGGGGCCGAAATCCTTAATTTACTACGTCTTCCTCACTTCGGCTGCTACAATATTACTAGCCTGATTGTGCACCAATTACTGGCACTAGTTCATGGCGCCTATTTCTGGCTCCAAGACCACACACCAATAGATGTTGGTCTCATTCATTGCATTATCGGCCTTTCGATGCATCGTCCTAGTCCGCGGGAGGGCACATGTAAGAAATATGAGCATCACCTCACTAAAACCATCTGAGCTGCATACGGGGTCAAGCATAACAAAAGGGACTTCGAGATTGATACAATTTCAGACCATGGCACTTGCTTGGGCACTCAGATCTTTGCTTGAAAGATTATGCGGAAATTTCAGGTCACCTCCACCACTACTCATGTCATTCAAGTCGTGGATCAGTGTGCAAAGGCAGTCTGTTATAACTGGTCCTAGTATTTGGTAGAATAATTCCTTAACAATGTGCTTGGGGCTCAAGAGTGAGGCAAAGCATTCTACTACTCATGGCTGATCTTGCCGATTGTGTTAGTTGCCTGGTAACTCTCGAAAGATGTGGTCTTTCCCCCCCTAGAGCATGGCATGTGCGAAGGAGCACGATTTTCCAATCTTAGGGATTCCAAGGACCTACATCATATTGAATAAAATAATACCCTTTAGCTAGTCTATGAGGGTAGTATCTCCATAGCCATTGATTCGCAGCCACGCCTCTCCTCGGTAGTCTGTGACAGGTACAGAGACGTTGCTACCTTCCAGGTTACAATGCATGAGGTGAAAATCCAGGCTCATAGGGCACGTACTTGGCTTAATCTACCATACATAATGACCGAGGTTGACATTCAAGGGGTTATCGATACTTGGCCGACAGAATGGCAGGTAGCTTCCCCACCCCTGTTGCCCATGCAACAGGTATGTCCGGTACCCCTGTAGTACCTAGGCCCTCCGTTTTGCTCGATTCATTAACAACACCAGGAATTCTGCCGTGAATGACTCCTAGGAATACTACCGTGCCGTTGGAACCAGAATCCCAGCTAGACTAGACCTTCGCTAATGAAGAATTGGCAGATACGTCGGTCTCAGAAAATCTCAAACATACTTGCAAATCATCCCAAGGACCTCACAAGAATCGCAAGGCCAATAAGTCTCGTACCACTGTGGATAGTGCCTTGATAGAGGATGACCTGGATAAGATTTTTGATGCTGTCACCACTATGGCTGCTGATCAATGGCTCACTCGGGAAGAACGAAACAAGGTTGCGTTGGATGGTTTGAAGACAAAGCTGCGAGCCCTTTGGCTCACCACAGACAACCTTCAAGCGAGTGTTGATCAAGCAAGGCAGACTCCAACAAGTAGCGAGCAAGCGAGGTAGAATTCAGCAAGTAAGGATTACGTAGGATCACTGGGCCAGTAGGGCCCCATTACTACATTACCATCCACTATGAATCATTAGCCCTACCAGCTCCCAGGTGTCGCCTTTATAGTGGAACCCACCGACCTTTGCTACTAGGTCCAGGGAGGTGTAGTCACCATTGATGTTAGTCATCTACCCAACAAGAAGCTACGTGAGCTAATTACGGCTCTCATTAGTGAGTTACAACACCAAGTACTCTGCTCATAGTAGCACCTTAGCGCATTCGAGCAAGATGTTGTGAACCACGCTGCTGAAGCTGCCTAGATCAAGGCTGTGCATGTTTCCCTCCTCACACAACAAGCTACCTTGGAACAACTACTTGATCGATTGTGCGACGATATGCCTAGGGTCATTCCTGCATCTATGGAGCCCCAACCCAAGGTTCAGGGTCTCGTAGCTGCTCTGAATGCATCGAGGGTTGAGGTCTCCACTGTCAGGACTGAGTTCAAGCTTTAGATTGCGTCACTGCAGGCCAAGCTCTAGCCTTGGATCCCCCTTGAGGAATGTGCCCAACGGGCTATACTAATTGTGAAGGCCACTGCTACTATCTCAGCGCAAGTTAGCTAGGGTGTTTCTCTACTGGAAAAAGCTATGGAAATTTGGTCCCAGGTATAGCACGATCCTCTCCTCCTTAAAATTGATCAGGAATTCTCCTAGAAGGAGCGGGAATTTGAACGACTGAAAGAAACAATGTCTACCTTTGTTCCCGCTCAGCACTTTTCATGACTCCAAACTAGCTATACGCTTCGTAGTGACATTGTTGCGCTCTAATGAAAAAATTAGATCCTCAGCAACCATTTTCCACCCTGGTCGGAGGATGCCCTAAAGCTCTCAGAGGACATAGATGGGGTGGTCCAACGGTTGAATCGGGCTCTTGAAAGAATCACCACTACTTCAAAAGAACCTCCATCACAGAAACTGGTGGAAATTGTGCAGACAGTCGCTGAGTAAAACCTTCAAGTATTGCCACCACTTATTACCACCCTAGAGTGGCTCAATGAATGAATGAAGATTCCACCCAAGCTGTGACTCGGGACGAGTCACAATATTGTGTTGGGGGCCTGTTGGAACGAGGCTCCCTAAAGCTGTGAATTTTGTATATTTCTTTATTAATTAGTCTAACGCGGGGGTTTTGGTGTAATTCAAAGCCTCGAATGCATTGTAATGGGTCAAAGGGTAGACCTAGAGTCTGCAAACCATGGTTTGCAGACCAAAGGAAAGTGTAGGCTATGTCGATAGAAATAAGATGAATATTTGGAGTCTAGAAGTAGGCATGAATTGGGACTGATGCTACGTGCAAACTGTTAGATCTATTTTGGGTTGTTTTGGGTAAGGTCTTCTGTTGGGTGTGTGTGCGGAGATCCCCAGTCCTACTGTGTGCGGACCTTTTTGGCTGTGTGCACAGGCTATGTTTTAGGTTTTACTCAGTTTTGAATGTTAATATATGTGGATATAGCTAAAGTATCTATGTGTTATCTGGATCTACCATGTACTGTTAATGCGAATCATTGGAATATATTTGGTATTGCAAATACGTCTATCTGTTTATGCTGCGAATATCTTTGTGTTATGATATATGTGATCTATTATAGATGTGTTTATGATATTATCTGTTGTTAATTAATGGTACGCATGTGGATGCGAAGGTACTGACTAGATCTGTGCAGGGTAATGGCTCTATATGATTAGTTCTCAATTATACTCTTAACAAACCTGTGAATAGACCTATTTTGTGCGAGTCCAAAAGGTTGCAAACACCGATCTGCCTAGAGTACCCACTCTCTCCCAGGGTGCAAAAACCTAGTTCCAGCACCCTCCCATACTGCTTCGGGTGAGATTTTGGACTGTGCAGGTAGGTCACTGCCGAAAGGGCAAGGAGTATAGGGGTTTGTTGGCAAACCTCAACCTCTGAACCTAGGTCAGGACCCCTCAAGCCAACAACAAGTTCCAAATTTTCACCTCGAGGATGAACTACTATGTCAACTAGGACACTTTTTGTTCCCTCAAGTGAGCATGCCAATATTATTTGGGAAGCACACTACATTCAGGTCACTGAGAATTTCGATGTTAAGAAAATAGTTGTAGTAATACAGAAGTATTTCTATTGGTCGACCCTTCGATAGGATGTCATGAAGTACATCAGATCATGCACTGCATGCACCATTACCAAACTGACCATCAATAATCAATGCCTCTATACTCTATTACCTACCCATAGTCGACCTTGGGAATCCATCTCCATGGATTAAATTTCAGGCCTTCCTTATACTAGGCATGGAAATGACTGTGTTTTCATGGTTTTTAACAGATTCTTGAATATGGAAATTATGGTGGACTGTGAGAAGAATATCACAATAGAAGCCACTATTAAACACTTCTTTGAACGAGTGTGGGTACACTTTGGGATCCCACAATATATCATCTCATATTGGGACAAGAGGTTCTGCAGTACATTTTGGTCCAGCCTACGGTCAATGCTGGACACGAAGCTCACCAAGTCCACAGCTTTCCATCCCCAAGAAAATGAACAGACATAGGTCATCAATAGGATGAATTTACACATTCTACGCATCTACAACTCAAAACATCAATGCAAATGGAATGAGAGCCACCCCTACATACAACATAGCTATAACCAAGCTCTCAACAACTTAACTTTCCATATCCCATTTCAGGTGGGCATGGGATTCCAATCACTATGTCCCATTGATGTAGTCATGCCATTTGTGGCTACTCAGGCCAATTCAGTTCATGTCTAGTCTGAAGTTAACAAGGAAAAAAACTTCATTAAGTGAATTTATCACATCCACCAACAAGTTCAAGACATATTGGAAAGAGCTAATGCTAAGTAGAAGCAACTACATGATCAACATCGGGTCCCACAAAACTTACAGGTGGGCGAAAAAGTGTGGCTACATTTGTGGCTACATTTACCCCACCACTAGCTTCGCGCGCTCTAATATGGGCCATACACCATCACAAAGGCTATAAGGGAAAATTCCCTTGAGCTCATTATTCCACCATTTCTTTTTTTGCACACATTGTTCAATGTGGATCGCCCTTGGCCCTAGTTTCCACCTCTACTAGACACATCCGACATTGAAAAACAACTCACACCAATAGGGTTAAACCTGGGCTACATGGAACAAGCCAAAACTTATTGGATCATGGACACACAGATAAAGAACACCCGCCAGTAGAGGATCCAACTCTATTTATTTTTTAAAGCATGCCAAATCCTTCACTAGGGAAAGTGGCTCACCAAGGATCAAGTTCAAAAGAAGTTTCCTCATCTCATGGAGGAACTCAACGTAATGGGGAACATGGATTACTAAGGGGGGAGAAATGATCCAGGTGGACCAATCAGCTGATACACTTATGTTTTGATATCCTTACATGACAATTATTTGATGCTTCCTACTCTCTAATATTTTGATACTTCTATATCCCGACATGTCGATGCTCCAATGCTACTTGCTCTTTGATATTATGATATTCTGATATCTCGACATGTAGATGCTTTGATGCTTCCTTCTCTTTGATATTACAATAATTCGATGTCCCGACATCTCTATGATCTAATGCTTCCTTATCTTCCGATATTTGATCTTCTCTAAAGGACCTCCATGCTTCTGACATCAACAATCAAGATATTTTGATTCCAATGACCATTTTTGGGTTTGCAGGTACCATTGAAGAGTTTATTTATAATAATTTCTGCTAGAGATAGTATGAGGTAGTATTTAAGCCCCTTTCCAACATATAATATGGCTCAAATATTGAAGGATGGTTCCCCTTAATGCCAAATCACCATAGTCATCTTTTATGGCTTTGGAATAAGCCTACTACTATGGTGATTCTCTACCAAAAGTATGCAACTATCATTTGAGTCCTCCAACCCTCATTTCACCATAGCCATATTTTTATTTCTTTTAAATAATCCTGCTACTATGGTTATTCTCTAGCAAAATCCTACAACTATCATTGGGATCCTCCTCGATGCTTAACCACACTTTTCCTTTTAACATCAATCCAATAGAGTCACATCCACAAGCATCCATTCAACTCCAATTGTCCAACAATTTTTCAGGAAGTTCTTCATTAAGGATCAACTCAGTAGTTTCAACATGAATATTTGTGGATGGTACCAAGTTCTTACTTTGGAATCATTCTTGAAGGGGGCAATGTTAGCCTCATTCTCACATAAAATAATCAATAAGTCAAAAACAATTAAAATTATAGAACTTGGATTAATTTCTACTTGTATTTAATTCTAGAATGAGTCAGTTCCTCAAACTTGGGAGTTTTTTTAGGTATAGTTGGTTGAGAGATTCTATCCTACTAGTTATGATCCTATATTAGTCTGTGGTTGAGATATTTACTCAAACAAAGTGATTGTGTGTCTAATATAGACAAACTATCTTGAGACATATTCTTGATGTATTTATATATTATATCATTATAATTATTTTGTGAAAGACAATACAATAAGGCTTGAGAAGCCTTTTCCATGATGTTTCTATTGTCCCAGTCTCTCTAAAATTTAAGTTTTAATTTTCTTTAATATCCTTTATAATTCTTGCTTATAATTGTTGAAATTGTAACAAGGTTTGGTCTTCATAATTGTAAGTTTTGTAAAGTGTCAAAAATTAATTTATGTGAATAATAATGAAAATATATTTGTCATGTCCATTTTGGCTATTTAAAAAGAAAAAAAAGAAAATTTGTATTGTATATTTTAGCCTTGTTGGCCCTTGTTTTTTATCTCTTTTGTTGATGAAATACATCTTTTTTTTTCCATATTATTCATCGATTCACTATATTATGAACCATATATTGACCAAAATATGCATATAATGGTATTTATATTATTTTTTTCAATTATTAAATGTTTTTGTAAAAATTGAAATTTAAGTGCATTTTTGGACAACATCTGAAATTCCCGTAATAGCCTTATGGTTTGCATATGTGCAGGACACTTGGGCTCGAGCTGGATACATTTTTAGAAAGCTCAGGAAGTAAGAATAAGAGTACACCTATTGGCATAGTCAAATCAAGCTTTAATAGGCCTAGTCAAAGGCAGTCAAACAGGACCAGTCTTTATGGAGGATCCCTAGAAACTAGGTCAAAACTCTTATTTTGTGGGATATTCTAGATTTTACTGGATCTGATGGATGAATTCGACTTGATATGGAAATATAAGGATACTTATGAATATTTGAACTATTTTAGATGATTTTGTTAGATAATTTATCTATTTAAGCCTTAAAATTTGAAGGCTTAATATATAGATGTTTGTAGAACTTGTATGACTTAATATTATTTCTAAGACTTGGGGACATAATTGAATATTTGTTTTATCATATTTTTTGTTTTTATATGCTAGTTGATTTATTGATTTTTTAAGTATCTGAATTCACCTTGAGTGTGCAAGGAAAGGGTGGAGGCCCCCCACACTGAGCTAAGTACACTTCTTACTTTATTTTGTAGCTGCAATTTCTGAATTAGCTTGCTTATGTTTAATTTGTTTATGCTGAATATTTCTGAGTATTGATGAATCTAATGATCATTCTTAACTTGCATATGAAAGGACAAACAAATGTCTAAGTTACACATTCTTTCTATCTAATCAAGATCTTCAGTTAAAATTCATATTTACATGCTTTTACATGATTTTATATGCTTTTATATGATTGCTGATAAATCTTAATCTTGTCTCTATCCTGCATATGAAGAGTCAACACATTGTTTAAGTTAAATACTTCTTTTATCTGATTAAGAAAATAGAAACTTTACATGCTTTCCTGAATCCCTGTTTTAACAATAGCATGATTGATAAATGAATGTATGATGAAGGATAATCATGACCTCTTCAGTGAAGAGCCTCTTCAATTACTACTTCATGTATCTCAATCTATTGTTTAGCTAAGTAGCTTTTGATTTATAACTCATATTGTAATCTTGTTAGAGAAGGAAAAACCAATCTCTTAAGTTAGGAGATTCTTCTACTTCTAATTACACATCTGAATTTAGAAGTTGTTTAAGTTAGATTTATATTTGTAATATGCATTTCCTTAAATTGTTAATAAACCATGTTCTAATTTGATCACAACCGAAACCCATATACTTTGGGGATGCTTCAAAGTTTCACTAACCTGTATTGATAATAAATACTTGTGTTAGTTTACAACAGCAAATTGACCCAACATTTTTGCGTCTTTTTCGAGGAAGCGTATTTCAAATGGTTAAAATAGGATAAAAAAAGATAACAAATAATATAAAATCCCCGAAAACGGCAAAAAGATAGTTTTTGTTTCAAGCAATGTTTTATTGCACCTAGAGATAGAGATCAAAAAGTTAGATTTGTGAAACAAAATCCCCCAACAACTCATTCATACATGAGACTAACAACATTGGTTGCTGGAAGACCTACTATAGAAGAGTTAGAGGAAAGACAGATATTAGGACATATATTAACTTTAGTTGAAAGAAAAATCTTGTTAGCCTTAGAGGTAAATAAAAAGAAATCACCTAAAGAACATCCTTCCGTATGAAAACAAAAAGACACAAGAAAACCAACTGTTGAACAACTAGAGCAACCTGTCCTTGAAGAAATCAAAGTAGTGGAAGAAATACAAATTCAACCACATCTTGAAACACTACATATCTCTGAGCAAGAAATGGATGAATAAGGAGAAGGATCAACTAGACTATACATGAATCATGAACAGAGACTCGAATATGAAAGAAAACAAAGGGAATGGAGAAGAAAACGAGAAGAAAAAAGAAGAATTGAGGAATAAATAAAAGCAGAGGAAGACAAAAGAGCTGAAGCACTTAGAAAAATAGTGGAAGAAGAAAGAAGAGAAAGCCAAAATCGAAGAACACAAGAAAATGAGCAAGAGTCAACAATGACCGGGAAACCACTTTTGGCTTTCCTATCTTAGATTCAAGAGAAATACTAGGAGAAGAAATAAGAATGAATAATATTCCACCTTATGTATTTCCCAATTTCTGTGGAATGTCAACAGAAGATCTTGATGCATTCAGGTTTGAGTTTGATATCTTGTGTAGAACTTATGTCTATACTGACGACAGACACAAGCTTTGACTTTTTCCTGCTACCTTGAAAGAAACAGCTTTAAAATGGTTCATGGGATTAGGAGAACATACGATAGATTCTTGGAAAGATATGAAGAGAATATTTCTTAAAAAGTATCAATATTACTACAGGGCTAGAGACTCAAAAGAAGATATTTTCAGAATGATGCAACAAGAAGAAGAAAGTTTGGAAGAATATTTGGAAAGATTCCTTTACAATTTAGAGAAATCCAAACATCATTCTCTTAGTTCTGATACCATCTGCACTATTTTTCTTAAGGGTATCAGAGATGAGTATTTAGACATTCTTAATGTAATGGGAAAAGGAGATATTTCCAATTTACCATTTGAATAAATTTATTACTTATGTCAAAAATACTCAAGGGGAATATCAAAGAGTGGAAAGCGAGATATTTCATCAAAAGATTCCAAATCTGTAGCAAGTGTAGTAACAAGAGCAAAAATAGGAAGCCTATTAGAAAATTTCAAAACAGATCTCTTAGGAACTTTGGGAACACAAGTAGATTTTTTGAATGCTAAGAAAAATAAATAGGAGTAAGATGAATTCTTAGCAATTTTCTGTCCAAAGTGTTGAAAAAAACATCCACTCAGGGAATGTCCTTTGCAAGGTATACAATTGTGTGGACTTTGCACGGAAAGTAATGCAACGGAAAAATGTCCCAAATTAAAAGAATTGCAAGCAGAAGAAGTGCAAGGAGTAGATTCTCTCTACTATATGGCACTAAGGAGACCTGGCAACCAAGGTTGCCTCAATGATTCCCTGAACAAAACCCCCAAAATTTTAAATTTCCTCAAAATACATGGAATACACCAATGCCATGGCAAGCTTGGCCACCACAACAATATCAAAACTAACCTGTACAAGGTTGGAGGGGATATGGTTATGGAAACCAACCACCATAACATATGTATCCTCAGCAATATCCATATCAACAACCATACCCTCCACAACCATTTCCTCAACATCAACAATTCGAGCAACCTCAACCAATTCCATATCCATCTCAAAACCAACCAATGCTAACTCAACCGCAACAACTTCAGCTTCCCACTAATCAACCACCTCCTAGATCAACACAACTACTAGCTCAACCAGTAGCTAATCCAAGTAACAAGGTGGATAGAGTAGCATATCATGTGGAAGAAGCAACATATTATCCTACTTATTCAATTATTCTTGTAGAAGATGTCCACCTAAGGTATGGGAAGGTGATACAAAAATATTCTCCTTCGGTAATTAAAGAAGAAATTGAGCAAGGAGAACAAAGTAAACAATCTCAACTAGAAAAGAAAATTTAGAAAGGTAAATCTATTGTGACACAAACTCCACCATATCTAGAGAGGTTGATACAACATAATATTCCAATATCTTTGCCTGAATTTAATATTCTGGATGAATTGAAAAACACATATGTTAAAATTGCTTTCTTGCATGCAATTAAAGACATTCCTATATATGAAAAAAGAATAAAGGAATTATGCATTAAGAAATCTGGCAAAATAAAGAAGGATCCACCTACAATACAGGTTATTGGAAGTCTATCAAGTCTCATGTCTACAAATACAGTCATTGAAAAATATGTTGATCCAGGAATTCCTATGGTTACCATTTTGATTAACAATTTTTGGTGCCAAATACTTTAATAGACTTGGGAGCAACTTTGAATGTTATGACTATTGAGACGATGAAAATTTTGAATCTGAACAACATTATAACTACTACTATAGTTTTAGAACTTGCAGATAGATCTAAAATTGTCCCAGAAGGTATATTAGAAGATATCAATATCTCACTGGATTCGTGGGAGTATCTTATAGACTTCTTGATTTTGCAGCCAAAAAAAAAATTAGGGAGGCATCCCTTAATTTTAGGCAGACCATGGTTAGCCACTTCATATGCTTACATTGGATGCAGGTCAGGAAGTATTATTATTATAGATGGAGATGAAAGAAAGCATGTTACATTATATCCTCCCGCTTAGTCTCCATATTTATTAGCATGGCTTAATGGAGAAGAACCACAAGAACTTAATTATGTTCTTAGTATTAATCAAGTTTATAATTTTAGAGAGGAGGAAGAAAATGAGGAATTATTAGATCTATTCATCTCAAAACCAAATATATAAAAGAAAATTAGAGTAACTAAACATGAAGCTACTAGTTATCTTTTAAATGAATGTTTTTAGGCAAATTTCACTATACATTCTTTACAAAATACATTCGAAAGCATTTTTCCTGTAAATTCAATTACCAATTAAAATAGAAAAATCATTGAAATTAATCCTTAAAGACATTTGAATATTCGTAATAATTTATAGTAATTAAAAGAGGAAAATCTAATAACATTGTTGCAAAAATATTCAAAGTTTTTTTCCTGGGATTACAAATACATGCTCGGAATTCATCCAAAAATATGTATCCATCACATTTACACTGATCATCAAATTAAATCGGTAAGGCAACCACAAAGATGAATGAACCTCGTGATGAAGGAAATAGTGAAAGAGGAACTACAAAAACTATTACATGTCGGATTTATCTATCCTATTTCCGATAGTCAAAGGGTTTCACCCTTAGTTGTAGTGCCTAAAAAAATGGGAAACGGAGAATTTGTGTGGATTACGGAGAACTCGATAAAGTACATTAAAAGATCATTTTCCTTTACCATTTATTGATGAAGTGTTAGATTCATTAGCTGGAAAGAAGTTATTTTCATTTCTGGATGGATTTAGTAGATATAATCAGATAAAGATAGAATTAGAATATCAAGATAAGAAAACAGTCACATGCCCATGGGGAACATATGCCTACAATGTATTAACCTTCGGTTTACATAATGCACCTGCTACCTTTCAGAGAGTAGTTCTTGCAATATTTGTTGATTTGATCCATGAGTGTATATAAGTTTACATGGATGATTTCACTGTGTATGGTACTACATATGATAATTGTTTACAAAGTCTTGAAAAAGTGTTAAAAATATGCATCTAGAAAAATCTATCACTCAGTAATGAAAAATGTTTGATGATGTTAACTGAGGGGATAGTGTTGGGACACCATGTTTCCTCTTCAGGAATTAAGGTGGACCCTGCAAAAATTCAAGTCATTGTGAATTTAATACCACCCACAACACAGAAAAAAATTTATAATTTTCTTGAGTTATGCGGGCTAATATAGGATATTTATTGAAAATTTCAGTAAAATAGCTTTTCCATTATTCAAGTTACTTGCGAAACATGTGGAATTTCAATGAACAAATAACTATCAAAATGAATTTGGAAAATTAAAAGAAAAATTATCAATTGCACCCATTCTTTGAGGACCTAATTGGTGTTTTCCATTTCACATTTCAACTAATGCATCCGACACTACTATTGGAGCATCACTTGGACAAAAAGAAAATCAATTCAATTATGCCGTATATTTCATCAGAAAAACTTAACATAGACAGAATTGAATTACACCGTTACGGAAAAATAAATGTTAGTTGTAGTACATGCAGTAAATAAATTTCGACATTATATAAGAGGTTATCAAGTTTATATTCACACGGATCATTCTGGTATAAAATATTTAATGAAAAAATCAATCACAAATAAAAGAATAACTAGGTGGTTGTTATTAATTCAAGAATTTAAAATTATTTTACAAGATTGACCAGGAAAATGTAATCAAGTTGCAGAATTTCTATCAAGAATACATTCACCTGGTGATCCAAATAAATTACCAGATAATTTTTCAGATGAACATCTATTTGCTATAAACGTCAAAACTCCATGTTTTGCAGATATATATAACTATTTATCATCTGGAATCCTACCATCTCATTACAAAAACAAACAGAAATGAAGAATAATTAGAGAAAGTGATAGATATAGGTGGGTTAATGGAGATCCATTTTATATTGGTGCTGATGTAATGATTAGAAAATGTGTAAGAGAAGATGAGATTATTGAAATTTTGAAAGCATGTCATGACGAACCATGTGGTGGTAATTTTGCAGATAAGAGGATAGCATACAAAGTGATGAAACTTGGCTACTACTGGCCATCTATCTTCAAATACTCGAGAGCTTATGTGAAAATAGGTGACAGTTGCCAAAGAATTGGTAGACCAGTGGCATCATATGAAATGCCATTAAAGCCACAAGTATTGATTGAACCATTTGAATAGTGGGCTTTATATTTCGTGGGACCAATCAACCCTCCATCCAATGGAAATAAGTACATCCTTGTATGTACAGATCATGTAACTAAAGGGGTGGAGGCAAAAGGAAGTAGCACGCGAAACAGAAGATATTGTTGTGTATTTTTTGTTTGAAGAGATATTTTTAAGATATGGATATCTGAGACAGATAGTAACTGACCAAGGCACACAATTCACGTCAAAACTTGTTCAAGATATTATGGAGAAATACAAGATCAAACATATAAAATCAACACCATATCGTCCTCAAGAAAATGGACAAGTAGGATCAACAAACAAAGTCCTAGAAAACATCACAACGAAGACTGTAAAAATGAATAGAAAGGACTAGTAAGAAAGGTTGAGAGATGCACTATGGGCATATAGGATAACTTAGAAAAACACAACTGGGTTTAGTCCATATCAGTTAGTGTATGGAAAAGAAGTCTTATTTCCCATCGAATTTCAAACACATACATACAGGCTAGCAGTAGAATTCGGGATGGAATTCTCTAAGGCACAACAAGAGTAATTTTGGAGTTAAACAAACTGGATGAGATATGACCACAATCACTCAAACATAGATCTATTGTTCAAGAAAAAAGGATCCATGATCGATTTATAAAGAATAATGTGTTTCAGAAAGGATATTGGGCACTGTTGTTCGACTCCAAGCTCAAAGACATCAAAGAAAAATTCATGATTCATTGGCTTGGGCCATATGAGATTGAAGAAATATTCGACAATGGAGTTGTCAAGATAAAAAAAAAATCATGAAGCATCTATTTCGTTTTTCGTCAATGGACAAAGGCTTAAAATCTATAATAAGCCTATAAATAAAGAGGATTTTTTGAGAAAAGAAATTAATGGATTTAGATCTGGAACTAAAGGAGAAACTTATAAATATGCCTTCCATAATTCCAAAGGAATAAGAATAATATATATATATATATATATATATAATAAAAGAGTTTGGTTCTAAAAATCTAGGAAACTGGCACAATACAAACTCGAATTCATGTCAGAAAACCAACTAGTTTGGCGAACATGAATTCTCTTTTTGTTTTCATTTTACTTAATTTTTTATTTTTATTTTTCATTCAGATATATCTTCCAAGACATCGCAGACTTGAGGACAAGTCAAATCATTAGCTTCGGGGAAAGTGTGTAGTAAAAAAACTATGAAAAAACAACAGCTAAATTAAAGACATGATGTGAACTAGAATTACAAAGGAACCTGGTACATCATTCAACATTTACATAAGGGACCTAAATTTTTATTGAGAAAATTATTTAGAAAGGGACCTGAATCATTACGACAGAAGAAAATTTCAAATATTGAACATTATTGCAAAATTATGCCAGAAGGGACCTGAGCTATATCAACTGAAGATCATATCAGATGGGAACTGAAAATGTCAAAGTTTAACATATATAAGGGACCTGAACAATAATTATTCTAAATCAAATCATATGTAAGAAGAAATAAAGTCTCTACATAGTCTACAAGAGCCGTCGTAACAATAAAGACAATGTTGATCATCATGAATGTCAAAAGGGAATACAAGTACAGTGAGTCAAAATCGCTCTTAAAATTTCAATTTTTTTGAAATATTCTAAAATTGTAAAGACTAATTTGGTACTAGTTATGCATTTTTATTACCTACATTTCATCTACATTAGTTATATTTCCTAAATTTCATCTACATTTTATCACCTATACTTTCATCTACTTTCCATTATCCATGATTTTTAGCCCCATTCTATCTACATTCATGTACATACCACTATTCAATAAAACATTACATAACATATCCATAACATACCCTACCCTATTTTTCTAAACAAAGAGAATCATAAACAAAAGGTCACTATTAAACCCTTGGAAGACCTACAAAACAACAAACAAAGGTTAGAATTATTATAAATATTTAATTTTAAAAATGTGACTATTTCATTAGTCCATTTTTAAAAATTAAATAAAAGAGAAAAAACGAAAGTTCAAAAGTCATATGATATAGCGCAACTATTTTGAATGTCAAAACAATGCAAAATGATCGCAATCATAAAAGGTGACAAGCTAAGGTAATGGAGTAAAATCTGAAATCATAATGCAAAAAAATGAATGCAATTACTAACCTAAAGAATGATGCGGTGATAAACCAAATGCATGAAAATGATAATATGTGATATGCTATGTTGAGACTATAACTCATGCAGCAGTGGAGGAATGAAGAGGAGATAGCATACAATGATGAAGTATGATGGCATATATGTAAATGGAGATAATGCGGAATATGGAAGCAGACAGTATGATGGCACATGGAGATGATGCGGAATATGGAAATAGACATGGTCATAAAAAAAAAAATGAAAGGAGCTACATAATGAATAAAACAAAGGAAGGAATGTACACCATAGCAAGCATGACAGTCAAGGAAAAGACATGCATAAACCGGTCAAGAGGTGGTTAGTGAGCAGTCAAAATATTTTCAAATGCCATAACACAACTTTGCGTAAAACGTATGATACCGTCTCCGCCATTTCTAAGATCTAAAATGACCATTGCCGAGACATTTACACTTCGTTTTCACCATAGTCACCTTCCAAAGGCTCAGTGAGAGAGGGAGATCATGTAGTCAAAACACGCATCTATTCTTATAACCCTGTGAAAACAAAATAATACGCAGAACTAGAGAGAAGATAGTGAAGAATCCAAGAGAGGAATAGAAGAGATAAAACACAGAGAAGAAGGAAGAAAATATGGCAGAGAAGAGGAACAGAGTGATAAGGGAGTTAGCTAGAGTTTTCAAAACCCACAAATCCGGAGAACTTGTCAAGAAAATGCGCTATCAGGAGGTGAAATCCCATGAAGTATAAGGTAAGAAGTAAATGTGGATTGGGTTGTTTAAACCGATGAATGGTTGCATGAATAAATCTTGGGATTATTAAAACAAACTGATAGTTATAAAATGAGTCATCTATTTCAATTTGTAAAGCCTGTCATTACGTTATGTTTTGTATTGACACCACTCATAAAAACTTTGACACCTTTTAAAAATACTTTGCCATCAGTCAAGCAACGAAATATTTTGTTGATTAAGTGAGTTAATGAGTGAGGATTTTAATAAGATTGGAACTAGTTGAAACCTTAATTACAATGGAAGAAATATCACGAGGATCAAAGAAGAAGATCACAAGGATCATTGCATAAGAAAGGTAAGCTCAAACACGTCCTCACATGCAGTCTTCTATTTCAAAATAAATGGAAAAATTATAATGAAGAATTCTAATTCGAATTGCACAGTGAGATTGTATTAATTGAGTTGTGTAATAGATTTATTTTATCAGCACACTAAGTATAAGGATTCGAAATAGAATTTTTGGAGAAAAATGGAGATACAGTTAGACATGGTTTTTTTATTTTTACATAGTAGAGGACAGAGTATGAAGAATGTTTGAAGAAAAGCAGTGAATTTATCATGATATTTTTGATGACATGGTTGAATTATTATTTTGTATACACAGTGAGTCAAAATTATAGACATCATGCTATGTTTTAAAAATAATTTTGTATGAAATTGATGGGTGAAAAACACTGTTGTATAAAAAAATTTCAATGTTTCTTTTACATAGTCAAATTTATTTTACAAATTAGAGACAAAGATTGTATTTAAAGAGGATAGAGAATTGAATGGACAGTAGGATAATAGAAATGTGAATTTTTATTAAAACCTCTCTATCAATTGTTTTATTTGTTTGAAACAGTAAGCTCACATTTTTCAAAATAAAAATAGAGGATTTATTAACAAGGGCAGTGAAACAAAAGGTAAGCCTACTACTATGATTATATCTAGTACTTGAATTTATATTTTAAATATGAAGGTAATGATGGTAGATAGTTATATAAAATGTTTTTCAGACAAAATGGCTTCAAGAACAGAACCCAAAGACTTCCAAATTGAATATTGGAGTGGGAAACAATTGAGAAACTCTATCAGTCAGGTTTAATAGGCTTTCTTCAAAAATTCAAGGGGTACAATGAGGATGTCACAAGATAATTTATAAACAATTACAAAAAGGATGAAACCAACGTGGGTAGTCTACATATCCCTTTGACTCCAGAATATATTTATGAAGCTTTAGACTTGCCATCTTCAGGTGAATTATACCACAAGGGATTACATTTCAAAGACAAGGGTTGGACATTTTTCTTGGATAAAAACAAGAAGGGTTTTTCTGATATATCAAAGGCGATTCCAAGGGAGTGGTTCAATGAACCATGGGCAGAGCTAGTATTGATAATTCAGAAGTTCTTAACCTATGACAATAGATATATTGTAGTACACCTTTATCATGTCAGGTTACTACAACATATCAAAGGATATATAAGGATCAATACGCCATATTTATTTTACAAGAAATTGATGAATATGATTGAGAATATAAAATCAAACACCAAACCCAAATAGGCTCAAATTATTCATCAGGGGCTCATCAAAATCCTTTTAGATTACCAGTTGAAAGTTAATGGGAGGTTTGGGAATATTTCTTGGTTGAAAGTAAGTTTGTAGAAAAAGTCACTAAAAAAAAACTTAAACCTATACAGGAAACAAGAAATATTGTGCATTCACCTCTTTATACTAAAAAAAGTTCAAAGAAACAATAGGAGATAATTATGTTAGAGAAAGAAACATCACTTTTGACTATTTCGAAGAGACATAAAAAGAATCATTCAACAGAACCGGAAGTACAAGTCATAGGAACATCTCCTTTAACAAAACAAGAAAATGAAATCCTTGAGAGGATGCAACAAGAAGTGTATGAAAATACTATAGACAGAGATTCCTATTTTGAAAATAATGAGGTTTAAAATACTTCAGTTTCTAAAAATACCAAGGAGGAAGATCAAAACCTTTCCAGAGTTATATAATTAACTGATACCTTGGAGATAATAAAAATCATGGAGAGGCACCTGAAGGAGGAAAATGAAAGCTATAAAATAACTAATGAGAAATTTTTTAAGGATAATGAGAAGATAAGTGAATAAATGGGAAATTTAAAAACCAAAAACAACCTTCTCTATACACAAGCATTCAGGTGGCTTCAGGAGATAAATTCCCGGAAGACCAAATATGAGAAACAAAAGGTTAAGACCTCCATCTACAAGGAAGAACAAGGCAAATACATGGATTATCTTCTATACAAAGCACAACATGAAGTTTTAGGATCAGGTATGGGATCAACATCTGAGCTCAGAAGGTCAAAGAGGAAGAAGCAAGAATGAGGACATGCTTGATCATCAGTTTTGGGGAGATGTTGGCCCTCATTTTTTATCTCTTTTGTTTATTAAATACATCTTATTTTTCCATATTATTCATCCATTCACCATCTTATCCACCTTATATTGACCAAAATATGCATATATAGGTATTTAAATTATGTTTTTCAATTATTAGATGTTTTTCGTAAAAATTGAAATTTAAGTGCATTTTTGGACAACATCCGAAATTCCAGTAATAGCCTTATGGTTTGAATATGTGTAGGACACGTGGGCTCGAGCTGGATATGTCCCATGAAAGCTTGGGAACTAATGATAGGATTACACATGTTGGAAAATTCAGACTGAGCTTTAATAGGCCCAGTCAAAGGCCGTCAAATAGGACTAGTTTTTATCGAGGATCCCTAGAAACTATGTCAAAACACTTATTTTGTGGGATTTTCTAGATTTTTCTGGATCTAATGGATGAATTCAGCTTGATATGATAAGATAAGCATAGTTATGACTATTTGAACTATTTTATATGAGTTTGTTAGATAATTTATCTATTTAAGCCTCAAACTTTGAAGGCTTAATATATAGATGTTTGTAGAACTTGTATGATTTGATATTATTTCTGAGACTTGGGGACATAATTGAAGATATTTTTTATCAAATTTGTTGTTGTTACATGATGGTTGATTGATTTTAGTTTTAAGTATTTGAATTCACCTTCAGGTTGTGAGGAAAGGGTGGAGGGCCCCCACACCGAACTAAGTACACTTCTTAGTTTATTTGTAGCTGCAATTTCTGAATTAGCTTGTTTATGTTTAATTCTTTTATGTTGATTATTTTTAAGTATTTATGAATCTAATGATCATTCTTAACTTTCATATGAAATTAAAAACAAATGTCTAAGTTAGAAATTCTCTCTATCTAATCAATATCTTTAGTTAGAATTCATCTTTACATGCTTTTATATGCTTTTATATGATTGCTGATGAGTCTTAGTCTTGTTTTTATCCTGCATATGAAGATTCAACACAATGTTTAAGTTAAATACTTATTATATTTGATTAAGAAACTAGAAACTAGAATTCATCTTTTACATGCTTTCCTGAATTCATGTTTTAACAATAGCATGACTGATAAATGAATGCATGATGAATGAAAATCAGGACCTATTCAGTGAAGAGCCTCTTCAATTAATGCTTCGTGTATCTCAATATATTGTTTATTTAAGTAGCGTTTGATTTCTAATTCATATGGTAATCTTGTTAGACAAGGAAAAACCAATCTCTTAAGTTATGAGATTCTTCTGCTTCTAATTACACATCGGAATTTATAAATTGTTTAAGTTAGAGTTATATTTGTAATATGCATTTCCTTACATCATTAATAAACCATATTCTCATTTGATCAAACCGAAAGCCATATAATTTGGGGATGCTTCTAAGTTCCACTAACTCGGATTGATAATAAATACTTGTGTTAGTTTACAACATTAAATTGACCCAACACGCCTCTACAAATTTCCTAAGCCATCCCTCCAAGAATTCATTTAATATTTCCTACAAACACACCCATCCGCTCACAATGAAGGCTATATATAAATTATTCATACCTTTCCAAACATCTTGCTAAAAGAACAAAAAAAAAAAATCTATAAGGAAAGGATTGTATGGTTTTCCCCTTAAATGGGTTCTTCCCTAGCCTCTAGCCAAATTTCTTGTGTTTCTCGTCATTTTGTGCATTGTGTTTTTATAATTGCTTGATGACATAATGAATGAAGTAAATATTAAATTAAAAACATATATAAACAATCAAATCAATTATCATGATAAAAAAAATTGTGTTTGCAAGAGAATTTCAACAATAATATATTATTTCTTCATGAATTTTTTGTTGATTATATTTTTTTGTCAATCAACTATTGATTGAGGTTGGAAAGGTACCAAACATCTCATTGTCACATTTGGATTGGAGGGTGACACAAATAATAACATGTAGATAATGTTGATAGATAAGGGTTATACAAATATTTGCATGATTGATAATGAATATGATGAGAGGAGTCTATATCCATCTCAACTCAATGGAAATCGAACCTATGTCAATCCCTTATAGGGTTCCACCCATAGATTTAAAAAGGCTTCTCGATTACAAATAAAAGTGAGGAAGTCATTGATTTCAAGGGAGAAGTAGAGCCATGATGCCTCTAAATATCACCTAAATATCACTTGGATTCTTGTTGTGTGTTTTGTATGAGAAAGATGAAATGATTTTTCTCATGTTCTATGTGGTTTTCATGGTACGTCAAACTTGTAGACCTACATCAAAGGCACATTATCCCATACAAAATAACAACATTGTAATGATGGTAATTGGCATGTGTGTTTTGATGATGTGGTTTCCATGTGTTTTATGTTAATGAAAATAGAATTGTATACCCTATTGAGGGTAACAAGAATGTGTCTTACATTGATGGAAACATGCATGTGCATTATGTTGATGGTAGTGACCATATGTTTTTCATTGATATTTCATTGAACAATATCTTTAAGGTGGTGAGATCTTCCTGTAGGATTAGATAGTTTGTTGATCACAGTACCTATTGGCTTTACATTCATTGAAATGGAGATTGTTGTACACAAATTAAATCGCTAACAAAAACGTCTGATTCATATTATTGTAGCACTTTTTAGGTAGTCATATTTTTTTTCCTCGTCTAAATTAGTCATTCACGTTAGCCATTTTTAGTTGTATTACTTGTTAGCTAGTGATATATTTCAACCTAGTACTAACTTAGTCATTTATGTTAGTCGTTACTATTTGGGTCACTTAAGATTTCTCATTTTTGGTAAGTATTCACGTGGAAAACCGAAATTGGCTAACGTTTTGAGTCACATAGTCCCTAATTTCTCATTTTCTACTTGTGTGAATCAATAATTTTATTTTATTTTTTCTTTTAAACAAAAGTGGAAAAATCACACAATAAAATGCATATACAATTGTACTGAATGATTTTATGATGGAAACCCTTCTAGGAGAAAAACCACCAACTATTTCTTTTATTATGTAGGTTCAATGCACCCACTCTATTAACATCAATTATTTTCTGAGCACTGACTCACAGGAGGCTACAAACTTCTTAGAATTTCAAGAAACAATTTTCTTAAAGGAACTAACCTTATATTGCATAGGCACCACCCCACTTCTACAAGATAGATCTACTCTTTCATGGGATTTTCAAATTGATACCTCATGTAGTTTTCTTTGATGTAGTTTACAATTTTTTGTGACTAGTCACAACTAGTCACTTAAAATTCTGTAGAGCACATATTCCTTATCAATCACTTCCATATTCTATAGCTACGTCGACAAAGATGGAATATACAAAAATTTTATTCTTCTAATCACTCACTATGAGAATTTGTTTCTCTCAATTTTCATTCACTCTACTTTGTGCACTAACTATAGCTATATTGCACACTCACTTCAATACTTTATTGCTCCTCCCATTCACTCTAATTATACATTTCTTAAGAGAAAGTACTATAATTAATTAATTTTTAGATCTTTGATTTTTTCATTTCATTCCAGTCACAATTTTCTATAGAGCTCCTCTCACACTCTCCTCCTTTTCTGAAAATCTCAAAAAACTCACCATTTCATTCCACCAACAGTGCTTTTCACTTAATTTTTCTCAATCTTTAGTTGTAATTTCTTCAGATAGAAGACTCAGCCTTGTGCTGCTATTTCTACTATAGGTTATCCATCACTTCGCATAAACTAATTAGATCTCCTAGTTCTTTCCCTCCCTCATTGTTTAACTATGCAATAAATTCTTCTCTTTCATAACTGATATCGCTGCCAAATCCTTAGAAATACAATCTATTGAAAGTTTAAGATATTTAATGAAGAATGTGGTTCTGATACTTTTCATGTTTGGGCCTTATTTTAGGTTGTGCTCAAGAAAAAAACCAAAAATTTCAACTCCCAAATTATCTAGTTGTCGAACTAATTCTTGTTTGGGTTCCATTTGGTCTCTTCTCCAAATCAGCTTGCACTAGCCACTTCATGTGGTCCCACCATTTTTCTTCTTTGAGGTATGAAATTTGAACTTCCTGGAAAAGGATCACGTTGAAGGCCCACCATTTGATTCCCATAGAATTTTTTAAATTCTATAACACTAAAAATTAGCTCCAAACACAACACTTTAACATAAATTAAATTTTTCCACATAATATGCTATTTAAGAGGTTACATCATCCTTTCCATGTGGCTACCATCAATTTGTGCCACATGTCACATGAAATTTACTCACTTATACATATAACAACTCCAAAAATAAATACCACATGCCACTTGCACAAATTTCTACGCCATCATCCATGCCTAGTTAGCGCAACCTCACTTACCACATACTTATGCCATATCATCAACCTTCATGGAAAGGAAGAAGGTTGGGCTTAGAACTTTCATCATGGTTGCACTAGAGAAGAACAACATGAACACCTGAACTCTCGAACATCTACTATAAGGAAACAACCTGCTAGAAAATATTTTTGAGGAATCCATTATTAAAAAACCCGAGATACTAATTTGTAGCAAAGGTCACTAGAAGAGGTTGGTGGGTGGAGGTTTTTCCGGATTTTTTTTTTTTGCGGTGCGTTTCTAATCATAACACGCACTGGTGAACTTGATATATATGTAACACACTGGTGCATAGTAGAGGATAAAGAAGCATTGCAGAGTTAATTTTAGGTACTACAAAAACAACTGTGTGCTTCATATATACAACGTATCGATGCATTTTATATAAAGTGAATTAGTGTGTACTATAAGATGACACACTGAGACACTATGCTCTCCATAAAAATTGGCCTAGTGTGTTTGAGTAATCCATCGCACCATAAAGAAGTTTGGTGCACCATTCATAGAACTCCCTGATGTCTCTCATAATAGAGCGCACCAAAAAAGGGTTAATTTTAAAAGGATTACCAGTCGTAGAAAAACATTTTTACTTGTTACATTTTTGTAGAGCTCTCAAGCACAAGTGTGAGTTTTCCTCCTCTGAGGTGCCCTACCATCGATGCTCCAATTTCCCGCATTACGTCTATCCATTTCTCACTATGTGGACTTCACATTTTGCAAAACAATGCAAAAATTTGATTTTTTAGTATTTTGTTGCAAATATGCTTCCTTGACACACAATTCTACTTGTTTCTCACCAACTTAAGATTTTAGAGGATTAATTTATTAAATTGAGTTAAAATTAATTGTTTTAAAATATAAAATAAAAATTCCTCGCGGTACGTTTGAGTCTTTTGGCTTACACCATTCTCAGATATCCCTGTAAATTTACAGATTGCACTACGAACGATGTGAACAGAAACTACATCGGGCGATAAATGTGACAGCCCAGTGCGGTACTAAGAAAAAGTGCATTGTTTTAACAATAAAATAGTGTTGTGCATGTCAGTTGTCGACCGCATAGACAATTTAAGGTTTTTAATAATAACACTCTATGTACAGCGGAGCAGTCATTTACCATAACGCTATGAGAACTATGTAAAAATAGACATAATGACCTAGTATGTCCATATTATGAGAACACACTGCCACTGCCAGTGGTAAAATATTGCTAGCTAGTTGTGCGTTGGGCTATAACACCCGCCCCAGGGTGGATTTTTTGGTCAATGCACTACACAAAAATAATTATTGAAGGAAGATTTGTTGTTTTGGCGGTACATGAAGTTTTTTCATGCACATAGTGGGTAGCGCGTGATAGACGGGTACACACCGGTGGCGGTGCTTGACTATTTTTTTGGGTGCACCGAATGGTTTTTGTTTTTTTTTTAGATAAAATTTATATCTATATATTTGTAAATACATTTTTCATTTAGTAAAAAAAACAGGTTTTATGTATGAAGGAGGCTAAAGTATTTAATATGTGAATCATTCAATGACGTCAAAGGAGAGAGGAAAGGCAACAAAAAGAGTAAAGGGAGGACAATTATAACATGATAGAGTAGTGGGAGGCACAGGGGAGGGATGGACTTTTGTACCCTGGCCCTATTACGACACCCACCCAGTTTCTCTTAAGGGAGGTAGGCCTCCTTAAGTTTTACGAGGAGGCTACATTGATGAAGGGGCATAGTGGGTTATTAGGACAGTTGATCTACAGGTGGGATGCCCACCGATAGGCTTTTTGAGTTGGTCCTGGCCAGTGGTACTAGCCCACTAATTGGGAAATTTATTTTATTACTGGCCTATCTTGGAGAGGGCAGGATTTTCCCCTGTTCCTAGATGTCCCTATTGGTTATGCATCATGGAATCAGTTGGTGTACTCTGAGAGATACATTAGGGATGATATACTTTATCCTGCAAATTTTTAGGTGTCTGGTGGTCAGCTATGCATTTCTTCGTTTGGTCCATAGGAGGTTAGGTGCATCTCACTATTACTAATGGCCATATCACATTATACCAGTGACGAGAAGATTATTAGTTTCCATATTTTATTTTATGTTGATTCTTTATTCTAGGCATTGCGACTTGTGAGATGGTTTGCCATTTTTTTGCTACTATTTTGTATAGCGTTAGATAGATTTCGTTCTCAAGCACGTGGGAGGTTGACCTTCCATTTTTATTCATAGTTATTTTGTTTATTTTTTGAGGGGTTTTCAAAGACGAGGTCTACTTTTGTCCAGAAGCCTCGTAGGCCTATGTTACATGTATGGATGCAAATGTGGGGCAATATGATTCCCAAGAGGGGCTTGCCCAAGCATCCGACTAGGATATCTAGTGATGCACTGGAGCTGCTAGCCAGTGTTGATAATCACATGTTCGTGATGGTGTTGTGTCCTTACGTGGTTTTGTATTGGCGAGGGTGTACCAACATCCTCCTCACACATGATTAGCCACTAGATTCTATAGGTAATATTAGTGTTTTCCTTAAATTAATATAGTTTCAATTTTTTGTCTTAATTAATTAGAATAAAAGTTATTCTGACATGTTCCTGTGACTTATTTTATTAAGTTGTTTAATGGAATTGTCTAATTATTTTTGTGTACTATATATTTTTTAGACATTTCCACATTCATTGGGGACATGATTCCACCCTCATAAGATAACCCTGTAGATGACGAGGAGATGGCAGAGGCCATGGATCTGGGTAACAGACCTCCTCGGGTGCAGGTACCCACAGGCATGCGCCGCAGGGAAAACATTCAATTTAGGATAGAGTTGGATAACTGACTGTGTAGACTCCTCATTGATTACATAGTCTTCCCTGCGAAAATCCAAGAGATCCAAGATAATCGTATGCTCACAAAGCTCTGGAGGGATATGCCCCATGATATGATGAGCCTTATGCATCATTTTGTCGGAGCTTCTAGAGGGATAGTCCCCATGGAGATTCCCAACACAATAACTCATTAGATGATCTTGATCATGAGGAGAATGATCATTCTAGTACTCCACCTCCTCCTCCTTCAACTCAAGCTAGAGATGAGCAGCCAACATCTAGTCCTGAATAGGCATATTCTGAGCATACACCATCCACTGAGCAGGTTGCGCCATCTCAACAGGCAACTCCTAAGTATAGAACATATGAGCAGGCACCTCTTGAGCAGGCATTTCCATCTGATCAACATGCACCATCGACTGAGTAGACACCTCTAGTTGAGCGGACACATCCATCTGAGCATGAGGCACCATCAATGAAGCAATCCTCGAGTACTAGTTATAGTATTGAAGTAGTACCTCTAGATATTTAACATTTATATGAAGTTCTAATAAAATTGTATATTTTTGACATTATACATACATACATACATATATACATACATACATATGTTCATTTAATGTGCTTTCAGATAGATGTGTATGTGATAGTAGTTATTTGACATGAGATGTATATTTGATATTTGTGCTTTGATGATGTTATACAATGCTTTTGTTTTGTTAGATGATCATGATCACGATGATTGGATGATGTTAGATAATTTGAATATGTATTTTATAATATAATGTTTGTACAATGGTTATCATAATCGTGATGTTTATTTTTAATATTAAATCGTGATATTTATTAAATATTATGTATTGGTAATTGTAAAAATGTGTAATTGTAATTGTAATTGTATGTATTGTGATTGTAATTGTAGTTTTAATTGTAAGTATATGTAAAATTGTAAAATTTTAATTGTAATTGTATTTTGAAATTGTAGAATTGTAATTGTAATTGTATGCATTGTCATGATTCAATTTTATTAAACTTGTAAAATTTGTAAATTTGTAATTGTAATTTTATGTATCGTGATTGTAATTCTAATTGTATGTAAAACTGTAAAATTGTAATTCTAATTCTAATTCTAATTTTCATTGTAATTATAATTGTATGTAAAATATTTGTAAAATTTTAATTGTAATTGTAATTGTGAAATTGTAAAATTGTAATTGTAATTGTATGTATCATGATTGTAATTATAATCGTATGTAAAATAGTAAAACTATACTTTTAATTGTAGTTTTAATTTTAATTGTAATTGTATGTAAAATTGTAAAATTGTAATTGTAATTGTATGTACTCTCATGATTCAATTTTATTAAAATTGTAAAATTTGGAAATTTGTAAATTTGTAAAATTGTAAAATTGTAAATTAATTGTCAATTTTGAACCATAACTACCACAAGTAAAATGTATACAGTACATATTGTTAAATTACCATAATTGTAAATTTGTAAATTTGTATGAATATAAATAATTGTAAAATAATAAATCTAGAATAATATGAATTTTTGTAACATAATAAAGCTAGAAAATAATGCAAATAAATTCATGTTTAGAATTATCATTATTTTATTATGATCTTACATGCCAAAAATAACAGTATACATTAATATATATTTTTAAAATTTTCAAGATATCATTCTCACACATACACACACACACATAGAGGGTGCATATATTTAAGTAAAGATATAGTGAAAACCCATTTAAAGAAATCAAGCAGTTGTATTATTTTAGGAATTGACATAAAAAAAAGAACTTGATACAGTGCATTTCTTTTGAGATTAACATAACTGCAAATTTTCAAATGAAATGATTTTAACATGAACACAATGCAAACCAATTAATTCAAAATAAATATTATAATGTTTGGAAAAAACGAATCTTAGTTATAAGGTTAAGTTAGATTCTTTATAAAAACCCATCTTAAATAGTATAAATGATGAAATAACACATGCACCATCTCAATATTTGTTCTCATGATCACCATCATTATATTCTAGCTCGCTTGGCATGATAACACTTTTGCTCTCAAAAAAATGTTTTGATCTAGGTTCGTGTCTCAATACGTACCACCAATCACTATCCAACACATCTGGGTAAAAAAAAACACCTCGTTTCAGTGTTTGGGGAAAACATAAGGCTCCTTAGCTTCATCCCATGTCTTTATAGAGTTGATACATATCAGCCTACTATCACGATATTCCTTTACATTTTTCTGATCAAAGGTGTCCCACCACTTGCACCTAAAAATAACACATTCGAAAGAAGATATGTCCACTTCAATAATCTCTTGTATCTTTATGACATAACCTAATGTACCTCATTCTAGGTTTTCATCACGATGGCTAGCTCGACCAAATTGATCGAACTCGAATTCCACACCACACTCTTGTGTCATGTGTCCATTATTGGCATTTTTGTGCACAAATGGTGTCCATATGCCCACATAGATGGGAAAAAATGCACCTATAAAAAGTTGAAAAATCATAGTGTCATGTGTCTAATAGCCCAACTGTTAAAAGTATAAAATATAGATGTTACTGGTGAGCCCTCGTATTGCACTAAGATTGTTGCAACTCCCAGGGGCTTCCCTACTTTACCTTATAAACTCGGGGTTCGTACAAATTTGGTGGTGACAGTGCTATATACACAGCAGATGCACTCTATTCATGTCATCCTCTTATGTTATATGAAAGGGTGCTATTTCTTAAACTATGATAAAAATAAAAAATAAATTTCTGAAAGGAAAAGACAGAAAGGAAACTATACTAAATTGTTGAAAAGAAATGACAAGAATGAAACTAATTTAATTTGCAGAAAAGAAATGACAAAAAGGAATCTAATTTAACTTGCTGAAAAATAAATGGTAGAAGGAAAACTAATTCTAAACCACACTTAACTTGTCCAAACGGCTAAATGAACTCTACTTATCCTCTGGTCGATCTACCATGCTTCTACCCATGCAACTAAGTTGTACACGACTTAATTATAATTTAAAAAGTGTGATTTGCAACTTGGAGGAGAGAAAAAGGGCTAAAGAGGCTAATGAAGGTCTTAACACATGAATTAGGGCTTCGAAGTGGAAAGTGGGGGTTTAAATTGGGTTAAGACTCTATTATAGTGCAAAAGGATTTAGAGCGGAATAATTTGAAATATGCGATGGAAAAAATGCGATGTGGAGGTGGGACCAATATCACAATCGTGATATCACAAACTTGGATCGATAAGCATTAAAGGGAACATGCTAGATAATGTGATGTGTGAAGTACACCATGGGAGAGTGGAAAAGTGTGATAAAAATATTGAAATAGGAAAAAGAATGCGGTAGGCCTTGGAGAAAAAGGGAAAAGGTGCGAAATTTGATTTGTGATGGGTGACATGGCGGTGGGACCGGCGATGGAGCACGATCGAAATATCGCAATTGAAAGTTGGAGCGGTAAGTGAGAACGGGAACAAGAGAAATAATGCAAAGTTCGAAATGTGATATTGTAATTTCCAATATTGCAAATATGGAGGAGTAGTGGAAGTGTTGTTTAGAAAATACTGTGAAGTGCTATTTCGAAAAGGAGATGTGATTGTGGTCGAGTGAAAAGGAAATGTGATGTGATTTGTGGTACGTCTCGAAAGAAAAAAGGGGAAGGTTCAATCTGTGACATGCGATATCACAATATCGCGAAGTGCAATTTGTGAAGTATGGTAGCAGGGATTTCGAGGAGGAAAGGCGAAGGTCAACCTCAGATGGTTTTTCAAGTGTTTTGTGACTAAAGAGAGTAAGGCAACTGTGACCGATAAAAACAAATGAATACGGTGAGCTGAATGGTTCAATTGTTTTTTGGAATAAAAAGGTGGGTGCGGCAGTGAGAATAAGTGGGAAAAAGAAGAGATGCAAGGCATAATAGAAGTGCGCAAAGCGTAACAACAAAGATGGAAGGGAGATGGAAGAAAAATCAGGAGGTGTTGGAGAACTTCCCTCTGGGCTATACTGCCCATACTTGTTATCAACCTGCCTATTTGTGTAAGAAATACAGATAATATGTTCATGAAAATACAAGCACTGATCTAATCTATTTCCAAGAAATCATAAGCGAGGAAGCATTTTTGGTCTGTGGGAAAAGGTCTACCCTCATGGAGCCCTATTGACAAAGTTGAGATGGGAAGGCTAGCCTCAGAGCTTTATGGAGTTTATCAAATATTCTACCACTCTGTAAGAAGATTAAATCTACAGTGAAAGACAACGTGAAGTGAACTAAGTCATCAATAAAAATACCAGCAAACTAGCTAAATGTTCAGAAGAAAAACTAGTTAAATGACATGAAAAAAAATAATGGAAATAGTAGAGAAGCTGAGGTACATGGGTTGGGCCCTAATCCACGATCCCAGTTATCTTGAAATTCATATGAATACTCATTGCATTAAAAATACAGTATTATTACATCTTGAAGTTCTTAAAAAACAAAATCCTAATATCTTGCAGCAAAAGTTCTGAATGGAATCGAATCCCCTAAAATGGAGTGGAAATCGACTAAAATCAACTCACTAGCTAACTAACTCCTTCTTAGATCTAGCTCTCATTTATTTATTCTATAGGGAAGCTACCAACTGCTCCCTTGGAAATGGTGATTGCTTCCACTTGAATCCCAGTAAACATAGATGGAGTGCTCTTCGTCTTTAGTTGCTTGGCTTCCTTTGAGTGTTAAGGAGGGTGGACAACCCCCTTGAATCTCTCCAATATTTCTCCCTAATTTGCTGATATTGTGCTCATTTATTCTTCAATATTCATCTTTGAGTGGCCAAGAGTAAGTTCCTAAATCATCTCCTTCTCCAAATCTGTATAATCTGCAAAATATTCTCACAATATTCTAAAAAAATAGCCAATATTATGCAAAAATATGAAATTACCTTTAAACCTTCCTAAGAAAGTATTGAAGCATAAGAAAAAAATATTAAGTGCAAAAGGAGAGATTTAATATATCCTTTTACGTGCATAATGAAGGTATATGGGCCTAAGAAAGGTTCGATGAGCCTTATTTTATGTCTAATTTAGAGGCCCATCATCACCTGCCATACTAAAACTGTTGCTCATCCTCTGGGAAACCTATTCATCCTCCCTGCCTTCTGGTTATTCCTGCATGTTGGCTTATTTCATTTTATGTTTGTTGGCCCATGCCTTGCACCTCCTGCTAATATTCTTGCTACTCTTCTTGCATTTCTTCTTGTAGGTGCTTCATTGAGGTCCTCATATGCCTTAAGTAAATCTATTTTTCATGCCAAGAGGTGGTGGGTCCACCTTTTATTTTATTTTTTATTTCTTTTTATTTCTTTCTTTATTTTTATTTTTTTTAAATTGCAAGCAGAATAAACCCACAACTCTTTTTCTGTGAATTGATTTCACCCTTGGTTACTCCTTTGGCACTCCTTGTCTTCCATCACATGAAATCCTTACTACACACTTTCTCAAGTCCTTTTTATTTTTTCTTGTTCCTTTTATTGGTGGAAAAAGTGAGGCTACTTGCTAGATAAGGCTGAGGTTTCTCTGTTACTGATTTTGGCTATATAAAAAAAAAATTCCTTCTCACACTTTGTAATGTTTTATTAAGCTAAAATAGATTCGAATAAAGGGTTAGATGATTTCATACCTGATCATTACCATTGATTTGTTTTTAATGTGATATTAAAGTTTCTGCTGAAGTTGCATGTGTCGATCTGCTTGAGGTCCTTTTGGAGCTTTTGAGCATAGGAGGAGGAAGTCGAAGTTTGACTACCTTTGACTAAGGTGTTGACCAAATTTTATTTTTGTGCCAATTTTTTTTTTTTTTTCTTGCAAATTTTGGAGAGCACTTGCATTCATTAGAGAGAGATACATGGAGAAATGCCTTTTTTTTTAAGGCCTACTAGCTACCTCAATGAGTTTTTCAACTAGAAGGTCTTCCTAGGCGCCTCAAAGGAGGTTTTCACCTAGGATATTTTATTTTTCTCTCTATCTCTCTTTTTCAACCCAATAGCCTCATGGAGGTTTTCAATTAGTGAGCCAATCTCAGACACCTCAAAAGAGGTTTTCACTTGAGATTTTATTCTTTCCCTTTTTCTTTTCTTTTTTCACTTTCCTACTGTACTTGAAAAAAAAAACCTTTTTCAAGTATATGAATACTTCCAATGGAACCATATACACATCAAGATGATAGATAAAATCATGCACACACTTGGAATACATGCTTTCACATGTACCCAAACATGAGAGATGAATTTCTTTGACTGGGATTGTATCAAGTACTATTGGAGAAGAGTGTGTTGCTACAACTTAATGAATGTTTGGAAACATATGTCAATATAATTGTGATGCTTGTGGTTCACTTGATCAGTTGGATCACCTTGGATGTCCTCTTCCATTATGGCAATCAAATATTCCTCTTTTTTCTAATTATTCTCTTGAACACATGGAGGGAATGGTCTTAAACATGAGGGAAATTTATCAACATCTAATTTTGGTATCTTCTCTTCATCAAGTGAAACCCTCGATCTTTTTATCTCCTCATTTGGATATTCATATTCTTTATGTTTTCCTTCAATCACATTAAGAAAATATTTTCTTTGCAATACCTTTCTTGAACTAATATGCAGACCATTTAGATCAAGAGGATATGTTTGGTATTGTTATACCTCAACATTGTAAGTGAGTTGAGATACTTCATTGTATGAGTTTAGAAATGGTGGTACAAGTAGTTGAGTGGGGGTGGATATATGAGATGGATGTGGTTGAGGTTGTGGGTGTGGTGGAGGTGGATGGTAGGGATAACATGGAGTCTAGTATGGAGGATATTAAAGGAAAATTTGAGGATGTTGAGGATTTTCCCAATAAGGACCTTGCCAACCATGTTGCGACGATTGGTTTTGAGGTTGATATTGCCAAGGTTTCCAAGGAGGGAGTGTGTCCCAATTATTTTGAGATGGATGTGAATAAGCTTGAAATTGTGAAGTGGGTCCTTGCATCATATCAAGTTGACTAGGTTGCCAGGGTCTCCTTCAAGCTACATAACATAGCTTCTTTGGTGATTGCCTTGCTCCATTGTCTTCCTGGTAAAATTCTTTAAACCTGGGGAATGATGAACAACAATTATTAACATATGATTTTTCACGGATAAAAGAAATATCAGCATCTTCCTTATGCTCATTTTTCATTCTTAACATTTCTACTTGTTCACTTAGATTTATAAGAATTTCTCTTTTAAATTTGTCAATAAAATTTCCAAGTTCATCTTCCATTACCAATGTTGATGCTGAATTAATTACTCTTTCCCTTCCTCTTGATATGTGCCTGCATGTTCCATAGATTTCTTCAAATGAAAATTGATATACATCTCCTTTACTCATGAGATTAAGGATATCAATCCACTCATCCCTAATTGTTCTAAGTAAGAGGGTTTTTATTGTGTCAAATCATAAATGATGCAATTTTTCCCTCTTAAAATTATATATGAACCTCTCTATTATATCCTCAAGGCTCTCATCTTCTTCTCCGTTCATTCTAAAACTTTCTTCTCTAAGATCACAATCTTTGTATATTTCTAGAAATACCTTTCGCATATCATTCCATGATATTATTGAATTAGTACCTAGACTCATGAACCATTTAAGAGATCTATACTTAAATGTTGTAGAAACCGATCTTAGTTTTTGAGTGTGTGATAAGTAGCCATAAGACCTACAAACTATCTCAAATTCAAATAGAAATGTTTTCAGATCCTCTCTCCTCATACCATGGAAGTTGGGAAGGAAAGATGGAGGGATGTTCTTCATATGTACACTGATTTCCATATCTTCGATGGGAAACCCAATAATATCTTATTTTTTGTCATCATATCCATCCATCTCGTCTACCTTCAAAAGTGTATGGTGATGTGGTTCCTACTGCACCATGTGGTCAAGTGGGGGGGTTGGTATTGGAGAAGTATTTTTTTTTTTAAATTCTGAGTATCCCTACTTGTATGAGGCATGAAAATCAGATCTTTCGTATTTTTTTTAATATTTATGAAATGGCTTGAAAAAAATTGAAAGCAGAAAAGAATGCTAAAAAAAAATCAAAGCATCTACTAGACACCTCCCGGAAAATGGCGCCAGAAAGTGGTGAGTCCTAGTATTGCACCAAGAGTGTTGCAACTCCCAGGGGCTGCCCTACTTTTCTTTATCAACCTGGGGTTCTTATAAACTTAGAGATGATAGCAAAATATACACATCAGATATACTATGTTCATGTCATCCTTTTTTTCTTTACGAAAGGGTGATATTTCTTAAAATAGGATAAAAATTGAAATGTAAATTGCTAAAAGGAAATGACAGAAAGGAAGCTAAATTAAATTTTTGAAAAGAAATGAAAAGAATGAAGCTAATTTAACTTGTAGAAAAGAAATGAAAAAAAGGAAACTAATTTAACTTGCTGAAAATAAATGGCAGAAAGGAAACTAATTCTAAACCACATTTAACTTGGCCAAACGACTAAATGAATGCTACTTTACCTCTTGTATATCTATCATGCTTATACCCATCCAAATAAGCTATCTATGACTTAATTTAGATATAAAAAGTGTGATTTGCAGCTTGGAGGAGAGAAAAAGGGCTAAAGAGGCTAATGGAGGGATTAACACATGAAACGGGGCTTAGAAGTGGAAAGAGGGGGTTTAATTTGGATTAAGACTCTATTATAGCGCAAAAGGCTTTGGAGTGAAATAACTTGAAATATGCAATGGTAGAGATGTGATGTGGAGGTGGGACTGATATCGCAATCATGATATCGTGAAGTTGGATTGGTAAGCATTATAGGGAACATGGTAAATAATGCGATGTGCGAAGTGCAGTGGGGGAGAGCGGAAAAGTGAGATAAAAATATCGCAATTAGCAAAAGAAATTGGTAAGTCTTGGAGAAAAGGGAAAAGGTGCGAAATGCAATTTGTGATGGGAGACGTGGTCATGGGACTGTTAGCGGAGCACAATCGAAATATCGCAATCAACAATTGGAGCGGTAACTGCAAATGGGAACAAGCGAAATAATGTGAAGTGTGAAATGCGATATCACGATTCGCAATATCGCAAATCTGGAGGAATAGTGGAAGTGTTGTTTAGAAGAGACTCTGAAGTGCGATTTTGGAAAGGAGATGTGATTGCAGTTGAACAAAAAGGAAATGTGATGCGATTTTCGGTAAGTCTCGAAAGAAAAAGGGGGAAGGTGCAATTTGCGACATGTGATATCGCAATATTGCAATCAACTACAAGGAGAAGTAAGTGTTAAAGTAAAAGGGAAAACTCGCGAAGTGTGATTTGAAAAGTACGGTAGCATGGATTGCAAGTAGGAAAGGTGGAGTTCGAATTCAGATGGTTTTTCAAGCGTTTTGTGACTAGAGAGGGTAAGGCAACCATGACTGATAAAAACAAAGGAATACGACGGGTTGAATGGTTCAAGTATTTTTATGAATAAAAATGTGGGTGTGACAATGAGAATAAGTGGGAAAAAGAGGAGATGGAGGGCGTAACAACAGTGCGCAGAGCATAACAGAAGAGATGGAAGGGAGATGGAAGACGAAGCAGGAGGTGTTGGAGAACTTCCCTCTGGGCTGTACTTCACATACTTGCTATCAAACTACCTAATTATGCAAGAAATACAAACAATATTTTCATGAAAATACAAGCACTGATCTAATCTATTCCCAAGAAATCATAAGCGAGAAATAATTTTTGGTCTGTGGGAAAAGGTCTACCCTCCTCGAGCTCTATTGAAAGAGTTGAGAGGGCAAGGATAGCCTCACAGATTTATGGATTTTATCAACTATTCTACCACTTTGTAAGAATATTAAATCTACAGCAAAAAGAAAATTGGAAGTGAACTAAAACATCAATAAAAATACGTGAAAACTAGCTAAATGTTCATAAGAAAAACTAGCTAAATGACATGAAAGAAAGGAATGGAAAAAATAGAGAAGCTGAGGCACATGGGTTGGGCCCTAAGCCATGAGCCCAACTCTCTGTAACTAGATAAATAGAAAGTAATATGAATACTTATTGCATTAAAAATATAGTCTTATTACATCCCGAAGGTTTTAAACAACAAAATCCTAATAGCATGCAACAAAGTTTTGAATGGAATCTGATCCCCTAGAATGGAGTGGAAATCGACTAGAATCAACTCACTAGCTAACTAACGCCTTCATAGCTCTAGCTATGCTTTATTTATTCTACAGGGAAGCTACCAAATGCTCCCTTGGAAATGGTGATTGATTCCGCTTGACTCCCAATAAGCATAGATCAAGTGCTCTTTGTCTTCAATTGCATTGTTTCCTTTGAGAATTAACGAGGGTGGATAAACCCCTTAAATATCTCCAAGATTTCTCCCTAATTTCCTTATATTGTTCGCATTTATTCTTCAATATTGATCTTCTAGTGGCAGGGATCAAGTCCCTAAATCATCTCCTTCTCCAAATCTGTATAATCTGCCAAATATTCTCACAATATTCTACAAAAATAACCAATATTGGGAAAAAATATTCAATTACCTTTAAACATTCCTAAGAAAATATTGAAGCATAAGACAAAATTATTAAGTGCAGAAGGAGAGATTTCATATATCATTTTATGTGCATAAGGAAGGTATATGGGCCTAAGGAAGGTTAAATGGGTCTTATTTTATGTCTAATTTAGAGGCCCATTAGTTACATTTCAAAGGTGCTTTATTAAGTTTTAGATGTACATAAATATATTATTACTGAGTTGCTTCACCTAATCCCTACGTTTAGTGCATCCACTTTAGCACGTGGGTAACGACCAGTTGCATCGTATTTCTCTCTGAATTGGTCAACAACCCAACTTTTGGGGAATATAATTGGCATATTTTATATTAAATGATCAGGATAAGGCATGATTCTACCATTCAACAATCTGTCACTATCCCATTTCATCCTCTTTTGTTCATATAATGTGAATCATGGTTATGTCACTTCAGAATTGTAAAGAACGAATATATTGATTGCTTCAATTTTTTCATTCGCTGATGAGGTAAAACTGACATATAGTATGGATGAGATTAAAATATACATTGTATCAAAGTTCAACGTGAATATTTACTTCGTGTAAATTTGACAAATTATAAGTTGCTTACTCTTTATCAAGATCCTTTTTCCATTCATTTAGAGAATCTCCACTTCTCTTTTGTCTTCATCCCTTTCATCACCCTAAATCACCACACCCAGTGTGTTTTCGATATTTTTTATGTACTCACTAGAATAATAGAAAGACTCATGCGATATGTACCCCTCTGAAATAAACCCGTCGGGTTTTTCCCTTTGTCGAACAAAACCTTTCAATTTCTTCATGTACCTCTCTAAGAATAACATCTAATGACAAGGAACCACCCCAACTAATTCAACCTCATCTACTAGGTGGATTATAATATGAATCTACAAGTCCATGAAACTCATCGGAAGTTCCTTCTCAAACATACAAATAATATCAAATATCTCTTGACACTACCATGGAATGTTAGCCACATGAATCTCCTTTTACATGATCCAACCTAGAAATGCACATAATTTAGATATGGAACATCCTAGATATTGGGGGGAGTCATGTTTCACACACCCACACACGAACAAAGGATAATGACACTGCAAAGTTATAAACACATGCAATAATATAAAAAATTAGTTATGTTTTATGATCCCATGGGATAAAAATTATGAATATAACAAATAATAAAATCATGCTTTTGACATTATACGTACTCTTGGAAGATTCAAATGGTCATGCGATTTCAGTCCCGACAAATGGTCTTCCACAGTGAAGCAGCGCCGTAGTGAAGACTCATATGAATATGGCACCCTCACACCCATTATAATGTCCTTTGCCAAAATTAAGATCATATTTTTTTTTAATCCATGAGAAATCACCTTCTTTGAAATACTAATTGGAGGGACCATCCTCTGATCTTGTACTTTCTAATTGCTTTGGACAATGTTTCTTTTTAGCTTTTGAAATAATAATATATTTCCTTACAACCATTGTGTCACTTTTTTTCGATGATATGTGCCTCCATAAAGAAGATGAAACATTTTTAAATATATGTATGGGATATAATAAGTGGATAATAATAAGATGCTCCCAATAAGGGATGTTATAAAATATAGATTTCCTTTTCATCCCAATGGGAAATTTCTCAACATAGGGGTCAAAGAATTTTGGATCATCAAACATAGGCTCCCCATTTTGATAGAACATTTCTATGAACTCCTCCTTCTCTCTGTCATATTCTCTAATCCATTTAGTTGGTGTATTTATTGCAGGCCTTCGGTTCTCTCTCGTTTACCATTGAATGTGGATGTTGCTCTTCTGTAAGGGTGTTCTTTTGGGAGGAATACCCTAGAGAAGCCTGCCTCTCATAGGTCATTGGATCATCTAGCTTTCAGAGAAGGTCCCCAACATTTACACTTGTAATACCCTTTCGTTATAAGGATTGTGAAATTATTGTATATAATATGCATGGCACGTTAACGAATATCATGAAGATTAGAAAAATTATAGAAAATTAAATTAATATGAAAAAAATATTGTTACGTATATAAACAAATCAATAAACATGTAATTTACTAGAGAAAACTCCTAAGCCTGGATAATCATGTGTCGTGTAAGCACATATGCCATACAACGTAAAACTCCTCTCTACTGCAATGGGTCTTGATACATCGTATACATTTATCCCATCCCATAATTCCTTTAATTCATCTACCAATGGTTGTAAGTACACATCCATATTATTCACTTGTCTTCTACCAACGACTACAGCCAACATAAGATGTTCATTCTTCATGGAAAACCATGGGTAGATATTTTTATTTATCACTACTACAGGTCAAAAATAATAGTTGTGTTATGGAGGGAATATGGGTTAATACCATCCATGGATATGCTCAGTCGTAGACTTCGTACTTCATCCTTGAATTTTTCGGGCCATGCATCCTCTATATGCCTCATGGCTATTGAATCTATTTGGATTCACATAACGCCCAACTCACTTCTGTGTGAGGCATGTCATCCCTGCACTGTAGCTAATTCTTTGCAAAGAAAGGGCCTTTGAATCCTTGGGATTATAGGAATGTGCCTCAATATCTTAAAAGGAGGACCACGTGATTTACCCTCCTTTATTTATTTATCATAACTGTTGTGCCCACATTTCGAAAATATCTATTAATTTTCATATTATTCTTTATAAGGAATATAATAATTTGTACATGCATGATATGATATGTACTCAACATCCAACATTTTCAACAATTTATTTGCTTCTTCGCAGCCGCTGGGAAAGAAATTATCACTCGAAAGAAAATTATCTCTGAATATCCTATAGTTGGTGGATAATATTAAACAAAAAATGCCAATAATTATTAACGTTCATAAAATTGACCTTTTGTAATGTTGATTATGTGACAAGATTTCTCAAAACATAAGGGACTTGATTGTCAGTTACTTAAAAATTTCTGAGAAACATGCATTCGACAAGCCAAAATTTACCTTCAAGTTGTACAATAACATAATTTACCCCAAATGGGTATACTTTTACTAACCACTAGGTCCAAAGAGAGTGGTGGTGGAAGAGAATTTAAGACTTTCCAAAAAGGTATCATCGATATGAGCATCATCCCCTAGATGATCATCGTTATGGAATGCATCTAACAACATTGTCTCCATGGTAGTCATATCTGTTAAGTAATCATCCATACCAACCTCTATTTCATTTCCTCCATTTCAAGGTTGTGAACTACTACTATTGTTGTAGTCATTCCTAATTGGTGAATCTCGACATAGTGGGAATTGAATAGGTGGTTGATTCAACTCATCTTGGTATCCTTCCTCTCCAAATTTTTCTCTTAATTTAGTCTTCTCTTGATTTGAAAGTGTCATGGAGTGCAACAGAAGATGGTAGGTAGGTCTCTCATCATCACTAGAATCCTAATAATTTCAAAAAATATATTTGAACATGATTAATACAAAATCGATGATATCAATTAGTAGGCATGTCAATGCATGATTAATTGGTTTGACATGGAAATAATTTCATTATAAAAAACAATTATTACCGTCATTATCCCAGGATTGTGGCTAGAATATGGCATGTTACAATTTGCATGGTGAAGTGATTCTCCATTTTCATCTACCAACCGCACCTTGCAGTATGTTGCTCCTGATAGAGCTTCTGAAGTTTTGGAACTGTTTGAATATTTTGTAAATCTAAACTCGATTCTGAATCTGCATGAACCTGCAAATTTGTATATATTAATTTTATTCAGCTGAGTGACATGGATAAAGAAAATAAATTCAATTAGATAATGAAAATATAAATACAATCTGAAGTAATTACGTCTGGAGATGGATAGGGAGAACACTGTGATGGACTTTAAGAAATATTATTGAATGAGCTGGATTTTGAAGAATTGTCCATTTGATATAATTACGATATTTTCACCCTACATTTGAGCAAAATCAACAATAAATTTTGGTGTAGATACCTAAAATTGATTTTGGTGCCATAAAAAAGGAGTTATTGTTATTGGTGGTAATGTATTGTTAACTGCATTGGTGTGATTTTATTACAAATGCATAGGTGTTGTTCATTAACAAATGCACCGAATATCGGGGAAAAAAAGTACGAATTTATTTTTTTGAAGTGAAAAAAAATGGCAAACTGAAAAATAAGTGGCAAATGATTTTCGAAAATTTAATTTCATAAAAAAATCTTTAAATAGTAAAAGTTGTTCATTATTTCATCATTTTTGAAAAAAATTTCAAGGAGGGATTTGCACGAGAGACATACCTGGAGCAAGAGAGCAGTGTGTAGCAGCAAAATACTTTTGAACAGCAAAACTATTCAAAGAATCAGAATTTCAAACATCCTTTGATTCACACAAAAACCTTGTAGTATAATAAAATTGTTAAATTTTACTGTAATAATTGTTTTTTTTTTTGTTTCTGTTAGATTTAATACATGCATAGTAAAAATTTTAAATTTTACTGTGCATTTTTCTAATAAAATCATTTACAGACTCTATTCCTATTTACATTTAATTAAAATTCAGAAGAAAAATTAACAAAACAATCCATTATTACGTTAAGCCCTTGCTTCTTCTTGTTTATGTGGCTTCACAATTAGGGATTTTCATTTTAGATTTATAGGGTTTGTATTGCTTTATATGTATAGGTGTATGACATCTAACCCATAGGACCACTTTCAGAGTCAGATCCCAATCCTTGTCGGCCCTTGCATAATTTTTTAAAATACAACTTCTGTTAGCTGGTGTGCACAGTTTAAAATAGCACACCGATGCGTTATTTTTGTATAACGCACTAGACGCATATTGATAAAAAGTATTGTTTGATAAAAACAGTCTTTTATTAATTTATGTTTATGTTAATCGGTGATCCAATATTAATATAACACAACGGGTCTCCTATTGACAAAAAACATTGTACAATGTTTCTATTGTATTGGCGATGCGTTTATACGAACCTACCACACCATTTTCAGTGCTTAAGTTACAAAAGTCGCACAGGGCGTTTAATTTAGATAGACGCACTATTTTCTTGATTTTTATTTTTTTTACTGTAATAGTATGTGATTTATTTATAAAATATATTAATGAATGGTATATGTTTTACATTGATAAAGAAATGGCTGACAAGAGTTCAAGTAACAAAAATACTGATAACACGTCGAGAAAAGAAAAAAGGAAAATTCTTTGTAAATTATTTACAAAAAGTATAATTTTTGAACTATATGTAAGTTTAACTAATATGTATTGTTTAGTGTGCATCATGCAAAGCCACAAAATGATGAAGCTCGATAAGATTATTTTTTATCTAAGACCAGAAGAGCATAAAATCTTGATTGAAAATTGCATAAGGATGAATCACGTGAATAAAAAAATACTGTTGATCCAATATGAGTTTATTTTTTGAATTTTAATTAATAATATACTTAAATATATTAGATAACATGTTTCAAACAATATATTAATTTAGATATGTTTAATGTTCTACATTGACCCAAAGTAGAGAAAATGAATGTTGTTCTAAGAAAAAAAAGAATATAACTTGTAAATGAAATGAATTTATCCTTAGCTCCTCTGGAGTGGTGTTGGAGGTTAATGAAAGCGGGAAAAACTTTTACAAAAATTTGAGGGATCTAGTGGAATGCATGTATCGATGTTCTTTCCACTTACAATACAAAAATCAATCCAATGATTGCAAGAACCAAATTTTATTTCAACTACAAGAAGAGTTTTGAGAGAATTGGTCAATGAGATGTGTCATACTCTTAATAGAAAAAACATAGAAAAAAAAAGGATTGTAAAATTAATATTCCTTTAAAATATTTTCTAGAATTATATGTATATATTACTACAAAGAAATCATTTATAAATGTCATTTTTCTTATATTTAGCTTTTATATATCAATATAAAAATTAAATAGTTTATTTCCATGTTACTTTTTTAGGAATATTATGAAAATCTAAAAGGATAAAGGAGCTGATATCAGAAATATGCTAGTAGGAATGTCCAAAAAGGTGTACAAGGAGATGGTGAAATAAATGGACATAATTGAATCGTACGAGGAGCCATCTCCAAAACATGCTTCAAATGTAACATGTAATCATTGAATTTTTCTATTACGTACAATAAATAAATAATTTAGAATTAAATATTAATTTTCAAGTATTTTCTTGCAGAGAAGAAAAGAAAATGGAACCCATTCGGCACATAAAATAGGATGACAATGAAGAAAAGGGTTTATATCTAAGTTTATGGGTAATTGTTACTTACTTATAACAACTTAACTAGATTTCATTTTTTTATATTTTAAGTTCTTTTACAACAATACTCATTGAATGTCTTCAAACAGGAACATACAAAGAAGAACCATCAAAAGAATTGATTAACATTGGGTTAAATATGTGTTGTTAGTATATGTTGGCATATTAGAAATTAATTGTGGAATTTGTAAGTCTCTATCTTGTTTTACTTATCTCCGTATATAATTAATAGAACAAAATATCTTTTATATTAAAACTATGATTTTTTATGAGGTATAAAAATTGCAGGAAACGAAGTATAGAACTGTGCCAACAAATGAATTTTTGAAAGGTGGCATGGAATTTTATTTTGAAAGAATGTCTATAGTTTACGAGTAAATTCTTTCTATGGTACTTTTATTTTCGATTTACATTGATGTATATTATTTAATATTGCAATTTTCTTTATTCTTACCAATGTAGATACACTTATTACACTTTATTTTTATGTTTGTAGATGGAACTTGAAGAAGAAGAAAAAAATGAACACAATGAACAAAACATTCCTCCAAATAACCCAAGTCATAGAAGTAGCTCGAGTAGTGACAGTATTTCCAACGAAGAATGATGATCAATAAGTTTTGATATCAAAGCAAGGCGTTGTATTTTTTGAAATATTTGTCTCTCAAATTAAACACTTTTTTTAATGTAATGGTCATAGTGTCCCAATTGAAAGACAAAAGGATACAAATAAATGTCCCATTTTTTATGAAAAAGAGTGTCTTATTCATATATATATATATATATATATATATATATATAATAAAATGCATTTTAATTTATTCTATTTCATTCTTCCTTGTTGTTGTGAAATGTTACTCGACTGATTAACTATATGGATGATTAAATATTATAATGAAGAGATGTGAAATATGATGATATGATATAAAAAATTCATCCAAACATCACATCAAAATGCAGTAATAAAAATTTAATTGATATGAATATTGTTATAAGAAATGTGTTGACTTTTGATGAATAATGAATTTAAAAAAAACACAATAATTCCACTGTCACAAGTCGATGTTTCTAAAAGATAGAAAATGAACACTGGTGCATGTGTACAATACTTTGCACCAGTGCGTTTGTATGATATTACACACTGGTGCATGTCTACGACCTATGAGCACCGTACCAAATACCAATACCAATTAGAAAGCCCGGTGCACTTTATCAAAAACTACGACCCAGGAGGATAGGCATTGCATGCACCAGTACTGATTTTCTTTAACATGCCAAAGATTTTTTACAACTTAATTACCCAGTGCGTTTTCACACCTCAACCACCCGGTGCATTTTTACAGATTAACGACGCTACTGCATGCACCTTCTATCGGCCCGATATGTATTTTTTTGTGACATGCACTGGGACGTTGCTAAATTTCCTAGGGCTTACGAAATTTTCTTTCCATCCTAGTTCTTGTTATTTTTACAATACCAATGCGTACAGATTAAAACGCACAGGTGCATTCACACATGAATCACACCCGATAAGAAATACATTCGTAAAAACCTCCGGTCACACAATTTTTTTTAGTTGTGTTGAACTTCCATTAGAAGCTCCGTCAAAATATCCGTTACCAAAAATGAATGCTGTAGAAAATATTTTTTTTTAAATGGCACATTTTATAACTCTAATAACCTCCTTTATAACCTCCACTAGAGGGTATTTTCCTTGTAGTGAACCTGATTTGTCACAACAAGTAAAATACCCCAAACAATTGACATACCCTGAATAGATGAAGTTTTTAGATATTTTTACATGTACTTCTTATTTACCTTACAAAGAGATTGAACTTTTGAACTTCTTCAACAAATATTGACCTCCCAACTTCAACTTGCACCATCTCTTCAACCCTTAGAATTATTTTAGACTACCATATACCATTTGAAAGGTATTTTTGAGGGTCATCGAAATATGACTCTTTACATGGGAAGTTGAATTCATGTTTTATGTCATAACCATAATTAAAAACATGTAACACAACTATTTTATTTTTCTAAAAAATTCCTGATATGCATACTCGATCCCTAATTATTTTCAATGACATTTGTTTATACAAACATAATGAGAAATAAGATGTACATGTGTAATTCTCCTTTACACATAACTTCGTTTACATTCTTCTTTTCACATTTTATTGAAATTCTAGTCTCTTACCATCTTTACATGAATTTATGCTTATGTTAATTCCCACACACCTTCTAGGTCCTAGTTTTAATTCCATTACTCGGTCTACCACATTTTCATGGTAGTAATTTGTGTATCCCCTTTTTCAAAGGTCACTCCAAAGAGTATGGGTATATTTAATCCCTCATGTGAAATTTTTGGATTTCGTTGTATCTAATTTGACATAGTAACCATAAGTAAATTCATTATTTTTATGTTTATGATATTGGATTAATACTTAAGTGTTGTAATTTTATCTCACTAAGCTTAGGTCGAACTCTATGCAATGAGTTATTAATCCCATCATAGTATTGATTTATTATTTATTTATATTTTATGGGTTTTCATTTCCCAATATCATGTACCTTGCATGATGTGTTGAACATATATTTTATCATACTATTCCAATCACATGGTCATCAGCTCACTCCTGTATGCAAAAGAATGGACAGTGGAGATGATAGGTTTAGATCTGATGGTAGCGATTCAAGGGAATAAGACCTAATATTTTTATGAGTTTCCTCTTTGCGCTCCATTTCGTTTCTTCCATTCTTTCTACAGTTGTCATAAAAGGAGGTTACCACACCACCTAGCGTTACATGGATGTAGTGGAACCCTGCCAAATGTTGATTCAATGTATCAGGTAAGATTCTGCTCTTTGGGTGCTGCAATTTTAATTTCATCTAACCATCATTTCATTCATATTGATTCAAGTCGAATGTAATCTTATGTCATTATTTTTTTTCTCGGGCTTTCATGAGTGTGACTGGCCACAAGGATGTTGGTACTAGATTCGATCGAATTCACCTTGGTTGTTATAGTCGAACCTGGATTTTCTCATACTGAGGCAATGATGTGGTTGTCACCTAGCTCCTGTATGTGGAGGAATGGACAGTGGTTATGTGAGGTTTAAATATGATGGTAGGGATTCAAGGGAATAAAACCTAATATTCTGATGAGTTTCCTGTTTGCGCTCCATTTCATTTCTTCCATTCTTCTTTGAGTTGTCACAAAAAGAGGTTACCACACCACCTAGCGTCACCTAGATGTAATGGAACGCTACCAAACTTTGATGTTAAGTATCAGGTAAGAGTCAACTCTTTGAGTGTTGCAATTTTAACTTCATCTCACCATCATTTCATTCATACTAATTCAAGTATAATGTAATCCTCTGTTGTTTTTTTTCTCATGGTTTCAGCAGTGTGTTTGGCTACAAGGATGGTGATACTAGATTCGATCGAATCCTCACACTATTCTACTTGGTGATTCTCACCAAAACCTTACTGATTTTATGCCTAGGATAAAACAATTTCATCATATATATATATATATATATATATATATATATATATATATATATATATATATATATATATATATTTTATAATTTTCCCGAGTTTATGAAATTTCCCCTATTCTCTCTAATTTGACTTTGCCTCCCGTGCTCCAGGTCATGTTTCCTACACAGTTTTTGATGTACATTTCCTACAAATAACAATAATGGTTGTGAAGGTTGTTGGTTAACCCTCCCCTAATCCCTAAATTTTGTTTAAAAAATCAATAATGTTGTAAGCATAATGTGTTGAACAACTCAGTTACAGGAATATGATGATGGAACCCTTCCCTTATTCAGGTGCAATTTCATTTCTTTTGGGTATTTGTTATTTTCACCCTATATATGAGATTTCATGTTTTCATTAACGTAATGAGACGTGTGCCAAGTTTCTTGTTCCGTAATGGTATGAAGTATAAATGGAATCTTCATTATGGAATTTCTAGACATCAGAAACAATATTTGGCTTCTAATGACTATTCATGCCTCTCACAAGTCGGTGCTTCACGTATACAATAGGGGTTTCTTGAGGCATGGTTGTTCTAGGTTAATTTCTGTATGGGATGTAGCTTCGATTCCTAGCTGTGTATAATTAGAAATACTAAAACATGTTTATTTTCTTCTTTACAATTTTTTGGATGACAAACTTGCCTGTGTGCGAGTATTCTTGGTTCATGACCTGTAATTTATATTTCTCAAATTTGGTGTTTCCCTATGACCTTCCAACAGATGTCGTTACAGTGTAATGTCATTCATCACTTCGAAGTTTTGTATATATATATATATATCTTATTTAATGTAACTCCTTTGTCCAAGATATTTCCATGGAAAATGAAAATTTTATTTATCTTAGTGGTTGTTTTTCCATTACTCAAATATTCCATGGATTAATTTTGGTTCCTTTCTCTTCTACTGATTTAGTTCAACTATCAACTTTGTTTCCATATTAGAATATTATTGTAGATGTCATTCCTCAGTTTTTAAAGCGTATTTCGATTTAATTTTTGTTTCCTCCATAGTAAGAGTATTGAATTTCTCTATTTATCGTTCCTTTATTTCTAGTTGACACTAGTGGGACTATTTGTGAACTAAATTCATGCTCATATTTTTTTTTCCTTAAGCATATTTTTCTTCATAGAATTCAATGCTCTAGAATTTATTTCCTCTACTTGCAGATAGACAAAATAAAATGTCTCTTATGGTTGGCGTGGTAGTAGGCTTCACCTCCAATAATTACAATTGTATACAGTTCATTTTATTTCTATTCTTAAATTATTATGGTGGAGTTAAATATTTTTATAGTATCCTATATGGTAGGAGAAAATATTTTTGATTTTTAATTAGAGACAATTGTTTTTTCACAATAATAGTAGTTAGAGATTCAACCCATAATAGCACAAGGTATTAAATGATAATAAATGGTGCTATGTCATTTCAATGTTTCTTTGATTATTTTTAAAATGTATCCACAGTTCTACTCCACTTCCCGCAACCTAACAAAATTGTCGGTTTTTCCAATTTCTACACATGTGTTTCACAAGCAGGGAAAAAATATTTTAAAAATTTAAGATTGGACTTAGGAATTGCTTAGATACCATAATGGAAATTATTTTCAAGGTCTAGTTTGGTTGAAACTAATTCGATTATCCATATAACTTTAATTTTCTCAGTATATATTCAAAAATTTATCATATATGTTTTCCTTAGTAGATGAACATTGGAGAGGTATTTCCAATTTCACAAGTGACTCGCATTAATGTATGCTCATTAGATTTCCACCCTTTACCATGGTATTCAGAACATATAATCATATAGACACATAAAAAAATATGTTTGATTACATGCAGGAAAAGAATTGGGGAATTATACAACTCTGTCTTGGAAAAAGTAATCATGGCATGTGATATTATGTTTTCGACATTTGAATTAAATTAAATGACTCAAAAATAAATAAAAATGAAAAAAATATATGCAAATATACATATAATAGCAACATACAAGAACTTAAAATATAGGTGGGCGCAAATTAACGCGCCCTCTGTAATATGCATATCTCATCACACCAATTCAAGGTGCATAATTAATCAGAATGGAAACATAGGTTCCAGACTGTCAACTTCACATTTAATGTATCTAGCCCACCCTAGTGAATGAAACAAATGTTTACTCAGTAAATTTCTATGCATTAACATATACATAATTAAATCACTTACACAGAATGAAATAATACGAATGAACTTAATGAACACACCACTCAAAAATGAATTCTTAAATGTAAAAATACTTCCAACAATAAAAATAAACTTAAAGTACCAAGTCTCCAACTGTATCAGTGCTCGAGTGACTCCACTTGGAAGAAAATACTATACTGACTTTTTGAGTGTTGTTGGAGTTATACTAGGAAGAAATGTTATCCTCCCAACCGTGAACTATTCCCAAGTTCCCCCCGGTCTGAGATTGTTTTTCCAAGGAATGAACAACTCCCTTATGATTCCAAATAATGTATTTTTATTTATTACTTCCATCAAAAAATTTTCTTTAGCAACATCCTGACTTTTTCCGGTCTGTTAACCAACTGGGACAAGATTTTTCTCTTTTTCTAAAATAGGTATTTCCTCCTTTTTCTTTAAAGTGTTCCTTTCTATCATGGAGTGCTTTACTCCACCCTTACTTAGTGTTTTTAGACAACTTAGTGAATTAATATATTCGCTCTCCCATAATATTAAATCTTTCTAATCAACTCGTAGGTATGTTTAAGAGTTATTTAAGGGAATATTATTTGATCTTATCACCAACACTGGCTTCCACAACTTGGAAAAAAATATCTTAACTCTAGTGTTTCTTTCCGAAGTAATTTACGCATTTTATTTGCATTAATAAAATTCATTTATTACATCATCATACTTTATTGTTCACCTTAGATCAAATTCATCATAGATTCCTAGCCATTAAACCTAGAAATAGTTCGGTCTAAAAATAAAAAGATATTTACTTAGAACTAGAAGGGTATTACATCTTCCCCACCTTTTATAAATTAACACCATCCCTGGTGTTTATAGTTCATTGGATTCATCACTGGAACACTATTGGGTAAGCTTCTTTCATTACATCCTCTCACTCCTAAGTAGCCTCCTAAGGTGTAAAGTTCCTCCATTACATCTTAACTTAGGTGGCGACTTGATTTGAGAGTAGGATCTATTTCCGATCTAAGATGTGGAGTGGATCTTGTCGGAAATATCCTTTGGGTTCCACCTATACCATATTCCACTCACTTACATGAAAATTATCATGGAGATAATTTTTTAATAAGGATACATGAAAAACATTATGCACTTTAATATGGTTCCGCAAAGCTATTTTATATGCTACTAGACCAATTCTGTCCACTATTTCAAAAGTCCCATAGAACTGTGGTGAACATTTTGAAAAAGTGCTGGTTCTTAAAATTACTTTTCTCAATTTTACTCTTAAGTAAATATGTTATCCAATATTGAATTCCTTATGAATTCTATTTTTGTCTGCATAAGTTTTCATTTTGTCCTGTTTCGTTTGGATATTATTCCTAATATTATGTACTACCTATTGCATTTTTTGCAAGGCATCAGGTCTTAATATGAATTGATCATACAGATGACTCCAACTGAGATGTGTATTACACTTTCTACCATACAGGGCTTCAAAAGAAGCCATTTTTATTGAATTTTGGTAGCTACTATTTTAGGAAAATTCTGCTAAATCTAGGAAATCATCCCATTTGGTAAGTCTGCCCATGACATACATTTGAAAAATATCTTCCGTGATCTGAGTAGTTATCTCTGTCTATCCATCCCTTTGAGGGTGATATGTAGTGCTAAAATTTAACTTTGTTCCCATGCCCCCAAATAGAGATTTCCAAAATGTGGAGGTAAATTTTTCATCTTTGTCTGAAAATACCATCTTTGGCACTCCATGTAGTCAGAAAATTTCCTTCATGAATATATTGGCAATCTATGTGGTTCCATAAGTAGACTGCACTGGTATAAAATGTGGTTCCTTACTTAAAGTGTCCACCACTACCATGATGGAATAATGTTGTCATTTTTTAATTGGTAACCCTTTAATAAAATCCAATGAAATCACTTCCCATTTCCATTCAACAATTGGTAATGGTTTTAGCAACCCAACAGGGTGTTTATTTTCCACCTTAAATTGCTGACATTGTAGGCAATTTTCTAAGTATTATGCCACCTCCTTTTTCATGCCTAAGAAAAAAATATTCTTCCTTATTGTCGTTATCATATTTTGATATTTAGGATGGCGTTCATATGTTTTCTTGAGATATTAATGTATTATAATTTATTTTATAGCACCCACATTGGGAACATATGATCTATTTTTGCAAGATAAAAATATTTTAAAAATTCTGCCATATCCTAAAATTTTTGTGTGTTTCAATTATATTGAATTTCGAGGTATTTAGGATTTATTTGTATTGAATTTTTAATATAATCCACAAAATATGTACTAATAATCCTCACTGATATCCCCATTAAAGAATTTGCATGCCTAATTAAGGCATATGCAAACTTATTTTCTTTACCCTTCACGTGTTTAATATCAAATTCAAAGTCACTAAGGTAGGCCAATGATATTTCATGTCTATCATTTAAGTCTGGTTGGCAGAAAATTTATTTCAAACTGATAATATCTATCACCAAAGTAAAACTCTTCCCTAACACACAGTGTCTCCACATATTTAGTGCATGTATTACAACATCCAGTTCTAAGTCATATACAACTTAATTATTTTCATTTGTTTTCAGTTTCCTAGACTCATAGGCTACTACTACATTTTCTTGCATCAACGATCCCCCAAGGCCTTCGAAACAAGAATCCTTGAAAACACTGAATTCCTTGTTTGGGTCTGAAATTTTTAGTTGGGAGCTACTATTAATAGTTTTTTAAAATTTTGAAAACTTTCCTAGCATTTGGTTGTCCACTCAAATTTTTGTCCCTTCTTCTCGAAGGATGTAATAGGGTAGGAAAACTTATAAAATACCTATGTTGATAATATCCTATGATTCCTATAAATGAGAAGACACCTGATACATCCTTAGGTATGGGCCAATTTAAAATAGCTCTAACCTTCTCAGGGTCAACCAAAATTCCCTCCTTTGAAATGATGTGACCCAAATACTACATTTTGTCTTTATAGAAATCACATTTCCTAATTTTCTCATATAGCTAATGTTATGTTAAAGTTTGTAGCACTAATATTAGATGTTCTTTGTGCACTTCTTCATTCTTGGAATACACTAAAATATCATCTATAAACACTAGTACACAATTATGAAGTTCATTATGAAGTATAATTTGCATTAGACACATAAAGGTTGTTGGTGCATTTGTAATACCAAAGTGTAAAACTATGAATTCATAGTGACCATATTTGGTTCTAAAAGTTGTCTTATAGATATATTCATATTGTATTTGTAGCTGGTGGTATTCAGTTCTTAAATCAATATTCGAAAATATGTTTTCTCCCCTCACTTGATTGACTAAATCATCAATCTGGGGCAGCAACTATTTATTTTCGATGGTTAATTTATTCAAGTTTTAATATTCGACACACATTATAAATGTGCCATATTTTTTCTTGAAAAACAATATTGAAGCCCCCCATGGTGATACACTAGGTGTAATAGCCTTTATCTAGTAGTTCGTGTAATTTCATTTTAAGTTCTAATAGTTCTGATATACTAATTCGATATGGAGATATAAATATTGGGGTAGCACCGGGTACTAGAATAATAGATAAATATGTCTCTTGCGGAGGTAAACATGGAATTTCCTCTTGAAAAACATCCTAAAATTCATTAATAATTTGCATCGTCGACAAATTTTCGTTTTCAGTTTGTTGTTTATTTGTTTCTACATTCACCACATATAAAATAAATCCTTTCCTAACACTCCTTTTTAACTATATATCTGATATTTGAAAATTGATCTTGACTTGGGTATTCCTTTAATTAATTGGGATTTCCCATGTTGCCTCACACAATACATGGTTTTCTCCAAACAGTTAATAATCACTCCATTTTTCTCCAACTAGTACATGCCTATTAACACATCATAGGACCCTAAAGGAATAATATATATATATATATATATATATATATATATATTTTGTGGGGTATCCATTTAAATTAATGGGACAATGTGTTACTTTCGTAGTTACCTTTGTTTTTGTACCAGTTTCTAACTGTACCAACCATGTAGTCTTGAATTTTTAAGATTTTAATTCACTTTTTTCCACAAGTTGGGGACTAATGTAGCTTAAACTAGCCCCATTAATAAATTAAAACAAAAAAAATATTGGTTTAAAATGGTACCTTAAATATCAATTAGGTTAGATTATTTCTGAACCTATCTGTCCCCTAGTGCAGCATTGACCCTATGAATGTTTCTAGAACCGTCATTCATAGTTGTTTCTTTATGGATGGCTTGAATATTCTGAATGGATCGTGGATTATGTGGTAAATCTCTCAATAGGTGTGGTTCACCACACCACCAACACTTCAATGGTTCCCTTTCCTTGACTCCACTGATCTTTTTGTTTTTCAGCTATAATGGGTTTTGACCCATTTTTAGACTATGTCCATTCATATAAATTTCCCTTGATTTTATTTCGCTGATGGTCCTTCCCAAATTTCTTAATATAAGAGGATTTTTGTCTTTTTGTATTCATTACAGTAATTTTTTTGTCCTTGAATTGCCCATATTTTATTCCTTCACCTTTATTCTTGAGTTGTTGGTAGCAAGGTATTGCATTTCTTAATGCCTCATCCATAGTCTTAGGATTATCTAACTCATTTCTCTCTTTTTAAGGAACCGGTAAGAAATTCAAAAATAATTGTACCTTTTCTTTGTCCTCTTTAATATAAGGGACATGCCACAATAAATTCGTAAATTTGGCCACAAACTTGTCCATTATTGACTACCCTATCCTTAGCTCCAGGAATTCCTTGTCGCGATCATCATTGTATATTTCATTCAAATAGCGTGATTTAAGCTTCTTTTGTAATTCCTCCTAGGAAATGGTTTTTTCTTCCAAGTTATTCACACTTTTGGCCTCTTCCCATGAGAGAGAACCTCTGCGTTAGAACTGATAAATTTCCAATATGGCCTTTAAGTTACTATCATACCCATATACTTCAAAATACTTCGTCATTTTAAGGAGCCAAGCCTTTATATATTCCTCCTTCTCCCCATCAAAAGTAGGAGGTTTTATCTTCCAGAACTCCCCTTTTAGTTCCATCATCCTCTTTCTCCTTTGATTCCTTGGATAAGTCTAGTATGAATCTTGTTCACTTTCAGACTTCTACAATTCCATTTCCACACTTTTCCCTTGTATTACTTTCGATTCTACCATTCGATGAATCCACTTTTCAGTCAAATCGCTCATCATTATTTCTTGCTCTTCACTATTTTTAAGTAATCGTTCATTGCTACTCCTGAGATGATCCAATTCTGTAGGTTTATTATGACATCCATAAACTGAGATTTTCGTAATTTACTTCCATTCCCTAATTCAGTGCATAATTCTTCACTAACTGTTATGGTTCGAAGATAAATCTTTTCCATTCTGTTATGGCTTGCTTCACCAAGGTCCCTTATAAGCCATACAAACTGTGATCATCATATGATATTTGCACTTTTTTGTATGCCTCATTCTAATATGATGGTTCCTTGCAAGCCTAGTGTTGAAACTGAGGCTCTCATACCATTCTGTTACAACCCTAATTAATGTCTTGTAACAAAACGTTTTTCCCAAAAATTTCTCGATATGCATACTTGATCCCTAATGGATTTCAATGACAATTTTTTATACAGTTCATAAGGGAAAATAAGATGTACATGTGTAAATCTCCTTTAGACATAACTTCATTTTCATTATTGTTTTCACATTTCATTATAAATGCTACTTGGTTACCATCTATACATAAATAATTTCTTGTGTTCATTCTCATACACCTTCTAGGATTTAGTTTCATTTCCATTACTTGGTCTTCCCCCTTTTCATGGTATTAATTTTTGTATCCGATTTTTCAATGGTTTCACCAAATAGTATGTTTAACCCGTCATGTGAATTGTTTGGGTCGCATTATATCCCATTAGACATAGCTAAATTAATTGTTTTTATGTTTATGAGATTCACACAATACCTAAGAATTGGACATTTATCTCCCTAACCTTAGGCCAAAATCTTCGAAACGAGTTCTTAATCCCATCACTTTCTTGATTTATTATTTATTTATATTCTTAAGGTTTTCATTTCCCAATATCTCGTAACTTGCATGATGTTTTGAACCTCGATTTGATCATACTATAACAATCACATGATCATCAATTTTCTCTTATACGTGGAATAATGGAAAATTGTGATGATAGGTTTACATATCATGGTATGAATTAAATGGACGAAAACCTAATCTTTTGATGATTTTCATATTTGTGCTCCATTCCATTTCCTCCATTATTTTTTTCTCAGGGTTCCACGAATGTCACTAGCCACAAGGATGGATGTATTGGATTCGATTGAATCCTCACACTATTCTACCTAGTAATTCTCACCAAAAATGTATTGATTTTATGCCCAGGAGAAAATATGTTCATCATATGCATACATATACATATACATGCATACATACATACATACATACATATACATATACATATACATATACATATACATATACATATACATACATACATACATACATACATACATACATATATATATATATATATATATATATATATATATATATATATATATATATATATATATATATATATATATATATATATATATATATATATTATTTTATTTTTTTATTTATTTCTCAAGTTTTTGAAATTTCCCCTGTTTCCTCTAATTTTTCTTTGCCTCCCTTACTCCATTTCATGTTTCCAACACAGTGGTCCCGCTTCACTTCCTATAGATGATAGTAATTGTTGAAAATGTTTCCAGTTAACCCTCCCCTAATCCCTAATTTTTTTTTATGAAATTAACAATGTCGCAAGGATAATGTGTCGAAGATCTTGATTACAGGAACAAGACGATGGACCCCTGCCCTTTTTTCAAATGAAATTTTATTTTTTTAGGTATTTTTTATTGTCTCTCTAAATATGAGATTTGGAATTTTCTTCAGAATGATGGGAATTATTTTATGTTTCCTATTCCATAATTTTATAAGTTATAAATGGAATCTTCATTGTGGCATTTATGGACATCGGAAAATGTATTCAACTTCTAATGAGTATTCCTGCCTCTCACAAGTCTATGATTCACTTATGCAATAGGGGTTCCTTTGAGAGATGGTTTTACTGGGTTAATTTATGTATTGGATGTAGCTCTGATTCCTATTTGTGTCAAATTATGAATCCTAGAACATGTTTTTTTTGTCCTATTCAAAAATTTTAATCACAAACTTGCTTATGTGCAAGTAGCCTTTGTTCAACACCTATATCTTATATTTTTCAATATGGATGTTTCCCCACAACCTTCCAATAAGCGTCAATATGATTTTATTTCATTAACCACTAAGAAATTTTGTATATATATTTTTATAATATTTAATGTGGCTCATCAATACAAGAGATTTCCTAGATAATTAAAATTCTATTTATTGTAGTAGTTTGTTTTCAATTACTCCAATATTGCATAAATTATGGTATTAATTTTGGTTCCTTTTCCTTCTACTAAGTTAGTGGAACTGTCAAATTTGTTTTCATATTATAATATTATTATCATTTCCATTCCCCATGTTTTAAAGTGTATTCTCATTTATTTTTATTTTCCTCCACATTAAGCATATTTAATTTCTCTATTTATCCTTAATTTCTAGTCAACACTAGTGGGATTCTTCGTGAACTAAATTCATGCTAAGATTTGTTTTTCTTAAGCCTCTTTTTCTCCAAATAATTCAATGTACCAGAATTTGTTTCCTCTACTTGTAGATAGACAAAATAATATCTCGTTTATGGTCGTCATGGAAGTAGGCTTCACTATCCAATAATTACAATTGTATAAAATTAATTTTCTTTCTATTCCTAAATTCTTATGGTGGAATTAAATCTTGTTATATTAACCTATATGGTAGGAGAAAATATTCTTTGTTCTCAATTCTAGGTAGCTGGGTTTTCATAATAATAATAGTTAGAGGTTCAACCCATAATACCATCAGGTATTCGCCGTATGCGGCTGATTAAAGACCATCCGGGAACGTGGCACTCAGACCACTTCCCGATGGACCTCGCCGGTGCAGCCCACATGGCTCCCGGTACTGTCATTAACTACAGTATTAATTTCTCACCTGGGGCGAACTCTCCTTACCTTGAAAGGCTCACTCGGCTCCTCGACATAGCTATTGTGTTTGGCATGGAAGGTTTACGCTGCGATTTGAATGGAGGAGTGAGCGGCTTCTGCTCTCCACAGCCTCTGTAGGTGAACTGCTCGCCTGCGAGCATTGAAGCATCCATTAAAACCACTACAGGAAAGCGATGTTGGATTGTGGCCTGTTTCGAACCTGCTCCTAATTGCCATTTCTCTCACAGTCCTTGGTGTAAACGAAGAGCTTGGAACTCTGCCACCACTGCTCAGTCAGGTAATTCCGCTACCTCCTCTATCAATTTGCTTCGTGGTCTCAGTAGCATTGCTCCGGATTCGTCTGTTCAGGCAGGTGGTCGCAAAAATTCTCCTCCTCCCTCTGCCTGCTTGGGGAATTTCGCTAAGCCTCGTTCTGCTATTTTCATCATGCCTCGCCTACGTGAGCGCATGAGAGCTCGAAGGGGATCCACTCGTGGTCGGCTCTCTCATCATTCTGTGCCTCCCTCTCCTGTTCCCATGTCTGAAAATGCCTCTGGCATTTCTCCTGACGCCATCTCTACCCCTCCCGCTCCCCTTGAGCCTCCTGCCGTTTTCAGATCCCTTCGACCCACCATACGTCAAACCTCTCAACGCTCTGAGCTGAGGTTTGAATGCACCTCTTGTGATGCCACTCTCACCACTTTCATCACTGTGACTCTAAGGGAAGTAGTCCCGAATTTTGCTTCGCCTAGCTCCTCGACTATGGCCACTCCCTCCTTCAGCAAAAGCTCCCCTCGTGATGGCCCTGCTCTCTCTGCTCCTCAGCTCAGGCCCTCCATGGAGATTGCGCGCGAGGGTGGTGGAAGTGCTCCAGGTGATACTCAGGTGAACAGCAGTGAGATGTTCACATGCAAAATTGTTGAAGAAGACCCCTCTCCTACTCATGGATCTTAGCTGCTATAGCATCCAGGTTTTTTTCAGTTCTATTCGAAACTATATGCATCTTAGCTATACTGCTTTGCTGTACAGGCAGTTTACTTATTTCAGCTACAGTTTCATTTTGTTTTTTGCAAATCTAAAGCCGGTTTCCCTCTCATGGGCAGCTAAGACATTATGGATTAATGGACTGGTTTCCCGTGCTGGGCAGTCCCGACTATGCTTGTCTTGCTTGACTATCAAGCACAGCGTTCAGGCTTCCCTAGCTGACGTTGGTGCAGTTTTGTACTAATACTTTTATACATAATAGAATTTAGACTTACTTAGAAAAAAAAAAATACCATCAGGTATTAAATGATAATAAATAGTGCTATATCAATTTATATGGTTCTTTGATGATTGTTAAATGTATTGATAGTGCTACTCCACTCTGCACAACCTAACAAAATTATCAAGTTTTCCAATTTCTCCTCACGTGCTTCTCAAGTATGGCAAAAAATATTTACAAATTTAATCTTGGACTTAGGACTCACTTAGATACCATAATGGAAATTCGGTTCAAGGTGTAATTCAATTGAAACTAATGTGAGTATCCATAAAAAATTATTTTTCATAGTATCGATTCAACAGTTTATACTGTAAGTTTTCCATAGTATCGATTTTTGAGGAGGGGTATTTTCCATTTCGGAAGTGACTCACATTCACACGTGCTCATTCACTTTCCACACGTTACCATGGTAGTCAGAACATGTAAACATATATATACACAAATAAATAGGTTTGATTACATATGAAAATAAAAATGAGGGATGGTACTACTCTCCCTTGGAAAATAGTAATCATGGTATGTTATATTGTGTCGTCTACATTTAAATTAAAATTCAATTATTCAACGAGAAACAAAAAAGAAAAAGTTATACAAAGATATACATATAATAGCAGCATATAAGAACTTAAATAAAAGTGGGTGCAAATTAGGTCACCCTCTAAAATTTTCATATTCCATCACATCAATTCAAAGTGCATAATGAATCATACCATAAACATAGGGCCCCGACTGTCAACTTCACATTTAATATATCTAGCACACCCTAGTGACCTGAAAAAATTATTACTCAGTAAATTCCTATGCACTAACATATATATAATTAAATCACATACGTAGAATGAAATAATATGCATAGACTTAATTAATGGACCGCTAAGAAATAAATTCTTAAATGTAACAATACTTCCAACAATAAAATTAAACTTAAAGTATCATTACTCTAATCATATAAGTGATCAAGTGATTCCACTTGGAAGAAAGCCACTATACTCACTTTTTGAATGTTCTTGGAGTTGCATTGGGAAGGAACACTATCATCCAAACTGTGAACTATTCCCCAATTTCCCCTGAGCTCAGATAGTTTTTACAAGGAATCAATAACCCCCCTTATGATTCTAGATAATGTATTTATAGAAATTACTTCCCTAGAATATTTTTCTTTATGAATGTCATGATTTTTATGGGTCCCCTAACCCACTAGTCTAGGATGTTTCTCTTTTTCCGAGAAAGGTATTTCATCCTTCTTCTTTAAAGCCCACCTTTCTATCCCATGACACTTTATTCGACCCTTACTCAGTTTTTTCTACAACTAATTGATTTACTAGATTATATTTCCCATCAAATTAAATATTTATATTCGACTCATAGGGATTTTTAAGAGTTATTTAAGGGAATATTGTTATATTATATCACTCGCACTGGCTTCAAGATCTTAGCAAAAAATATCTCAACTCTTGGGTTTCTTTCCTAAGTAATTTCTATATTTTATTTGCATTAATAAAATTCATTAATTACATCATGATACTTTATTTTTCACCTTAGATCAAATTCATCACGGCTTCCTAGCCATTACACCTAAAAATATTTCAGTCTAAAAACATAAATATATTTACATAAAACCAGAGGGGTATTACATTTTGTAAGCAAAGTTGCTTCAACCAATATGACATTAAACAATTCATCGAATATCTTCAATCATAATGTTTTTAAGGATTCATTATTTATTATGATACTCTGATGGTTCTCTAACAATGACCTAAACAACCATATTGATGTTTCTTTTGACATTAATGACTATACATCAATATCCAAGGTTAATCACTTGTTCCAATCAATGAAAACATCGTGTCCAACATTGATAGAGTTGAGCATAACACAATCGGGTTGACATATATGTTTGATTTCGAGACTGAAGTCATTGGTTTTAATTATAATAAGGGCAGAGGTGTCTAGAGCATGTTTTCAATAGGTGTTCTTAAGTAACTTAAGTCTACGGAACAAAGTATAAGAATAAAGGGTATATTTGGATCAAAATGTTGGAAAAATTGAGAGATACATATATTGTAGTGTAGTACCAATATTTATTATATAAATAAACCCATCAGCTTCCAAAGAAATAAATATGATTGGTGAATAATTCTTTAAAATTAAGCAATCCAAACTCATTTCATATACAGTTCGACAAGGATAATGTTACTATGTGTTTGTCAAAAATCCTAGGTTGGTGGATGAATTACTAGTGTGGATCCCAACTTTGAGACAAGAACACCAAATATGAAATTTGGCCCTTGAATAAGTCAACACACCAAGAATGATTTGGGTCCCAGATCATCCAAACCTATAAAGATCAACATGGACCCCATATATCTAGATTCATCACACATATTTAGTCCTTGAAGTAACTTAAGTGGAACTTGAATCTCCCTTCATCATAAATTGACCTTTCAAATTATATCGGTGTAATGAGAACAAGGATGGAGACAATAGAGCATGGTTTTGATAATTTAATGCCTTCTTCTTATAAAAAAAAGGATAAACAAGAAAGGGATAAAAGGTTAGCCTCTAAAATTAAGGCTTGGTTCTAAATCATTGATCATATGATGAAGAGTTGAGAATGAAGAGTTGGTAGGGATTGGGATTTATGCATATATCATTATGGGATGTGGATTAAAACCTCCTATCAAGTGTTAAGGGGAATGGGAGCATTGGTACTAGTCATAGTCACACAGTAAAAATATAAGGAATAACAAGGGGTTTCACATAGGAGATGATAGAAATTTCGGGATGTGGTTTAATCAAGGAAAATGAAAAGTGGCTTTGGAATTTTCCCAAATGGAATTAGAACTAGAAAACTAGAGCAGAGTAGTATTTAGGATTTTCCAAAGTAACTAGATAGGATACATTAATTATTCCTTATAGATTTGAAAATATTGGTCAAGACTATGTATTGTAATTTTGTATTCCAACATATGGCTTTTCTATTGTAGTTATTATTCCATGTCATGGTAATTAAATAATTCACTGGCATCTTTCATTTCCTACTAAATCAATAAAATGGATAAATTAGCAGTTATAGTGTCAAGAATTTTTTAATTTTAGCAAATACAATTGTATTTGACAATATATTTTAGTGATATAATCATTTTATAATCAAATAGGTTTACGGATAGGTACTTGTTGGGACTTATTTCATATTTCCTTGTAAAAAATCAAGTCCTCTACTTATTAATATATAAATTTACTATATTGTCTTCTTGTCTTTATTGACTTCAAGCATAATATCATAGATTAGCCCATAACATAGTGCATATCATTTGTAGCCTAATATTTTATGATCCTAAACTAGTTTGCATACACCTCAACTATATGGTCCTTTTAATAAAAGTCTATTGATTAGACATCATATCACATCACAATTTTTGTATGGATTGGAGGACTACATTAATAAAATATCAAGTTGAATTTCATGATAGTTTTTCCCCTTGAACCATCTTTCTCTCTAACATATGAGAAAACACACACATGAAAAGTAAATGAGTTAGCATTTATCAATGATGTTGAAACAATAAAAGCTAAATATGATTTTTTTAACATATATTGAAGGCCCCATAATCCATTAAACATAATGTGTATTATTAGTTTATATATTAATTTATTTAAATCTTAAATCATACAATATCATAGAAAATTTTGCTTTATTTCCTTGAAAAATAAAAATATAATTATTTCTTTCCCTTAATTTTTTATAATTGTTCCATATGAATTTCAGCTTACTTAAACCCCCATTTAATTGCTTTCCTCATCTATTGATGTGTAATGTAAAAAAAAAAATATTGAGATTTATTAACACTTTTTATTTAAAAAATAAAAATTAATGAAATTTTTACGAACAACCGTGGGAAATATATTAGTAAAAAATATAAAGAAAGGGTCTTTCCTGTTCAAATATTAAGAATTTTTTGAAATATAGTACTTGAAATAATGATATGTCAATAGTAATGCTTTTCCCTGAAAAATTATTAATTTTAATTGAAAAAAGCTATAATTATAATTATAACTTGAATGTCAATTGAGTTTTTGTGTTTTTTTTTAATCTGGTTTATGGTTTTTTGAGATTGGTTATCATTATGTCCATGGAATTTGTGTACCAAGCAATTTTGGCTCAATTACTGAGTTGATCCCAAGCAAGAGGATTAAAATTTTTCAATAGAAAAGGTGTTTTGATGTAAGAGAGTCAACCAACTAAAATAAATGTCAATTGAATTTTCTTAAATAATTAAAAAAAAAAATATTATCTTTAAATATTATGGAATATCTTATCCTTATCTATAAGGAGCATAGATCCATCTTAAGTATAGATCTAAAATGAGCCGAGAGAGATCAAACTTTTTAGAGTGAAAAATACAATGTGTTATCTTCCATTGTTTAAATTGTATTTTTAATGATAAATACAATATATACATATATATATATATATATATATATATATATATATATATATATGACCAAATAAAATATTAACCATAAAAACTTAAATTTTTTTTTTATATATATAGATATGTATGAAGTTGATATCACATAGATTAGTTAACATATATCTTCAAATAGTTTATTTAAATCTCTTGTCAACTATTTTTGAAAAGCACAAGATTTAAACATTTGATTTACATATATTTTTTATTTCTAATTACTTACAACATATTTTTTTTTTAAATTATAGCTCACATTATTTTTCTATTTAGAACACAATTTTTAATTTTTAATTTTATTTAAAGGGGCATGATGGATGAAAAAAATTACACATTACACATCCCCTCATACCGAGCACTAGAATGAGCCTCTCAACTCAATGAGACTCCTGCTCAATTACTTAAAATAAATTATAAATACTTTACTTACTAGATAAATATATTTGAGAACATTCCAATTTTCAAGGAAAAATCTATGAGTTAAAATGATAACTTTTAATATGAAATTATATATTTTTGAAGACATGGAATCTTTATATGGATGAGATTTTTCATTGAGAGTTTCATGCAATCTTTTTATTTTGTAATTTTTTTTAATAAATTATATATGTTGTTCGAGATTTCCTAAAGATAAATTTGTAATATATTTAGTCTGTGCAATGTTTTGAATGGTTACTCCATGTATCATCACAAGCTCTTTGGCCCCTCGTGATGGATGGGGTAAGCATATATAACATTGGACGAACTGAATCAATTAAAAAATTCTCTTCTGGAAATATCCAACAATATGAACCAACATAGATCCATCTAAACCATGGATCTATCAAGTGTCGAGAGGGATGAAATCTCTCTAGATGCAAACCTATTTTTTCAGTGCAAAACTTGAGGAAAGGTTTGCACCTTGAGATATTGGATCCCTCTTTCCACTTGATAGATGCAGGGTTAATATGGATCTAGGTTCGTAACATAATACTATATCATATTTATATTTGTATCTATGTGTCTCTTTCGTATTCCCTCTCTCTATCTCACCCCCCAAACATGCACTCTCTCTCTCTCTCTCTCTCTCTATCTCTCATTTCCCATTCTCTACCTCTCTCTCTCCTCTCTATCTTCCCTCCCGATCTCCTCTCTCCTTCACTCTCTCTCCATCTCTCCCTTATCACTCCCTCTCCCTCTCCACCTTTCTCCCTCTACGTATTTCTTCTTTCCTACCTCTCTGTCTCTCGCTATAAATATCTCTCATTCCTTCTGCCTCTCCCTCTCCTTCTCTCTCTCGAGTCCTTTCTCTCTCCCTTTCTCTCCCACCCCCCTCTATTTCCCCCCCACCCCCCCCAAACCCATCACTCTCTCTTGATCTATTCCCTTCAACTTCATCACTATATACCTATCTCTCGCCTTCTCTCTCTCCCCATTGTCTCCATCGCTCTCTCTTCCCCTTCTCTCCCTATCTCTCTCCTCTCCTCTTCTATCTATTTCATCTTATCCTCTCTCCCTAAATCTCTCTCCATCTCTCCCTTATCACTCCCTTTCCATCTCTCCCTTTGAACTCCCTCTCTATCTCCACCTCTATCTCTTTATGTATTTTTTTCTTTCCTCCCATTCTCTCCCCCTCCATCTCCACATCTCTCTCTCCCTTTCTCCTTCACTCTCCCCTCATATCTCTATGATATTTAAGATTATAAATTACTAAGACAGGGGGGGGGGTGGTGAATGAATTATTTAATATTATTTTCTTTTTCCCATCTTTACATTATTATGAAAGTATTGGTTAATTTTTGTTGAGCACCATCATTAGGTACATTCTAAGGGGATAATTGTCACCTTTTTAGCCTATTTATTCTCTCTATAACACATTTAATTTAATTTTGTCATGTTTTCATTAGTGAGAATGGTGTATTAATGGTTTCCATGCTTCGAGGCCTAATGTGGTTTAAATACTAGAAAATAGGGGGAATAATGCCATTTTTGAGAAATATTGCACAACGAGGGCTTGGAGTAGACATAAAGGAGTGATTGTAGGAGGGTATACCACCTTATTAACTCCTAAATTATGCCAATATCTCCTCAATATTCTCCTCCAACAACGCAAAACCAGAGGCAACCAAGCAAGTGAAAGATCAAAGGGAGCCAAGCTCCACTTCTCTTGAGCTCCAAGGGAACAAGTACCTACATTTTATGGAGCTGTTGGTATCTACCCTTTAGCATAAATAGGATAGAGAAAGAGCTCACTAGATTTCTATTTTTAGGATGTAGCTAGAACCCTCTTGGCTCTTATATTAGACATTTCTAACTTTCATATGTTACGTATAAGACTTGTTATGAGATAAAATGAGAATTTGGTTTCTTCTCCACTGAGTTATTTTTAGGGAGTTGAGATTTTGAATTAGGGCCCAATCGATTGGCCTCAATATATCTTACATACTTGTGTTTTATCTTATGTTGTAGTAGTTAATCTCTTTCATTTTAGGTTCAGTAGCATATCAAACCTCGAAATTGTGTGCTATACCTAGCTATCTCACCTCTTTCATTGGAGCTTGAGGAGGAAGGTATTCTAGCACAGACCAAAATTTATTTTATTTTTTGATTTTTTGAAAAATTTAGATATCTTAATTTTCTTATCATCAACATGTTGTAGATGCAGAGGTATATTTCTATTTCAGTTTCATAGGTAGGTTTATTTAAATTAAACTCATATTTTCCACCATTTTTATGATAATTTTATCAATGATTAATGCATGAACAAGTAGTTTGATTACATATTTGAATATAGTAGTAGAGTAGAAATCCTTCATCACCATAAGCTTCAGTCTCCACTCTTTAACAACCACCTTCCATCTTAGTCACCTACAACCCTGTTTTTCAAAATCACCACCACATCACGAAGAACCACCTTGAAGATGCAAGACACACTTTGTGAAGAGTTTTGAGCTTGGAAAAGGGGTTGGTTACCCTTCATATACCTATATCCACCTTCAACCCTCCTCTCCTAACATTTTCCTCAAAATTTCTAGCCTCAAAATCCACATGACCTATTTCGTGTCACTTTTCAGGACATCCTGTAGCACTACCATAAATCTTGTAGCAGCTTCCTATAGCATTTCGAAACACTATCTCCTTCATCCCAAAATCACTAGTTCGCATCATCCAAGCCTAGCCAGGCTACCAATATATATTTAGCTCTAAATCTCTGGTCCAAGTACCCTCTAAGATCACCTCAGTGATTTCTTCTTTTGCTGCAAAAAAGAGTCATTTAAAAGTGTGATTATCTCATTACAAGATGCATCATTAAACACAGTAGTTAAGAATGAGATATATAAGAATAAATTAGCCATTTTATTTAGTATGGGTTCACTATATTATTTTCCTTTTATGCAACTAAATTCAACAATCTAGCTTCTAAATACCATTTAGTGTAGTTTCCTTTCTTGCATTAGCATAAGTGTGAATTTCTTGTTTTTTCAATTAACTAGATGAATCAATTTGATATAGAGTATTTTATTTCCATGTTGATAGAGTAATGGTCATGATTTATTTCCACTCTTATATCACATTTAGAAGTGTTACAGACTTCCTTTCCTAGAAGTAATTCTAGCAGTAGCACCTCATTGTAGAACTTAGATGAGGATGGGATGGGTAGAACTCATATTCTATCCGTATAGCATTGCCACCTCCAAGTTTGTATGAACCCCATATTGATAAAGTAAAGTTGAGTAGCCTATGGGAGTGGCAACACTCTTGCTGAAATACCAGGGCTCACCACTTTTTGGCGTCGTTCTTGGGAAGGTTTCTAAGTCGATTTTTGTTTCTTCTTTAGCATTCTTTTCTGATTTTTATTTTATGTTTAATTCCAGAATATTGATAAATAAAAAAATAATTTGAATTTTATTCATCGTAGGAGTAGGGATAACCAAGAAAAATTCTTACCAAAAACCCACACGTTCGCACACAATCACCCTTCACTCTCCTTCAGTGATAGTGAGGTTGAACACACCATAGGTGAACCACTTGAGAATTTTGAAGAACCTATTAGAGACGAAGATGAACTTGATTCACCTGAGGAACCTGCTTCACCATTTCAATCCATGGCTGAAAATACAGCCCAAGGATTATTTCCCATTAGAGAAATATATGGAGAAACTAGAATTAAGAACATTAGCCCCTCACCCCTTACACATTCCCATGGCCTTACTTCTAAGGATCCTAACACCTTCATGTTTTATTTTTTTGTTGTCTGTACGATTTATGACTATTTCTCAGATGGCCAAATGCTAAAATTGTTCCCATCCACCCTCAAGGATGCATCCTTGTGCTGGTTCATGGGTTTTCCAGGTAACAAAATCACTACTTGGGCACAGATGCAAGAATCCTTAAAAAAAAAATATAGAGAATATTATGTGTACAAAGGTACCAAAGAGTAGATATTTAGGATGAATCTATGACCTGATGAGTCCCTCAAGGATTAGGAAGAAATATTACACTTGAACTATAAAATATCCAACTGCGCCTTTGATCCCAGATCACTCAAATTGGTACTTCTCTGAGGAATCATGGAGGAGGTGATAGAAACCCATAATATGTTGTTAGGAGGACATATATACTAGATACCTTATGGGGACATATAAAATATCTTTAGAAACCACTCTACGGAAGATAGGAAGAAAGGTAGAGCTAGCCAAAGCATGACCAACATCCCTTCCTCTTCCACCTCCATGAAGCATGAGATTTGGAATATGTTGGAGGAATTCAAAAGTGAGATGATGCACACCTTTTCTTTGCAAATGGACACAATTCAGATCAAGAGGAAGCAAGAGGAAGAAGAGAGGGCCTTGGCTATATTTTTCCCTAGATTTACCGTAAAGCACACACTAAATGAATGTTCAATGAATGTCATATAGGTTTTCTTAGTATGTCAAGAGAATCATGCCATAGATAAGTGTCCATCCTTACCTTGTCTTAAAGTTTTATTTCAATGTGCAGAAGGAGGAATAGATTAAATCTGTTTCATAAATCAGATAAGGCCTCAGGTGCCTTGATCATATTAGCTGGGCATGAAAGGTACAACTTACTCCTACTACCATACAAACCATAATTAAACTATGTACTCTTGGTACACATCCACTCCTCCATCATGGCCTACACCTCATACTTGGCACTATACGCCTTCATATCTTCCTTAGCCTATAAACCAACCCTTCCAGCAATATGATCCTCAACCACCTCATTGGAGAAACCCATCATAAGGGTGGAGACCCCAACACAACCAACCACCTGCTTTAATACCTCCACCCCTACCTAAACCTCAAATCACTCAGTTTACTCCACCTAAGTTGCTTTATATTATTGCGCAACCAAATACGAACACAGAAAACAAGTAGACATAATAGGTTTACAGTGGGGAAACATCCTATCCAACTTATGTTGTGGAGATATATGAAATCAACCTCAGATCTACAAGAGTACTTCTAGGTGATCATCCTCCATCTCCACTATCATAGGTTGAGGAGGAAAAGGAAGAGAGAAACCCTCAAACCAATCAACCTCCTTTTCCTGAGTGATTGATGCACCCTAGTCAACACACCCCAGAAGAGACTGAACTCCTTGGAGAATTGAAAAACTTATGTTTGAAAATACCCCTTCTCTAGGCCATTAAGGATGTCCCTATTTAATATAGGTTCATCAAAGAAAAAATATTTAAAAATCCCGGGAGAAAGGAGAAAGACACGCCCACCATCAATGTCGTTGGAAAAATTTCCAACTTAATGTTGGGAATGGTGATCTTCCTGAAGTACCTGGACCTTGGAATTCCAGTAGTATATGTGCACATCAAATCTCTCATAGTGCCTCACACACTTATTGATATTGAGGTTGCCATCACTGTGATGACCAGGGAAAATACTCTTAAACTCAACCTCCAAGGAGCCTTGAGAATGAACACCATTGTTCTAAAAATTGCAGACAAATCCATAATAGCTTCGGAAGGAATTGTTGAGTATGTGATGGTCTCGATTGAATCCTGGGATTACCCCACATATTTCTGGTCCTCTTGCCAGAAACCAAGTATAATGGTTATCCCTTCATTTTAGGAAGACCTTGGTTATCCACTGCCAATGATTATACCAGTTGTAGGGCTGGAAACATAACTATAAAGAATGGTCTTTTGTCTAAATAGTTTGTATTATATCCTCCCACCTAGCCTTCCATTAACCATGACCGACCGTTGTGGTTGGAGGATGATGAATAATAATATGAAGTGTAAATTACCTCAACTTAACCCATTTTTACCATATATATTGTTCTTAGATGGGGGTGACTTGATGATGATGTTATCATTGACCACATCATTCAAAGCCAACCCCCCACTAACACTCCACTCGATGACCTAATGAGAGAATCTGAAAGCCACCATTGGATTGAGTTTCACTCAGTTGACTCAACCTCTAAAGACACAAAGGCTCTAGAATTTGGCCCATATAAATCGTTGAATATTAACTCATCCCTCTCGTCCAAGGAAGAATAGAAATTGTGCCAGCTCCTAAAGGAAAACTTAGATTCTTTTGCTTAGGTCTATAAGGACATGAAAGGGGTGCATCCCTCAGTGAAAATATCATATTTATATTAAATATGGATGTAAACCTATGTCCCAGCCCCGAAGGAGGATGAACCCAACCTTAAAATACATATTGAAGGATTAACTGAAAAAATTGTTGGATGTAGTTTTCATCTAACCCATACCAGATAGTGAGTGGGTGTCTGCTCTTTTTGTAGTCCCAAAGAAAAATGGGTAGTGGAAAATCTGTGTTGACTACCGAGAACTAAATAAATCCACTAAAAAGGACCATTTCCCTTTGCCCTTCATCAATCATGTCCTAGATGATTTTGTAGGAAAGAAGTTTTTGTATTTCCTGGATGGATTCAGTGGGTTAACCAGATTCAAATCAGCCCTGAGGAACAATACAATACCACTTTCACATGTACCTGGGGAAATTTCACTTACATCTTCCTTCCCTTTGGCCTGTGTAATGCCCCTATTACTTTTGAGAGAGCAGTCCTCAGAATTGTTTCTAAGTTATTTCATGATTTTGTACAGATCTACATGGATGATTTCACACCTTATGGGAATGATTTCCAGGATTCTCTCTCTAATCTAGTAAAAGTGTTGCGGAAGTTTATTAAAATGAATCCCTCCCTAATTCTTGATAAGTGTGAATATCTAAAAACGGTAGGGATATTTCTAGGCCATTCAATATCATAAGCAGGAATACAAGTAGACCCAAAAAAATTCACCATCATCAAAAGGGTGCTTATTCCTCAAAAGCAGAGAGATTTCATAAGTTTCCTAGGTTGGGTAAGCTACTATAGGATGTTTATTAAGGACTTTAGTAAAGTGGCTTCATCATTATATAGATTATTGGCCAAAGATTCTAAGTTTTTCTGGTCTATTTTCTATCAGGAAGCTTTTGATCTCATAAAGGAGAAGATATCCACTTCCCCTATTCTTCTAGGTCCCAATTGGGATCTTCCCTTCCACATTCATATAGATGCATCATATAAAGCCCCGGGGGAATCCTTGGGACAATTGGAAGACAAATTACCCTATACCATTTATTTTATTAGCAAGACTCTATCCAAAGATGAATTGAACTACAGTGTCACTGAAAAGGAGCTCTTAGCCATTTTCCATTCCATAAACAAATTCAGGCACTACATTACTGGTTATCACACCTTTGTACATACTGACCATGAATCAATAATGTAATTAATGAATAAACATGATGTTAATTTTAGAATCATTAGATGGTTGTTTTTATTACAGTAGCTTCATTTCACAATTGCTGATAAACCAGGAAAGGAAAATGTTGTTGCAATTTTTTTATATAGACTAACTTTATCTACAGACGAGGAAGGAATGGTGGATGATCAGCTTCTGGATGAGCATATATCTGCTATCTCAACACTCTCTCCTTCTGTTTTTGACATATCTATCTACTTCATTCTAAGATGTTTCATCCAAACCTTTCATCCAAATAAAAGAGCAAGATTATAAGGAAAAGAGCCCCTTTCACTTGGATTGGTGGCAATCTCTTCAAATTGGGTCCTCATTGAATTCTAAAAAGATGTGTGAGGTAAGAGGAGGTCCTTGAAATCCTCTCAACATTTAATGATGGTATTGTTGTACACATTTTGATACTAACAGGACAACCTTCAAAGCTTTTAAAAAAAGATATTATTGGCATACCCTACAACAAGATGCCAAGAGATACACCAGTAGATGTGATCAGTGTCAAAGGATGGGGAGACCTACACCGAGGGATGAAACACATGTGCAACCTTAAGTTGATTTAGAGCGATTTGATAAGTGGGGCATGGACTTCACTGGACCCATTGATCCACCATCCAAGAATAAGATATATATCATAGTATGCACTGATTACTTGACCAAGTGGGCTAAAAAAAGGGTTGTAAAGGGAGAAACAGAAGATAAAGTAGCTAATTTTTTGAGAAATAATGTGTTCTACAAGTTTCAGATACCCCAGAGAGGTAGTTACTGATCAAGGGGCTCAATTTACATCTCATCTCATTGATAACCTTATGTGGCATCATAAAATAAAGCACAAGAATTCCAATGCCTATCATCCTCAAGAAAATGGTTGGGTGGAAGTAAAAAGTAGAGCCTTAGAGAAAATATTCACTAAAGTTGTGAGCAGCAGCAGGAAAGAATATGTAGATAGATTGGTGGAAGCCACTTGGACTTACAATACCACCTAGAATATAGCTATAGGTTTACTCCATATGATCTAGTTTATGGGAAGAAAGATTTTATTTACATTAAGTTTGATTTTAACATCCTGAGGATGGCAGCTGAGTTGGACTTCGACATAACAAAGGCACAACAAGAAATTTTGCTCCAGCTAAATGGTTTGGATGAGTTTACAATGTAGGCCCTCGTTCACATAGAAATAATCTAGCTGCAAAGAAAATTTTGGCATGACAGGACAATCAAAGAAAAGAGATTTGACGAAGGAGATTGGGCTCTGCTATATGAATCTAGATTCAAAGATTTCAAGGGAAATTTAATTACCAGATGGCTAGGACCTTATCAATTTGAGAATTACATGACAATGGGGCTGTTCATATTAGAACCATAGATGAGGAGAGGATTCCTCTTCTTTTCAATGGTTACATGCTAAAATGTAAAAGAAGCCCTTGTATAAGGCTCAGTTTATCAATAAAATAATCAGTGAGGTGAACTTCATTTGGATATGCATAGTTTCCAACCCCTCATCTTCCTATAGAAAAGAAAAAATAAAACCTAATGAGGCTTGGGTGGAAACCTTTCTAAGGCATCCAAGGCCAAGTCCTGGGTTGAAATCCTCCATGGGGAAACCTTGGAGAAAAAATAAAATAAAGAAATAAAATATCTTTGGTTGAAAACCTCCTTAGGGTGCCCAATGTAGTCATGTGGGTTGAAAACATTTGCTGAGGCATCCCACCTGTCTTAAAAAAAAGAAGAGAGAGAATAAAGAAAAAAACAAAAGAGTGACACGACACCTATGCACTAAGCTTCTTTTGTTTTACATGTTATGGAATAGGGCTAATTTGGACAAAATAAGCTACTTTCCCTCTCTCTCTCTCTCTATCCTCTACCTATACACTCCATGTAAAACCATAAAATGCATTCATTCTTCGATTTCTCCCACCAGGTGAGAAAAATTTCCATTTTTCTCTTAATCTCTACAATGCTACACGATGTCCTAGGCTACTACATGATTTCATGTAGTTCTACGGGAAAAATTCTGCTACAAGAAAGTCACCTAAGGAGGAATAAACTCACCCAAGGCCACCTAACCCTCAAAAGGATATAAAAATTAATTTTTTTACCTATCTATTCAATTCTTGATCATCACTCCACACCATGCATAAATATTCACTCATCAAACCCTATATTTCGCTAATGTGAGCTATTTTAGATAAATCCCCACATAAGGCCTCTCCTCTCATATCCTCCTCCAATAAACGACTCCATTCACTTCCTAACACCACCACTAGCATCCCTACACTATTTTTCTTCATTCCTCAGGTTAGTTGAGATCCAAAAATGCAACAAGGGAACTGCTACAGGAAGATGACCACTTATTGCATCAAATTTGTGCATGCAACCATCACATTAGAAGGACATGAGATGAATGATGAAGATGGCTCCTGAAGATCACCAGATGACTCCAGAAGAGAAGTTACACTAGTAGCAACATCCTAGGATCTCCATGAGGCACCTGAAAAAATAATTAGTAAGAAAACGTAATAACCACCTCACTCAGAAGAAAAATAAACAAAAAATAAACAAAAAAAACGAAAAAACAAAAAATAAAAACAAAAACAAAAAACAAAAAAAATAAAATAGATCACTTCTGACCATCACATTGATCGAACTCACTACATCAAAGGATCCTGTTGCTCATTAGCGTTATGTAGGCTTAGGTATGGCTCCCTCACCCCCTCACTATGCATCATTTGACTAAAATGAGTAAATGTCAAGAAAAGAGAGTTTAATAGGAAAAATTGTGGCTAGCTAACTTAGCCACCCTCGAATAGTTGAAACAAAAAGTTAGTGGAGTTTGCATGCCACATGGATCTATCACATCAGTTAAGGGAAATATCATGAGGAGTTGGAGTTGATTCTGATGCAGGAAGGAATGATTGGCTCGAGTGGGACAAACAGTCCAAATGACGAAACCTTATGCCAAATCCACATCACCACTACACTCCAAGCCTTCTCGATTGGAATAAAAAGTGTACTTTGGCTCATTCCACCTCATTCTATTAATCACTTAGATATCAGTTAGAGAAGGATAGATACATGAGACAATGAGGAGCTTTGATCCATTGTCACACTTTGCATGCAGACCATGCTACAAGAAAGTATGTTATTTCTACAAGCAGTTTCTAGGGAGGCCAAAAAGTGCTATAAAGTGTCTTGTAAGCCAACCTAAGAATTTTTTTACACCCTAACACCATCGTTCAAGCCAGAGATCATCATAATTGTAAAGGTAAGTGGCCATCACCCGATCAAGTTACAAATAGTTTTCATGGTAATTTACACACAATCAAGCCATAATTTAAGAAATTAAAAGGTTATTCAAAGGAGTATGAATAAGAAAACCACATTATGTGTTAATATAAAACCTTTGGTGTCCCATATCACAGTGTTTTTAGAAGCAAGCCATAGACATCGATCTCTCTAATACAATCACAAGATGGGTGGAGGTTTCAATAGAAGGGAGCCCGCAGACATAAAATAATTAGACTACACCATATTTTGGTTGAAATCTTTAGAAATCACCAAGGGTTGGGGTTCTTTGAGCTCCTAAAGGATTTAATGATGAAGTGGATCAATAATTTGTTGTACCCTTGCACTCCCAAGAAGATGATAGGGCCACCATAGTGGTAAGATGGCTAAAAATTACCATAACCCCTGAAATCATTAGCAGAGTCACCACCTTACCTCTAGGAGTTAAGTGGAAGAGAGAGGAAAAAGATTCAAGTGCTTCCTCTAAGAATAGTTTATTCTTTCCAAACGAAGAATACATTGAACATAAGAATGGGGTAATAATAGAAATTCTACCTTACCCATGGATTGAGGTAGCCTACCACATCATGAAATATATATTCTATGAGGTCATAAAAAGTGTGGTCTATGGATACCATTTTATATTGTTGCATGAACTTAGGTTCAAAGATGATATTCCCTTAGATCAGAGACTAAACATCCCATACTTCCTCCTCCATTCAATCAGAGATATGAGCCAGAGGGTAAGGGAGAGAAAGTATCAAAACCTATCTCGTCATGGTCTCATTAAACTCATAGTGGGAAATTCTCTCAACAGACTCAACATCCCTATACCTTGGCCCACCTTCATTGACATGAACAAATAAGCATTCATTGGGACACAAAACATCACTCTTGGAGATACCCATACCTCTAGCCTTGGAGAAAGGGGCATCAGAGCAGAAGAGGAAGGGATTAAAAGGGAAGAGGAAGAAGAGGAAATGGAAACAAAGGCATAACACACATAAAATTTAGGAGTAGATGAAGGAAAGGAAGAGGAGGAAAATAAAGATGAAAAGGAGAAGATTATTAAACCTAAGAGGAGGTGAAAATGAAATATAAGGAAGGAACGAAAAAAGAGGAGGACATACTAATCCCTAATATTACCACTGATATCTCCCCTCAACAAACTAGCCTTTCACTAGGGGCCTCTGAAAAGGAAGTGCTTGCCACCTTAGGTACTCTAAGCACCCCTATGAAATCAAAGATAAAAAGGGATACCCACATATAATTTAGGACCAGGAAGAGTGCCAGGGTGAAACAAGGGAGTCCTCAAACTCCAACCAAGAGTCCCATCAAAATTGAAGAATCACCAAATAAGAAAGAAGAAATAGGGACATTGGAGGGAAATACTAAAGAGTTCACTTCACCCAAAAAGACACATATGAAATATACAAGGACACACTCCTCATTGATAGCATCCCTCAAACAAACACCAACACCCACATACCTCCAATACAAAGAAAAGAAGGGGCATCTTGAAAAACATGGTTTGCTAGAGGAAACACAAATTTTGCTACAGGAAACTCAGACAGTGGTACAGGAAACTCAAACTTTTCTACAGGAAGAGCAAGAAGTCATGGGAGAAGATAAAAAGACACCATTGGAAGGGTAAAATTCCCAAGGTGATGAAAAATAGGTATAATTTTAGGGGCAAGACGCCAAAGTTGAGAAACAAGAGAAAGAAGAGGAGGAACCAAAGGAAGAACCAACCTCTCCAAAAACTATCCCAAAATACATTACAATAGTTCCACATCCTAGCCCATAACCAAAATTTATCTCCTATTACACATTCATTGAATAAGGGAGGATGATCCATAAAAATCTCTAAGTTCCCATGTTCTATGATCTAGGGAAAGAAAGAGCACGCACACAACACTCGATGAAAATTTCCAAAAACAACAATGTGAAAGATGTAGGGATCATGGAAGATAAATTTAGTGACATGGGGAGAGACTTGGATGATGTCAAACACAGGGAGTAAGTGTTGAAAGAGAAGCTCCAAGAAGCACAAGTAGAGAATGCATTATGGAATGGCTAATTGTAGCAAAAATAAAAGGAGATTTCCACCATGGTAGACTTGTGCATGGAGGCAATACAACATAGGAATCCCTCTAATTCTTATGCCATTTACCTGAAGGAGAAGTAACTATAGTTCCAGATTAAAACATTAGAATCATATGGGTCTTTTCCTTTCCAGAATTACAGGCAATTAATTTATTTTTATAGTCATTCCAACATAGAATATAGGCCCAAATTGGTAGAGTTTTACATGCACAATCTTGTCCTACCTAATATGAACATTTGGGACCCAAAATCTAGGTTGGGAGATATGAAATTGATGGCATTATACTATTGGATGAAAATGTAGACTCTAGGGTAGAGGAGGTCAAAAGGGTGATGAAGAGAGAAGGAAAAGAGCCTATTCAAATCATGGCAGAGATAATCAACCCTAGAGGGGTCATAAACAACCACCAAATGATAGCCAATGATGCCAACCTTGAAGACATATATCTCAACGCCCAAGCACAATAATTTACACATTATGATGACATCTATAGACTGCTAGGAGAGGAGTGTGTGACAGAATTTTCAGAAAATATGGAATGGCCTCCCACTTATCATAAGAAACATGGAGTACCATACTCGAGACAGATTGAGAGATTCCCTAGAAAGAGCGCCTTTGTACAAAAGGACAATGAAAAATATGAATATCAAATGTCTTGGATTAAAACTAAATCCACCTTTGTTGCTGGGATTGAGTGAAGGAAAATATCAAGTAGAAGAGGAAAAATAATGTAAGGAAGCAAAAAAGAATGCAAGGTTCTACCCTCATGAAGGGGCTCCTTCCATGATACCCTAGGATGTCAGAGAGGCCGCAAGGGGACTAAGAGAAATGAAGAAAGAGAACTGAGTTTCTCATAGGATGAGAAACTATTTGGCAGGGGGTGATGATGTGAACCATCATTAGGTACATTTTAAGGGGTTAATTGTCACATTTTTAGCCTGATTATTCTCTCTCTCTCATGCTTAATTTTATTTTTTCATGTTTTTCTTATTGATAATGGCGTATTAATGGTTTTCATGCTTCGAGGCCTAATGTCGTTCAAATGCAAGGAAATCATAGGAATAATACGATTTTTTAGGAAGATTATAAAATCAGGGCTCAGAGAAAACAAGGAGTGATTATAGGAGGGTTGGCCACCTCTTTAACTCCTAAACGTAGCCAATATCTCCTCAAGATACTCCTCCAATGGCTTGAAATCAGAGGCAGCCGAGCAATTGAAATATCAAAGGGAGTGAAGGTCCACTTCTCTCGAGTTCCAAGGGAACATGTACCTAATTTCTAGGTAGTTTTTTGTAGCTACGTTGTTGAATAAATAGGCCAGAGAAAGAGATCACTAGATTTCTATTTTTTTTATGCAGTTGGAGCCCTCTTGGTTCTTGTATTAGACATTTCTAACTTCCATATGCTACGTACAAGACTGGTTATGAAATAAAATGAGAATTTGGTTTCTTCCCCACATAGTTAGTTTCAGGGAGCTAAGCTTGTGGGTTAGGGCCCAATACATTGGCCTAAATATCTCTTATGTACTTGTGTTTTCTCTTATGTTGCAGAAGTTAATGTCTTTAATTCTAGGTTTAGTACCATATAAAACCTCAAAAATATGTCCTAAGCCACCCTCTCTCACCTCTTCCATTGGAGCTTGAGGAGGAAGGTCTTCCACCACATACCAAAATATATTTTAGTTTATGATTTCTTGGAAAATTTAGATAGGTTACTTTGGTTATCATGAACACGTTGTATATGTAGAGATAGATTTTTGTTTCAGTTGCATAGGTAGGTTAATTTAAATTCAAATCATATTTTCCACCATATTTCTGATAGGTTTATCAATGATGAATGCATGAACATGTAGTTTCATTGCAGGTTTGAATAGAGTAACAGAGGAGAACCCCTTTAGCACCATCAATTTTAGTCTCCACCCTCCATCAACCACCTTCCATCCAAGTCACCTACAATCCTGTCTTTGGAAATCGTCACCACATCGTCGAGAGCAACCTTGAATGTGCAAGACAGGCATTTTGAAGAGTTATGAGATTGGCCAAGGGGTTGGCTACCCTTCATCTACCTAGATGCACCTTCACCTCGCCTCTTCTAAGCTTTTCCTCACCATTTGTATCCCCAAACTCCACACAATGTGTTTCCTCTAGTGTTTCAGGACATCTTGTATCACTACAAGAAATCATGTAGCAACTTCCTGTAACAATGCCAAACACTCTCACCTTCAGCCCAAAATCACTCTTTCACCTCATCTAAGCCTAGCCAAGTCACCAATAAACCTTCACCTATGAACCTATGGTCCAGGGACCCTGTTATATCAGCTAAACACCTCCTTCTTTTGATGCAAAACGGAGTCATTTAAAAGTGTGATTAGTTCATTACTAGATGCATCATTAAACAAAATAGCTAAGCATGAGAGAGATAGGACTCAATTAGTCACTTCATTTAGTATGTCAGCTCTAGATTAGTTTCCTTTTCTATAATTCAATTCAGCATTATAGCTTCTAAATACCACCTAGTGTAATTTCATTTCTTCCATTAGCATAAGTTTGAATTTATATTTCTTGCAATTAACTGGATGAATTAGTGTGATCTAGAGTAGTTTCCTTCCTTGTTGATAGAGTAATGATCCTGATTTATTTCTAGTCTTAGATCACATTTAGAGGTGTGACAAACTTCCTTTCCTAGAAGAAACCCTATAAGCAACACCTCATTGTAAAACTTAGATGAGGATGGCATGAGTAGAACTCATATGCTATGCATATAGAATTTTCACCTCCAAGTTTGTACGAACCCTGGGTTGATAGAGTAAAGTTGAGTAGCCTATGGGAGTTGCAGCACTCTTGGTGCAATACCAGTGCACACCAAATGTTCATACTCTATTGAATTATTTTTTCTGGTGTCAAGAAGATAATTCTTCATATTACTTATCAAGAGTTCAAGATCATTCACATAGCATTCAAAAATAACACATGAAGACACACGATATAAGTGGAAACTGCGAAAGGAGAAAGCCATGAATGTTAGGCTGAAAGTGATATGAAGGAAAGTTGCTACTCCTTATTACATCAAATTTTTGTAGGCTCCAACCTACAAGAGGCTTCTACCTCAAAGGAAGCTCAAAATCCCACAAGTTTTCTATAGGCTACAACTCGTACAAGGCTCCTACCTCAACATGGTACAACATGTTCTTTCTCAAACTGCAACATATACGAGAACACAAATTTCTAAGTCACAACATGAAGTTAGAAATGTCGGTTACCTCTAGACTATTTTGTTGTCACATTTATTGTTGAAGTTCTTCTTCTCTTCCACTCTCTCCTTTTCTTCTACTATTGCCCATCAAGTTCCTTGTTCATATTCCTTCTCTTCCGAAAATACTCTTTTTAAATTCTAGGATGTACATTTGATAAAAAAATATTATTGGTTGTTTGTATTCCTTGAGGAATATGAAGTGAAGCATTGTCCCTTGGGCTTACAAAAACTTCTCACTTTTTTTATTTTTAGTTCTGGAAATATTTGTAATATAAAATGGCGTTGTAATATCTCAATCATCCATAATCACAAGTGACAAATCAAATTTGTATTATCTACATTTTTTGTTTAATGGAATATATGAATTTCAACTTTTGTCTTAATATATTATGTCCTACTTGACAAAATTTAGCCTGCATATTTATTAGTATGAAATTTTCACTTCAGATCACTTTCAGCCTTTTACAACGATAGCATTCAACACAAATTACCATCATTAAGGTTAATTTCATCAATGCCACTATTTCCAACACTCTCTTCCTTTCTCTCTCTCCATTTCTCTTTCACCTCTATACCTCCTCTTCCCCCTCCTCTCTCTTCCTTCATATTTTTACCTCTCTCACCTCCCTCTACCTCTCTCACCAAATCTCTCTCTCTCTCTCTCTCTCTACTCCTCTCCCTCTCCCTCTCCCCCCTCCCTCTCTTAAATTTGATCACATTGTATTGTGTTTAAGAGAGTATCTAAATTTAAAAAAATCAATTGGTTGTAAAATATTAAACCTATATTTTGGATCATGCATGTCAAAAAAAATAAAATAATAAAAAAATTAAAAGAATCATGCATTTTCTTTCCTCTATTATTTTTATTTTTAGTCACTTTGCTTGCTCAAATTGCTTGGATCCTTAGTTAACATGGATGTATGTTGTTTCTCAATAATATTATTTATATTATGTAAATTTAGCATATTCATACATATAATTATCATCATTTTTAATTTTATTAAAACTTTGACTGAGCTCAGAGGCTCATTATAAACCCGGTATGAGGGGATGTGTAATTTTTTCCTTCCATCGATGCCACTTTAAAAGAAAACTAAAAATTACAAATTGTGTTCTAAATAGAAAAATAATTTCAGCTACAATTTAAAAAAATAATATGTTGTAAAGTAATTATGAGTAAAAAGGATGTGTAACTCATATGTTTAAATCTTATACTTTTCAAAAATATTTCAACTAGAGATTTAAATAAACTATTTGAAGATGTACTTTAACTTATTTATGTCCATATCAACTCTATCTATATCTATATATAGAAAAAAGCTTTTATGGTTAAAAAATTTATTTGGTCCTATATATACTCTATTTAGCATTAGAAATACAATTTAAACAATGGAAAATAACACATTGTATTTTGTACAGTAAAAAATTTTCACTTGAAGAAATCAGATCCCTCTAGAATCAGGTTAGATCCATACTTATTATGGATATATTATTGTTTAGCAACCTTGTAACCATTGAATTTGACATTATCTAGTTTTTAACTCATAATCTGACATTTTAGTTATTATTTAAAAAAAAAATTACTAAAACAATTATTATTTGAAAAATTTTATTTGTTTTATTTTTTGGAAATAAAATTTATTATGGAAAGTAGTTCCATAAAGAGTGAAAGGGTTGATGGTAAAATTATTCCAAGAACTGAAAGGTGGTTTGACAATTTGAACAGTTACCTCTTCCTTTGAGGATAAGGGACTGATCACACTGAGGAATAGGGGTTCTGTGGAGAAACAGAGGAAGAGAGTGAGGAAATTTTCTAAGCTGGTATAGACCAATGGAAACCGCTCAGCGTTCCTAAATTTTTCTGGTACTGACTGGACTTGTGATCCTGAGGTCACAGTAGAAAGTACTGTCAACCTATACCTCTCAGGTGTGCAGCATGGGGGAAAGAGAAGGACATAATCGCCTCTCTTGAATGTTGAGTAGAAATCAACAACAAATTGCACATTCAGATAAGTATCTTTGCATTCCACTAAATTAAAAACATGAATGTTTTCATTAAGTGTGTTTACAAATATGTACTTAGTTAAATTCAAGGACATCAATTTTAAAGATAATTGTTTGAGAGGGACTGGGATTTTGTATTCCTTTATATTTAAATAACAAGATCTATAATTTATTTGTGAAAGTTATAATGTGTTACTGAGTTCGGTAGTTGTAGAAATGAAAAAAAAAAATATAAAGGAAGAACAATACACAGTCAACCTTAGGGTAAAAGTAGCAAGAAACTAAGAGATGTATTTAAAAGTAAACACAGAGGTAACTGTGTTAAATAAATTACCTAAACTACTGTGATTATACATATAGTGGTGTTATCTTACTTTAGAAAAACAATAAAGAATACTTGTAGAACTAAAGTACAAAAATCAAATCCTGTAAAGTTATGAAAATTATTTGGCAGAGAACTGTCGGTTCTAGACATGAGGTAGGACCTCAAATCCAGAACACAACATTCCTCATGCAAAAAAATATACACGAACAAGTACTGTGGTGGTCCGGACACCAAAACCCAAAAATAAAGGAAAATATGTATGTTAACTTTAAGAAAAATATCTATGCAGAGATAAATAACTGTCTTTTTTGGAAATACATAGAATGCCAGTAAAACATCTAATGTATATGAAAATTCTATCTAAAAACACACTCTTTTAAAGATATAATAATGGAGATGATAATTACTCAAAATGGCCAGAAGCTCAGCTATATATCAAACATATACATATAACACATCTTAACTAACAGGATAGCCATGAGAAATGCTAATACCAAGCATACACAAGAATTGCATTGAGTAAATATACATCAAGTTAAACAAATACAAGAAAATCTTGTAGAATACAGTCATGGTTATACAGAGCTTCACATAAGTAATACCCATAAAAGAAGTTGGGGAAAACTCCAACCGAGACCATAAGAAAATGGTTCAGAGGGCACCCATCTGGGAACAGATCTGGAAGTTAAATTAAGTACATATGTGCATAGTTACAGAAAAATTACAATAAATATCGACTTCGACTCTTATGAGCTAACTAGGACTCACAAAGAGTATGGGATGGTTCTGAAAGCTGAAGTCTAATAACCCTACAGTAATTAAACTAACATGCTGGCGAGCATGCAGGTAAGCGTAATTGACGGAAGAGTACCTGGAGGAATAGAGAGGAGAGATTTTAGCAGAGACATTGTAACCAAGATTATAGATAGTCCAAATTATGGCAAGAGAGGGTACCTGCAAATCCAGAAGGTATGAACCATAAGTGAAGGCTACTGAAACTTATCAAGATTAAACTTAAACGCAACAAAAAAAATGAGTAAAATCGTAATCACATTTACTTGGAGATTAATGGAAAACCCCAACAAATGTTGCTGGCCACCAAGTTGTATGGAACCTGACAATAGAAGTTGAGGGTTAGCATTCGTAAACCAAAATTGTAGAACTTATATGAAAATAATGTCGAAAACAAAGTGAATGGAAATGGGAAACTCAAATTGTGTCTAAAACGAGAATTTTACCTGCATTAGGGACCAGAAATAGCTCAAACCATCTAAGTAAGAACCATGTCTAGAATAACTACTCCAGACTTCCATAATAGCACAACAAAAAAAATCCATTTCCAAACATGAATATCGCGTAGAGGTTTTCTTCCCAAAACTCATCTAATGCAAAGGGCAGAGAGATAACTTCCAATCCTAGGACTTCGATGAAGATGGAATAAACCTGATAAGCAACCGATGGACAAAAACTATTGTAACTATCAATGGAGGTGACGAAGTCCGGCTCCTAAACTCAGAGGTTGTAGAGAAGTTCATCATCCAGCCATAGGAGAATAATGGGAGAAACGGTTAGGGTTTTGGCTTATACTTAGACCCTTCCCGCTGAAAATATCCACAGTCGATCACAAAGAGATCGGACGGAGAGGAGTGTGGTAGATGGCCATCGGGAAATAGAAACACGAAAACAATAATAAAGATCTAAACTCCGATCGTAAAAATTGAATTGTCAGTACTTGTCAATATTTAAATAGTACAAAAATTTAATTTGAGATTTCAGATACATGCGATGACAACTTTCGTATTAAGACCATAGTTTTAACAATTTGACCCATTTTTAGGGGTTTAGAGTGTTGAATTGGCTAGGGGTTTTAGGGTTTAGGGGCTTAAATGGGTTAGGGGTTAACGGTTTAGGGGTAGGGGTTAAGGGTTTAGAGGTTTAGGGTTTAGGGGTTAAATGGGTTAGGGGTTTAGAGGTTTAGTGGGGGTAAATGGGTTAGGAGTTAAGGGTTTAGAGGTTTAGGGTTTAGGGGGTTAAGTGTTTAGGGGTTAGCAATTAGGGTTTAAGGGGTCAAGGGTTATGGGTTGGGAATTAGGGTTTAAGGGGTTAGGGGTTAAGGGTTTAGAGGTTTAGGGTTTAGGGTGTTATATGGGTTACAGGTTTAGAGGTTTAGCGGGTTAGGGGATTTAGCAGTGAAGGATTTTAGGGGTTGGGGGTTAGGGTTTTTGGGGTTAAATGGAATCCACACTTAAATGGGTTAGGTTTTTAGGGGTTTAGGGTGTTGAATTGGTTAGGGGTTTTGGGGTTTAGGGGCTTAAATGGGTTAGGGGTTAACGGGTTAGGGGTAGGGGTTAAGGGTTCAGAGGTTTAGGGTTTAGGGTTAAATGGGTTAGGGGTTTAGAGGTTTAGTGGGGGTAAATGGGTTAGAGGTTAAGGGTTTAAAGGTTAGTGATATGGGTTAGGGGTTAAGGGTTTAGAGGTTTAGGGTTTAGGGGGTTAAATGGGTTAGGGGTTAGGAATTAGGGTTTAAGGGGTCAAGGGTTAAGGGGTTAGAGGTTTAGGTGTTTAGGGGGTTGAATGGGTTATGGGTTGGGAATTAGGGTTTAAGGGGTTATAGGTTTAGGTTTTAGGGGGTTAAATGGGTTAGGGTTGGTTTAGAGGTTTAGGGGGTTAGGGGGTTAGGGGATCTAGCAGTTAAGGATTTTAGGGGTTAGAAGTTAGGGGTTAATAAGGTTAAATGGGTTAGGTTTTTAGGGGTTTAGGGTGTTGAATTGGTTAGGGGTTGGGAATTTGGGTTTAAGGGGTTAGGGGTTAAGGGTTTAGAGGTTTAGGGTTTATGGGGTGAGGGGATTTAGCAGTGAAGGATTTTAGGGGTTAGGGGTTAGGGTTATGGGGGTTAAATGGAATCCACACTTAAATGGGTTAGGTTCTTAGGGGTTTAGGGTGTTGAATTGGTTAGGGGTTGGGAATTATGGTTTAAGGGGTTAGGGGTTAAGGGTTTAGAGGTTTAGCATTTAGGGGGTTAAATGGGTTACAGGTTTAGAGGTTTAGGGGATTAGGGGATTTAGTAGTGAAGGATTTTAGGGGTTAGGGGTTGGGGTTTTGGGGGTTAAATGGAGTCCACACTTAAATGGGTTAGGTTTTTAGGGGTTTAGGGTGTTGAATTGGTTAGGGGTTGGGAATTAGGGTTTAAGGGGTTAGGGGTTAAGGGTTTAAGGGTTAGAATTAGGGTTTAAGGTGTCAAGGGTTATGGGTTGGGAATTAGGGTTTAAGGGGTTAGGGGTTTTGGGGTTTAGGGGCTTAAATGGGTTAGGGGTTAATGGGTTAGGGGTAGGGATTAAGGGTTTAGAGGTTTAGAGTTTAGGGGTTAAATAAATAGATTAGGTTTAAGTTTCATTGAAATTAAGTAATTTATAGGTTAAAAGTTTAGAGGTTTAGTTTAGGGGTTAAGGGTTTAGGGTTAGGGTGGGGTTTAAGGGGTATTAGGGTTATGGGTTGGGAATTATGGTTTAAGGGGTTGATATGGTTAATGGTTTAAAGTTTAAATATTGAGGGGTTAAATGGGTTATAGGTTTAGGAGTTTGGGGTTATGGGGATTTAATGAAACGATTTTTAGGGTTAGGGGTTAGGGTTTTTTGGGGTTAAATGGAATCACACTTAATGGGTTAGAGTTTTTAGGGGTTTAGGGTGTTGAATTGGTTTGGGGTTTTGGGGTTTAGGGGCTTAAATGGGTTACAAGTTTAGAGGTTTAGGGGGTTAGGGGATTTAGCAGTGAAGAATTTTAGGGGTTAGGGGTTAGGGTTTTGGGGATTCAAACACTCAAATGGGTTAGGTTTTTAGGGGTTTAGGGTGTTGAATTGGTTTGGGGTTTTGGGGTTTAGGGGCTTAAATGTGTTAGGGGTTAACGGGTTCGGGGTAGGGGTTAAGGGTTTAGAGGTTTAGGGGTTAAATGGGTTAGGGGTTTAGAGGTTTAGTGGGGTAAATGTGTTAGGGGTTAAGGGTTTAGAGGTTTAGGGTTTAAGGAGTTAAGGGTTTAGGGGTTAGGAATTAGGGTTTAAGGGGTCAAGGGTTATGGGTTGGGAATTAGGGTTTAAGGGTTTAGAGGTTTAGGGTTTAGGGGGTTATATGGGTTACATGTTTAGAGGTTTAGGGTGTTGGGGGATTTAGCAGTGAATGATTTTAGGGGTTGGAGGTTAGGGTTTTGGTGGTTAAATGGAATCCACACTTAAATGGGTTAGGGTTTTAGGGGTTTAGGGTGTTGAATTGGTGAGAGGTTGGGAATTAGGGTTTAAGGGGTTAGGGGTTAAGGGTTTAGGGGTTAGGAAATAGGGGTTAAGGGGTCAAGGGTTAGGGGGTCAAGGGTTATGGGTTGGAAATTAGGGTTTAAGGGGTTAGGGTTTTAGGGTTTAGGGGGTTAAATGGGTTAGGATTGGTTTAGAGGTTTAGGGGGTTAGGGGATTTAATAGTTAAGGATTTTAGGGGTTAGGAGTTAGGGGTTTTGGGGTTTAGGGGCTTAAATGGGTTAGGGGTTAACGTGCTAGGGGTAGGGGTTAAGGGTTTATAGGTTTAGGGTTTAGGGGTTAAATAGGTTAGGGGTTCAGGGTTTAGAGGTTTAGGGTTTAGGGGGTTAAGGGTTTAGGGGTTAGGAATTAGGGTTTAAGGGATCAAGGGTTATGGGTCAAGGGTTAAGGGGTCAAGGGTTAGTTTTCTCCAATAACATAATTCTCCAATCCCATACACTTCTGCTTGGAATGTCACACTTAACATTCCTTTCCTTTTCGGATAATATTCTTTATCCCCTTACATCCATACCTAGGAAAATATACTTCATTTCAATTTAATCTTATGAAACTAAAGTGGAAGATAAGAGGACCCATTCCAAGAAGGGCATCTCACTCAATGTTCAAATAATATTGTTTATCCTCTTACATCCATACCTAGGAAAATAGACTTCCTTTCGAGTTAATCGTGTGAAACTGAAGTGGAAGATAAAGTGACCCATTCCAAGAAGCTCATCTCACTTCAAAAAGTTCTCGAGATTTCCAAGAATTTATAACGATATTAAGGTGCTATGCATTGTCTCCTTTATCACCTCATTGCATTTAGTCAATTGTTTTTTAAATTTAAATTTATTCATTAATTTCAAAAAAAATATTATATATATATATATATATATATATATATATATATATATATAGTTGTTTTTATTTTGATTTATGTTTTAGAATTTTATTTTATTTATATTAATATATCAACTAGTTTTATATAAAATATTTTTAGTTTTTTTATATAATATTGATATTACAAAATATTGTAACAAATTTTATTTAATTAAATCTTCATGTATTTTTTATCATTAATAATAATAAAATAATTTAAAATAAAATTATAATTTTTTTTATTTTTTTATCATTTTTTAATTTTAATAAAGTACTATTAAAATTATATAAAGTACTAATTCTAAAGTACCGAGAGTTTTATATAAAATAAGGTACCAATTCTAACAACTTAATAATTTTGGCGTTTTATTATAGGAATAAAACTCTAGGACGAGAGTTGAAAAAACTCTAGGATGCGAGAGTTTTTAAAACTCTCATGCGAGAGTTTTTAAAACTCTCATTTGAGAGTTTTTAAAACTCTCATCCGAGAGTTTTTCGAGAAATAGAGTTGACTATTTTCTTGGACGAGAAATTAAAAAATTTCTCCCAAATTCTAGCCCTCCGCCAAAAAAGTGTTTCCCAACTTGGCGATTTCACCCATAATTTAAACAATGGAAATAGAAAATTGTATTTTGGACTCTAAAAAGTTTGTACTTTAAAATTTTTTATCCCTCTAACGCTCATGCTAGATGCATACATAAGATGGATGTATAGAAGGTTTAGATAATCTCAAAAGCAATTACCACATTTTTCCTTTTAGATTTAATGAAAAAATGTTATAAAATTAAATTAAAATAAATTATTTTGATTGTGAAATAAATTATGGTTTTTGGGTATGTGGTATTGATAAGCCATGGTATTGGTCCATGGTATTGTAACAAATCCTATTTACAAGTTAAGATTATCCATGGTAAAGTGGGGTGAACATCCATGGTAAAGAACGTCATCAATTGTTATAATATATTTTGATTGTGAAATAAGTTATGATTTTTGGGCATGTGGTATTGATAATTCATGGTTATGGCCCATGGTATTGTATAAACTGTTATTCACAAGTTTGTAATATTAATGACAAAGTGGCGCTGATGGTGAAGAATCTTGTGATATTGTTAGAAAAATAATTGATTGTAAAATAAGTTATGTTTTTTAGCCATGCCGTATTGATAAGCAATGGTATTGATAAGCCATGGTATTAGCCCATGGTATTGTAACAAATCCTATTCATGAGTTAATAACAAGATAAAAATATAACAAATTAAATTTTATTATTTTTATTACTTCAAATTTTTATTATTAATTCAGTCAACATTTAAATGTTTACATCCCAATATTGTGTTTACAATATTTTTAAATTTTTATTTATTACTTTTTAACCTTTTTTTTATTACTTTTATTCTTTTCTTTTTTTTAAGTTGAGCATGACTACATCTTCAACATGTCCAATATTTGACTTCAATAGGAATGGGGAATTGAACCTTCATGGCCTATCCAATACCTCGTGGACTATTAGTTTTAACTTTGACTATGAGTTCTAACTTTTTATTAATCTAGAGAACATTTAAATGTTTACACTCATGCCCCATATCACTTTTAACTTTTAATTAATTTTTTATTGCGCTTAAAATTATTTATATACTTACATTACACCTACATATCTACCATATATTGGGATGTAGAGACGATCACTTAAATGATATATATTTCTAAATAAATAATGATTAAAATTGTTTACATACTTACATTACACCCACATATCTAACCTATATTTGGATGTAGAGATGATCACTTAAATTATTTATGTTTCTAAATAAATAATGAAAAGGTTGTAAATTTCTCAACTAAAATGATAGTAAAAATGAAAAGCTATTTAAAATTTTAAGGAATCTATTTAAAAAAGTAACATGTTAAAAGATAATATCTTAAAATTCAGGTAACTCATAACATGTAATATTTTTTTGATATAGTTTACTTGAAGTAGAATAGATGATAATAGAGCTTTGTGTTAAGACACTCAATGGTATAAAGGCCATTGGTTCAAAACTTGATAAAAAACATCCAGCCATGCTCACATAAATTAGTAAACAAAAAACATGTTTTTCCATATAAACATAAGGTGAATATATTCAATATTAAAATAAACATAAATAGAGTAAAAAAACAAACATTAAAATTACTATCAAAACAACCATATTACTTACTCTCAATAAAAATTTAATTTTTTTAAATAATATATATATATATATATATTATTTTGAAACTCAGTTTCTAATTTGAGAACAACATATGCTTACTGGGTGAACCTTTGGTTTATCCATAACAGCTTCTAAGTGGAACCGTTACAATGTTTGATTTCTTCAAGCCCCTCGCAATGCTTTTCAAAACCAAATCAATAAATAACCTAAAAAAAATAGAAAGATAAGAGCCCGTGGGTTCACCCATCAACGGCTTCTAAGTGGACCCGTTAGGATGTTTGATTTCTTCAAGCCTCTCGCAATGCTTTTAAGGCCAAATAAATAACCCACAAAAATTTGAAAGATAAGAGCCCGTGGTTAATGGTTCGTATTATAATAATTATTTTGCTTAAAAGACGAAGATGTGGGACGTTTGGCTTTTTTAATTGGAAATTTTTGCTTATGGAATTAGTTAAAAAGCGGATAATTTTAATTTTTATATTTAATAATTTAAAATGGTCCTCCCATGATTCTAGGACAAAGTAGGATAATTCTATTTTTATATTTCATTTCCGCGATTTAAAATATCTTTTGTGAAATTTTCAGTCAACTTAAAATAATTGTGGAGGAATTTAGAATCTTAAACAATACCAAAACTCACTTTTGTGGATTACGTCAAATTATTAGAAAGCGAAGTAATTCCCCGTTATAAAAAAATAAAAAATTGAATATATAAATTCATTTTAGCGTAAACCCAACCCTAAAGGGAAATCTCCCACAAATCTATATACTTAATTTGCAGAGAGCCCACTGTTGTGTGCAAGTATAACAAACCTTCTTCGCTGCGTTGTGTGGTGACGAAATCATGGTCGAACATCAGCCGACGTCAGATGCAGTCGAATCTATGGATCTGGTACCAGATACTCTAAAACTTGTAGATGATCCTGCTGGCCAATTTTGGATTTTAAATTCTAGGCCATACACAGGGCATCAAACACCAGCCTCAGCTACATCTAGCGGAATGGATACACCTGCAGTATCTTCTGCTACCTCTGTTAGCTTGGTGGGAGTTGGGCAGATAACTCCAAATCTCGCACAAAACACATTTGGATCTTCAACAAGCACAGGTTTTACTGGTAAAGAAGTTGCAGCGGGATCACAAATAGGGCAACGTGAAATTGGAAGGAGCCAAAATGTTCTTGCTGTTGGACCAACCTCTCTTGGTGCAGATGATTTTCAGTTTCCATCAACTGGCACAGTCGCTGAGCAGCCAGGAGCAGACTTGCACAAAGTGTGGGAGGTAAGACACTTTGCAATCTTTAGCATATGCAGTACCAATAGGAAGCAAAGAGTTACCGTAATTCCAGAATGTATAAGGTTCATATTTAGTGCATGTTCAATTCTTTTCAAGTGCTACATCTTAATATTAGATGTTTCTTGAATCGGTAATTTACGCAGTAAAAAGTGTAGCTATGTTTGTTCTGCGCATGTTAATATTGCTATTGATGTAATAATCAATCAAACAAATATTCTAGTAATATAGAATAGACTTCACCAGTTCGAGGCATTCCTATATCCCCTCTCCGTGGAGAAAGTTACCTTGTTACAAATATGCTGTCATCTATGCTACCTGTCGTATTTCTTTGCTCCCCTCACATCTATAGACCATAGACACTGCGTTTCCTCGGGTTATGTGGGATAGTTTATTAACGTGCTAGCATCGTAAGGATAATGAAAGCTCGAGACTCACAGGGTATGATCTAGACCAACCAGTCTCGTAAAAAACCATTAAAATATTTTTGTTCTTCCCGATGGGATTATATATTTGTTGAATCTAAGTTTGTTACGAGTGTTTTATTTAGGTTTTTGTTATACGTTCGTGTGAAATGTTTTGTTGTATTTTGATCGATTTTGTATAATCACTTTTTAAATGACACCGAAAAGAATTTGTTTTACCCTTGTCATGTGGTGAACAAAATACAGCAAAATTTTAGTAATGCTAATTTTCATAGCCAAAAGCATGAATACAGCAAAATTTTAGTAATGCTAAATTTCATAGCCAAAAGCATGTGAATGAATTTTTCGAAGTAGCGTTTTATGATTTCTGATATCATATTCTCTTTGTAGGGTCTCCTGGGTATGCAAGCAACCAACCACTTTTTTATATGCAGACTTCAGGTGAGTGGACTATGAAAATTGTAAATGTGATTTATGACTTAGAGAGTTATTATTATATAGTGTTAGCATTTATGTGAGAGTAAATAATTGGAGGTAATAAAGATTCTAGTTAAAGGTGTGAAAGTTACTATAGTTAATGGTAACAAGACAATTTTTAATATTTTATTGTGTATTTTTAATAATTTAACATATTTTTTGTAGAGGAAATTTTATTATTTTTAAAAATATGAGGTTATATGAAAAATTATCATAAGTTATATTTAATTGTCATTAGGAAGAGAGAATCGTAACCAAAATAGTACCCTTATAGACAATTGGAAACTAACAAAACTAAACTCAAACTAGTCTGGTTAAGATATTGGTATATTTGGTCATATACATAATGAGTTAGAAAAACAAATCCATAAACATGATGCATCACATGGATCAGCCTACTGGTATAGGGGGCTACTTGTATAGGGGGGTTGTTTGGTTTGGCCAGGGCCTATTAGGTGTTGGAGGGATGCTAAGATGAAGTCCGCTTGCTTTCGGGAGGGCCTATTAGGTGTTGGAGGGATGATGAAGTCCAATGCTCACCAACCTGCAATCTGTCATTTCCGGCCTACAATCATAATGTTTCATTTCCAGCCTGCAATCATAATGTTTCAGGTATCCATAGATACGATTCAAGGATTATAATCCAATAGTGTGTGTCTCAAAAAAAACTTCAACTTCTAGTATAACTATATTGTCTACATATATTAATTAGCTATGACTAGTATGTGTCCCCTCCATAATGTATACTCTACCACCATTTTTGAATATGAGAGAGTTCTTTGAGAAGAGGCTTCCCCTTTATAGAGGGCCAATTTTTCATGAAGATACATAGAAATCATATATATATAAATAATCTTATTTTTCTCAACTTCCACTCTTTTTTTTTTTACTTCAATCTTATATACCCACTGAAAAATTTGCACTTTTACTTTTTGAAAAGATATATAGTTAGTAATTGTATCATTATATATCTCCTTCATCTACAAGTTCACTAGGATATTTGGCCACTGCATTTAGGCATAATCATATGGTTGTGTACCAATTTTTCTCTATAATTTTTTATTCCACTAATTGAAGATGCTGACACTTGGTGTTTTTATTTCAGGCTTTCTACAGAGACGCTTCATCTAAAAAGTGAGTTTTGTTTCTTCCGTTGTTCATCCCAATATTTTGGTTTCTTGTATATATTTCACTAATATGGATTACTGATTACTTTTTTAAAACTTCAGAAATAGATTTTTCCACATCCTCATTGGGAAAGAATGCAATAACATTATTTTTTTGAAGAACCTTTTTCACCATAAGTCTTCCAATATGTAGACTTGATAAATTTTGTTACAAATGGAATTGCAATAATTGGTTGCATGTTATTGAATACCAATTGGTTGCATGCATTATTGAATATCTCGAGAAGTAAGATAAAATGAATCAATAATAAATTTTCTACGTGGACATAATTGAATTATGAGTGTTTAGTGTTCATAGGTGTTCATAATCATTCTCATAATTTTCCATACTAATTCTCTTATGAATTGGTTTATACTCATTCCTATGTGACTTAGTTACTAAAGCCATGTTTGTCCATTTAATATTTTATTGACTCATAGTCCTTGTGGCTAGTTTAGGTCACTAATGAATAAAAGTATAAAAGTGGTTGTCGTACTTACCTAGCATGCAAAAATATATATAATTGGTTGTTCTACTTGTCTGGCATGAATAGTTTTGAATTGCAAGTTCTTCCATCACTAGATTAGCTATCAATTCTTTTGTACGAAAAATTGAAATCTTGTTTCATTTAGAGATTTCTCTTCCACATACAAATTAGATGTTCTTTGGGAGAGTTTTAAATCCTTGTGACCTTATGATGGGTACATGTAGATGTCTTCTTTTATAACAAAGGTTTTATTTATCTATTTGATAAAAAAATTGTACATTACTTTATCATTGTTAATACCAAGCAAATTGTTCTCATTTTGTGTAGTAGAAGTATAGATCTAATTGAACAATTCTTTTTAGCCAAAACCCTTTCCTACATAGCTTACTTTTTTTCTATAAAGAATTTGAATGTCTTTTCCTTGATTTGATTACATTATCTTTCTTTAATGGGTTTCTTTTGTAATGGTAGCTTTATGAAGGTTTCACATTCAATTTTCATAGATTACTCTCATTGTAGTCTTCACTTGACTTGTCCATAACCCTCCATCTCATGTTCTTGTTGAAGGTTAGCTATAAAAACATATTTCATAATATGATATGTCTTACCAATTTTTTATTTCCCTTCTCTCTTCATATCAAGTGTCTTATCTAACTACCATAATAGGTATTTTGATACCAATTTGGTTTTTTCATGTCTTCCTCCATTGAAAATCTTCTTGTTGATTTGGGCTATTTCCAACATTCATTTTATTTATTTAGGCTGACCTCCCTTGTCTATTTTGTCATCCATATTTAGTGGATGAAGATAAATGCATAATAGATGTGGATCTTCACCCCATTTCCTAAATTCTAGTATCCTAATCACATGCCAAACTTCTTATCCCTTTATGCTATCTCCTAACATATATAATCAACACTAAATTGCCTCCCTAAAAATCCATATATAAGGACATAAAAAAGATGAGATGCACTCCAAATTGTGTACAAAGGAGATGCATTGATATTGTTTATTTTATCCTTATATATTCACATAAATAGATGTTCTTCTATAAGTTATACAACATTACCCCTTCAAAATATACAACCATATTACATTAAGGTATATCATATACATTCATATTTTTTATTTTAACTTTAGAAATAACAATAAATATATATTCTTCTTTTAAGTTCTACAAAATTTCCCTATGTTATCCTTAATTATTTTTTTCTTCCCTAACTAAACTATTTTTTGTAAAACACTTTTAAATATCCTAACTTTCTAGGCTATTGGAATTCAAAGGTATCTCCATTACCTAATTCAAACACAATTCAAACTCAATCCATTTCAACATTAAAAAAAAGATTCAAACATAACCTAAATTAGATTTCTTGAAATTAAATTTTTTCACTAAATTCAGACATGACAAAATTGTAGCCTCCATAAACAACTCCTTCTGGATATTCAATCTCATAAGTCTAATATGTCACACCTATTATAATTTTTTGGTTACTTCTACTCCTGCTTACCCTTGATCTAATATTATCTTACCTGCATTAAATTCTACCTCAAATATCTGTTATAGTTTTCCAATCCATTTTATTATGTCTTAAGTTTTGCGATAAAAATGTTGGTATGGTACAGTACCCTACATAGTAATCCTTTTGATATAGTGATCGAGAATAGTATCTAATTGATCCTTAACTAACGTAAAGAGGAAAGAACGACAATGGAGTGCATATAGAATGGCTATGTTAACGAGTTTCAGAAACCAAAATGTTTTTACTGAGAAATTATTATACCAAAAACTTTTACTGAGAAAACTTTTACTGTTTTTACTGAGAAACTTTTGTAAGATTGGTACCGAGATATATTTAATTAATCTTCTAGGTAGTGTACTTACACAACAATGTCCAAGTAAACTGACCAAAATGTCATGAATATTTGTGTTTGACAGAGTTGAAGTATTTTGGCAGATCTATTCTATCTCTATAAATGTCATACTTTGTACCTAGATTATGTTGTGTACCTAGACTTATGATGTCATACTCATCCTACGAGAACCTAATGGTGCAAACCTTTTATTGTGCAGTATTGCCTCGGATTGGCCACCTGCAATGGATATAGAAAGTCTTGTTCCTCTGGATGAAGTGAAAAGCGAGTATGGTTTTAAATACTTTATTAATATTTGCATTCTACGAAAAAATCTTATTTTTTCTTTCAATTTGTGCTTAACCTACTTCATGATTTCAGAAAATACGGAGGAAATCCAATGTTCCTATCATTCAGTGCACTTGATCATCATAGCGTCTTAGAGACCCTCGCTGAGCGTAAACTTGTAAGTATAGCAGAGATGCCAGTCTTGATTACCTTTCGTTTCTGCACAAATAGAAGTCATGGTGCCTTTTCCTCTTTCTTTTTCTCATAATTGTTTTAATGAACTATCTTTTAGAATCAGTTTGAGGAATGGAAATAATAGATATAAATAAACTAAATAAGGATTAGATTAGAAATAAAAACTTCTTTTTGTCATATTAAATGTGCATGTATAATTCTCAGGTTTTTATCATTTTTTACCTCAATTAGTTGATAATAAGTTGGAATTTTATTTTTATATTTATTAAATTTTTTATTTATTTTACTATAAATACTTCTTATAATAACAAGGTAGTGTGTTTCATGAAAGTGTTTGAACCTTCCATTGCATCACTTTATCTAGTAATAGGAGAATATCATACCCTTATTAAGGTTTAGAGAGTAGATATTATTAAATTTAATAAAAATAAGTTGAACTCTCTTTATAATAATGCGTTTAATAAGTACAAATATAGATACACAAATGTTGTCTTAAGATAGACAAACTATATTGTGTTGGAGTAAGATAAATGCATAATAGATGTGGATCTTCACCTCTATTAAAGTATTCAGCTATTTGTTACACTCCTTCGTTTTCATAATGGATCACCCTTTCCATGATCCATCATGTGAACTTGGGAAAATTTCCTACTCTGAGTGATGGTAACAGTTTGAAAGTTTACTAATGCCTGTAGGTTTTGCTGTAAAATAAAAACTTGAGTGGCCATGTTCGATTCTCGGAGCTGCATATTAGTAGGGGTCTTGGAGTAATTTTCATAGTCACCTCATTGGGAATCGATCATGTGGACTAATGGGCTCACTCGGATGCACCAAGAACTTGGAATTAATTTATTAATTTCCTACTCAAGGTAATGCTAAGGGCTTGGAAATTTACTAATTTTTGCAGGTTTTTGTTGTACCACAAAACCTAAACATATTGGGCACAAGCAATTAATGAGCCAAAAGAATATCTAAACCATAGACCAACCTAGAAGCTAACTATTTGGAGAGAATCTCTCACATTCAACTAGGCCTAGCAAAATCCTAGAAGCATATGACATTCATCTTGATCTAACAAGAAATTAATGAGCCAAAAGAACATCTAAACCATACACCAACCTAGGAAGCTAACTAGTTGGAGAGAATCTCTCACATTCAAGTAGGCCTAACAAAATCCTATAAGCATATGACATTCATCATGATCGAACAACCTCCAAGAAACTAGGAGCAAAATCTTCTCATAGAGAATTGTCTCTACTTAATAATGATCCATAATCCAAAATATAAAATATGATAAGTAGGAGCTACATACTCTAAAAATTACCCTTAATGAATAGGTCTAACAACCCCCTAGAAACTAGCAAGAGACTCTTTCATAGAGAACTATCTCTACCTAATAATGATCAATACTCCTAAGAATAAAGTATGATCACACACGTAAGAGAAGTAGGAGTTACATACTCTCACACTCCCCCTTATCAATTTCCTTTCTTCTATTAAAGTATTCAACTACTTATTCTGTGTAGCCAATACTTCACTATGACTTTAAGAACGTCATCAATAGAAAAATTTAACACTAGTAAAACCTAGTCCTTTAACTTTGTACCTCGATCATGCACACATCACCAAAGTGTTGAAATCTATATAAAGAGACAATATGGTACCCAACTATTTAAACTACTTGTTTACTTGGACATTCTTTGTGTACATGGTTCTTTCAACCTATTTATGAACTCCCCTAGAATCTAAAACTTCACCTTCCAAAGATTACAACTGTTAATTTTGGGCAACTAGGTCCAAACTCCATGTTGTACTGCTCAGATGATGATGCCAATGTTCTTATTGGATTCCTCTTTTGGATAGGTGCAAGATCGATCTAAATATCATCTTGATCGGATGAGGAGAACATTTATTTTGAATTTATTCCGCTTATGTGCAAGGTTGGCCATAATTGTAATGTAGGCTTGGAGCCCCAAGAGATGTGTCACACACCCTCACAAATGCATATCTATTGGAAAGACTTAGAGTTCATTTCATCATCCACTCATCACACACTTCTCACTTTTGTTTGTTTGGTTCGATAATCATTTGGAGGCTTCTCTTCTCACACATGTGAAACATCAACTAGGGTTTCTATATGGATCTTCCTAGGGTTTCAACACAGATTGGACGAGTGTTGACTTTGGTCAACACTGAGTTCATTTGACCTAAAACTCCACCAAAATGTTGATTTCTGTAGTTTGCATTTTTTGGCACAAAAATCGAGGCTAGACATTGACCTTTGACCTACTGTGTTGACTTTATGCTATAGCTGTTATGTGTTGACCGTTGACTAGACATTGTAGACTTTTGTTGAATTTGTGTTGACTTTTGTGGAGCTGTCTTGAGTGTTGTGCGACACTTCTGGTTGGTTTTCCGTGAGGAGACTTTGTTGGTTGAAGCATCCTGTTAACCACCATAACACACTACAACACATATATTTTTCTAATTAAGTTAATTTTATTTTTGGTTTGTCTTCCGTCGATCTATTGGTATGTTCTATCGGCATTTTACTTTCATATTTTTGGGATCTAAGCTTCTTTGATCGATCATATAACTTTGTAAAATTCTTTCGGTAAAATTCCATTGCATGTGATTATTACCAAAAGAATTTTACAAATTTTACTTTCATGTTTATGTGATTGCTATTTGGTATCGTGTTTAAAGTAAAGTTTCATCAAGCATAGAACATCTTCTAAAGTTTACATGGTTTTGAAAGTTAAGGTGAAGACAAAGCCCAATTTTGAGTTGAGAGAAATCACCGAAGGAGTAGCATATGTAAAGGACCCATGGGTACCTCAAATTATAATGGCTTCAAGGCTGATGATGAGTCGATTGGTAAGTCTGATAATCATGCTTGGAAGATGTATTTGGACTTGGTCTTGGAAGATCAAGAGGTCATGGACTATGTGTAGGGTAAAATCCAAGAGCCTCCATCATCTGCATCTGCTGCCACAAAGACGAGGTATAGAAAAGGAGAAATTAAAGCTATGTTCATCATTCAGGATTCCATCGACAAAAATTTGGTTGCTTACATCTCTGAGTTGGGCACATCTAAGGAGATGTATTATAAGTTCATCAATATGTTCAGGGGAAACAATGAAAATCAAGTCCTTTTCTTTAAGAACCAATTTAAGAATCGTAATAAAGGAAAGGATGAATCTGTTCAATCCTATTTTCTGAAGTTCACTGAAATCAAGAATAATCTCCTCGCCATTGCGGAAACAATAGTTGATTGAGAAATGGTTCTCACTATACTTGGAGGTATCCCCTCTGAATGACATGTATTCATTAATACCATTCTCAATGCTAATGTGATTCTTGATTTTAATGAAGTATTGTCAAGATGCACTCAATAGGAGACAAGAATGATGGAATATGAAAATGAAGGAAATGTTTCCTTCACCGCTCATGCTAAGAAGAAGAATAATGGTGATCCGAGGAACCATAGAAGAGCAGGGTCCAAAAGAAAGAAAGGAAGATGTTACACATGTAACATGTTTTGCCACTATGCTAGATAATGCCTTAATAGAAGGGATTCTCGAGGGGATGATGACAAAAACAACAGGGGGAATGAAAATCAAAGAAACAACAGGTTCCAAGGAAAGAGGGAGGCTCCCTCTAGTTGTAATGGAAATGGACAACCTTTCAAAAGGTCAATAAATTCCAGGTATGAAGAATCAAATGTCGTTAACAATGAAATAAATGAATTCATTCTTCTATCTTCCCTCTCTACTGCATCTCCACCCAACACCTTGAATGTCTAGTTGATTTATAGTGGTGCTTCAAGGCACCTCACTAGTTTTAAATAATCCCTCTCTAATTTGATTTAGAAGGATACTAATATGCAAATTATCCTTGGAGATAATGCCAACTACCCTATGAAAGTGACAGGGACTGTGACCCTCCATTTATCTCAAGGTCAAGTCCTCCGTTTGTAAGATGTATTGTATGTACCTAATTTGAAGAAGAACCTTGCATCTATTTCGGCCAAGGAAGACAAAGGTTTCAAGGTGGCATTCGTCGATGGAAAGGTACACATCTAGAAGAAGAGTTTCAAGGAAGCTCTTACTATTGGTTTTAGAATTGATACAATGTACTAGGTTGGAGGAAGTCCATTGGGGGATATGACATGTGATACAATTCGTTAAACTGAATTATGGCATTGAAGGTTTGGACACATTCATTATAAAGCCCTTCTTGAAGCAAGGAAGGTGGTGAAAGGGATGCCCAAATTAAAAAATTATCATAAAGGTGTATTTCATGGTTATGCCAAAGGAAATAATACAAGGGGAAAATTCCCCTCGAGTGTCACAAAGACATTTGATCTCTTTCAATTGATTCATTCTTATATATCTGCTATGTTTCCTGTGACATCCTTGGGAGGATGTTCTTATTACATGACGTTTATAGATGACTTCTCTCGCAAGACCTATATATATTTCTTGAAGAAGAAGGATGAAGAGTTCAGGTGATTTCGTACCTTCAAAGCCTTAGCGAAAAATTAAACAGGAAAGAAGATCAAGATTTTGAGGATCTATAATGGCACTAAATATGAGACAGCCGAGTTCAATAAATTTTGTAGAGAAGCTGGCATCAAGTGGGAGACCACAACTATGTATACTCTTGAGAAAAATGGCATTGCTGAAAGAAATAATAGGACCATTGTGGAAGATGCCTATGCCATGCTATGTGACTAATGTATTCCGACGTTTCAGTGAGGAGAAGTTGCGAACACTACTGTGTACATACAAAATCGATGCTCGAATTCTACTCTAGACTCCAAAACTCTCGAAGAAGTCTTCTCTGGTAAGAAACTTGATGTTTTTCATTTTAGAGTTTCTGGTTGTCCCGTTTACTTTCATGTGCCAAAAGAGAAGAGAATAAAGTTGGATTCTTTTGGGAAGAAGAGAATGTTTGTGGGCTACAGTGAAACAGTGCAGGCTTATAGAGTCTATGTGCCGGGTCAAAGAGAAGTGGAGATATGCCACGATGTTACCTTCGATGAAGATGGTTTGCTTAGGAAGGTGATAAATCTTCTGAGCTCCAAGGAATACCATGATGTAAGATTAGGGAAGCAGGAAGAGCCGAAGGATGAGATGATGCCCGATGTTGAAGGACTGATGGGCCCTGTTCAATGAATAGAATACCCTCATGGCTCCAGGATACTCTCAAGGATTCTGAGAAACATATGGTCCCAAGGGGGACATTCCGTGAAAGAAAGAAGCTGAATAGATACGAAGGGTATCTAGCAACCATGAGTGCAATCGTACAATCTGAGCCTGCATATTTTTAAGAAGCCGTATAGTATCAAGTATAGAAGGATGTTATACATGAATAGTACGAGTCCATTATGAAGAATGATATTTGGAATGTGGTTCTGAGACTGGAGGACAAAGATGTTGTCACCTCGAAATGGCTCTACAAGATCAAGCATGGATCTAATGGTAGTGTTGAAAAGTTGAAGGCAAGATTCATTGCTTGAGGCTTCTCTCAAAAGGAAGGCATAGACTATGATGATATATTTGCATCTATGTCTCTCTATACCACCATTTGATCTATTATTTCCCTTTTTGATACGCAAGGATGGAGTCTTCATCAGATGGATGTGAAGGCCACTTTTCTGCATGGTTTAATAAAGGAAGAGGTGTATGTGGAGCAACCTCTGGGGTTTGAAGTCCATGATAGAGACTCTCATGTATGCAGGTTGAATAAAGTCCTTTATGGGTTGGAGAAAGCCCCAAGGGCTTGGTATGAGAGGATAGATAACTACTCAATGAAGCTGGACTTTACTCGAAGTAATGTTGATCTCAACCTTTACTTCAAGGTTAATAAAGAAAAGCCTCTCATTTCGGTTCTATATGTGGACAATCTCTTCCTGACAGGTGTTGACCCTCTTATGCATCAGTGTAAGAGGGAGCTCACTTTTTAGTTCGAGATGAAAGCCCTACGACTGATGCATTACTTCCTAGGCTTGAAGGTCTTGCAGAGACCTGATGCTATTTTCCTCACTCAAGGAAAATACATTATGAAGTTGCTGGAAATATTCAGTATGGTGGAATGTAACTCTGTGTCGACACTGATGGAGATGAAATTTAAGAATTTGAGTGGAAATGTTTTTGGACCCATGCTAGTTAATCCTACCAAGTATCGAAAACTCATAGGGGCCTTGATGTTCTTAGTGAACACCCGTCCGAACGTATGTTTTGCAGTGAACACGTTGAGTCAACACATGGTTGATCCTCATCACATTCACTGTGTTGGTGCCAAGAATTTGTTGGGATATATTCGGGGCATGATAAACCATTGGCTGAAATACAATGTTGGGAGTTTGAGCCTCCATGGAAATACTGATGCCAATTGGGCTGGCAGTGTGGTGGATCACAAGAGCACATCTAGATGATATTTACAGTTGTGTCTGCTTTGATATCTTGGATGAGCAGGAAGCAGAAGTCGGTAGCTTTGAGCACTACTGAGACCAAATACATTGCAACAAGTATGGCCTATTGTGAGGCTATTTGGTTTCCAAATCTATTCAGTGAGTTGTTCAGACATGTTGTAGATACCACCGTCATCCTTTCCGATAACCAGAATGGGAGTTTTTTTTGTCAGAGAATCCCATTTTCCACGATCGATCCAAGCATATTGATACCAAGTACCACTTTATCCAGGATATGGCACAGCGAGGCGCCTTAAGGCTCGATCATATAGGAAATGATGAGTAGGTCACGGATATTTTCACAAATCCCTTGGGGAAGGTCAAGTTCCTAACCTTTTGTGAGAAGCTTGGAATCGTGGAACGACCCTATTCTGAGGATCATGTTTGATGATGAGCTCTGGGAGCTCCAGGGGGTTTTGGGGATAGCTTCTTGGAGCTATAAGAAACCACTGGGCTAGGCTTTCTAAAATTTGTTGGTGTGCTTTTGCTCTATCGTGAAGATATTGAGTTTGTTCATCTCTCTTTGATCTATGCCCCAAATGCATTCTACCCATGGAGTCCCAAACTCATGGGAAGTACCTCTCATCTTGGCCAATGTGGTGGGAAATGTGGATAGAGACTGATAGCAAGACCGATGGACACATCTAAGATTATCGTACTCTCTATGTCTAGGATGGCACATTTCCAACCACTTGATATGGGATCAAGTCTAGTGAGGTTTCAGACGTCCAAATGACTTTGGACCAGTTAAACTAACTTCGGGCTAGTTTGAGACCCCTTTTGAGTCCTATAGAGGTTTTAGACCTCTGAGGTGACTTCAGATTAGCCAAGAGTAATGTCTTTGTGGCTCACCATTTGAAATAAAGAAGCCAGCAGAGAAGGTTACAGAGGGATGACGCACAATGTTTGGATGGCACAGGTGGATGGAGTTCTACATAGTTGAGAGGGAGTGTTAATTTTGGGCAAGTAGGTCCAAAATCCATGTTTTACTGCTCATATGATGATGCCAATATTTTTATTGGATTCCTCTTTTAGAGAGGTGCAATATCAATCTAAAGATCATCTTGGTCGGATGAGCTGAACATTTATTTTGAATTTTTTCCACTTATGTGTAAGGTCAGCCAAAATTGTAATGTAGGCTTGGAGCCCCAACAAATGTGTCACACACCCTCAGAGATGGATATATATTTCATATAATTGGAGTTCATTTCATCTTCCACTCATCACACACTTCTCTCTTGTCTCTGATTGGTTCGATCATCATTTGGAGGCTTCTCTTCTCAAACGTGTGGAACAACAGCTAGGGTTTCTGTGCAGATTTTCCTAGGGTTTCAGTGCAGGTTTGACCAACGTTGACTTTGGTCAATGCTTGGTTCATTTTACCTCAAACTCCACCAAAATTTTGATTTCTACAGTTTGCATTTTTTGCAACAAAAACCAAGGCTAGACGTTGACCTTTGACTTACTGCGTTGAATTTTTGTTGCTGTTGTTCTGATATGACTGTTGATTGGACAGTGTTGAATTTTGTTGACTTTGGGTTCACTTTTGTGGATTTGTCTTGAGGGTTGTGTGATTCTTCTGGTTAGCTGACCGTGAAGAGGCTTTGCTAGTTGAAGCATCATGTTGACCATCGTAATGCACCACAACACATATTTTGTTGATCAAGTTAAATGTATTTTTGGTTTTTCTTCTGTCGATCTATTAGTATGTTCTATCAAAATTTTACTTTCATGTTTATGTGATTGCTATGTAGTATTGGATTTAAAGTAAAGTTTCATCAAGCATAAAACATCTTCGAAAATTTGCAACAACCAACAATATGTTCCACTCATAGATCCTAAAACCCCCAAATAGTCCATTCCTTCATGTTTTAAAGAACATCTTAATACATGTTGTTGAACTAAATAAGATAAATTACCAATTCATTAGATGCACATGATAAAGGGATATGCATATATCCTTAGGTATTATAGCCATATTCCCTTTTCATGTTACATAAATATAGAAACATACAACAAACTCCAACTCTTGGAGATAGAAAGTACAAAACTATTGAAGGACCAATATGTGACATTAAAAAAACAAAAAAAAATTCTAGAAATAAAATGTGTAGATCACATTTTGTTATACACAATTTTATTTTACTTTTCCACTACCATCCAATCTCCATTGGTTCCATAACCAATATCCATTGTCTCCATAATTCTTCTAGAGGAACTACCAAATACATTCCATGTATCAAGCTCTAAATATATCTTTGTCATATCTAGGACATATTTGTGTTTCTTAGTTCAATCTCATCATTCCAAACCAAAAATTTAGTCCACAATAAATAAGTGGTTTTCTCAAGCAAGAATAATGCAACTCGCCTCCACTTTAAAACTAGGAAAGCATTCAAGTTCCAACACTCACTGTTGAGATATTAATATCACTATCTGCTAGGTGTCATCACACTTGACCCTCTTGTTTGCTAGGCATCATAGACAATCTATTTTTACTTCACTTTAGTTGAGTTATACTTCATCCATTTATTGTTGATGTTTTCAATGTAATCTATTTAGCTATTTTGAATCTTGATAAGGGAAATCTATGCTCCACATTTTAGTTTTCAATTCTGGTCATGGTATCATATATTCTGATCATTCGATACTCCATGGAGAGCAACATAGACGAAGAATTCAAGGAGGATAAAAATCCTACTTTGGTTTGAAGAATCTACATCCATGAATTTGGTTCTGTGGAGAAGACAAAACACATGCTTATCTAATTTTAGTTGAAAAATAAAACTGAATTAAGAATGCATCTTTCAACAATGACCAAATGATTTCATTGTCATACACTTACGAAACCCACCTTTTCATAGTTGTAATGATGCACATCAACATCATGAAGTGTGGTGCCAAATTTAGAGAAGGTCATGACTCATTACCTCATGGAAGAAGGCTCCAGAAATTTTGGAAGGTTTATTTTTTTCGGATGGTCAAACAAAAGTTCTTTTTTTGTAGCCCATGCCTTGTACTTAGAAGAGGATCCTCTACATTATTCATTTTTAAACAAGGCTTCATATTTTTTAAAAGGAAATTGAATTTCTTTAAAAAAAATACTTTATGTTAAATTTAAAGGAAGAGGTTCTATTAAAAATTCCTTAGTCATTGATGACCTTTAAAAAGGGATTAATCATATTTTTTGAAGGTGATTATTAAAAAGGAGATTAGTTTAAAAGGTATTATATTTTTTTAAAGGGTATTTAAAGGATTGGAAATATTTTTTTTAAATGAGGATTTTTTTTTAAAAACCCTCGATTTAGAATGTATTTGATTCAAATTTTTTAAAGCAGATTTAAAATATATATATATATATATATCTTAGAAAGAAGGTTGTAAAAAGGCACACACGCCGCACATTTTTTACAAAATTCCTTCTTCGAGCCCCTTGCGAAAAACCCTGGCTCTTGTTGGAAAAAATTATGAGTTTTGGTATTTAAGAATGAAGATATTTAAGCAAGCCCAATAATGCTTGGATACCTTTCGAAACGATTATGTAGAGTTGAGCAAAAAAAAATTAGAGACCATGAACAATAATCAAAGAAATTTTATTGTAGAACTCAGAAAGAAAGAGCACATAGCCAAATGTTGGATACCAAACTCAGTAGATGACTCTATCTTCAACAAAAGAATTGACACATCAAAGGAAAAATAAGCTTGGGATATTTTGGAATTTGCATATCAAGGTAATGATAAAGTGAAGACAGTTAAATTACATACATTGACCTCTTAGTTTGAAACCCTAAATATGACTCACACAGAGAAGGTGGATAACTTCATGACTACAGTCATCGGAATAGTCAATCATATCAAAATCATTGGTGAAACCATTACAGATCAGAAGATTGTTGAAAAATTCCTTCGAAGCGTGCCCGAGAAATATGACATGATTGTAAAATCCATTCTTAAATCAAAATATTTTACAAATTTTTTAGTAGAAAAATTAATTCAACCACTTATCGCACACAAGACGAGACTCAAGTTAGAAAAAGATTCAATGGAGCAAGCTTTCAAAAAACAACTCCCTTTTGGAAGAGGAATTATGAAAATTCTAATGTCATTATTGAAAAAAATAGGGAACTATGAAGATGAATGTAGAAAGAAACAGTTTGATGAGAAAAGAGGCAATTTCCATCTCACCAACAATGAAGGAGAATCCTATGAAACAATGTATCTTTCCGGTCATATTTTTTAACACACTCACAACAAGGATCTTTTGTTGTTGCATAGTGGCTGTAGAAATCATATTACATGTAGCAGAACTATGATTTCTTATATTTATTCTTCGATAACATTAGAAATTAGTCTTGGAGATCGTTCTTGAATGAAAGTTGAAGGAAAAGGTACTATCCATGTTCTTACCAAACATAATCAACAAAATGACATATCTAATGTTTATTATGTTCCACATTTGAAGCAAAACCTCATTAGTGTACGAAAACTAATGAAACATGGTTATGATGTAATATTTCAAGGGAACACATGTTATATTTGTGGAAAATCTCCCAATATAAGAATCATAACTAACATTGGAAAAACCAAGAATAGGATGTTGAATCTTAGATTTCGGAATCTCTAACAACCTTTAGTCCACAATGTATCAAAAATATATGTGTTTCAACTATGGAATTATAGATATGGCCACATCCCATTCAAAATTCTAAGTATGCTTTAGAAATATTCAATCATCATTACTCTCCCTAATATCAATGAAAAATAATGTAATTGTGGAATTTGTGTTCTATCGAAGCATAAAACATAATGAATTCAAATATTTTTGTCAACAAAAAAGAATCATAATGCATAACACAACAAGATATACTCCACAACATAATGGGGTAGCATAAAGGAAAAATTATTCGATCATGAACTTGGCCAAATGTATTCTTCGTGAGAAGAAATTGTCAAATAACTATTGGGATGAAGTGGTTTCGATAGAAGTGTATGCTTTGAAGAAATCTACAACAACTAGTGTCCAAGATAGAGTACCTCAAGGAGCATGGGATGGTAATAAGGTAAATGTATCTAACTTTAGAATTTTTAGATCAGTATTTTTTTCACATGTTCCTAAGAATATAAGAAATAATCTTGATGATAGGAGTGAAAGATGTATTTTCATAAGATATAGTCGACAGTCAAAGGAATACAAAATTTACAATCCAATTACCAAGAAGTTTATTTTAAGGATATATGTCAATTTTTTTTTAAATAAATCTTGGTACGATCATGTTGATGAATCTTCATATCATTATTTTTATCCACCACAACCACCAACATTGCAGGTTCAAGAAGAGTCAAACCATTCTAAAAATTGTACAACAACAAGTAGTGAATCCACCAGCCTTTCAAAATCTTCAGAAGAAAATCATAAAACAAGAAGCTTAAAATAAATATACGAGTAGCAGCATGAGTTTGACTAATCAATTATTTCATCTCAACCAACCTATTTTTAAGAAGGAGATAAAGAAAAGCATTGTGTCGATGCAATGAGCAAATACTTTGTTTCCATAGAGAAGAACCGAACCATTGGGTTACTGAGACAATCTATAACCGTGTTCTCCTTTCCCTTGATGTATCTTATCTCAAAGTTAAACTCACTAAGTGTATCCAGCCCTATAACTTTCTTGGAAAATAGATTGGGCTGGTCAAAGAAGTAATTCAACCCACTGTGATCACTCATCAAGATAAAATTCCTCCCAAGAATATATTGTCTCCACATCTTCAATGCATGAATTCTCATCAACATCCTTGACTCATATCGTACCACCTTCCATTTTTTCATAAGGAATCCACAAAGTCCTTCCTTGAAATCATCTATACAAACCAAAACCTCCTTATTATGATCTTCAATATTCAAGACTTTAAACTAACTACACATTGTTTATTCCATTCAAAAATATTGAATTTTCTCTAAAAATATGTAATAGGTTAGCCAATCCTTGAGAATTTCCTGATGAACCTTCTATAATAACCTTCTAGTCCCATGAATGGTCTCACCTCATACACATTCCTAGGAGTTGGATGCTCCATGATATATTTTATCTTTTATGGGTCCACTCATATCCCTTCTTTGGAGACAACATGTCCTAAGTAATGAATCCAGGACTAAAATAAAATACACTTGTTGAGTCGAACATACAATTGATTCTCTGTCAACAATCTCAACAATTTTGTTAGGTGCTCTGCATGCTCTTCCTCATTCTTGGAGTAATATATCAATATGTCATCAGTAAAAACTATCACAAACTTGTCTAGATAAGGACACAACACAATGTTTATAAAACATATGAAAGAAGCTAGAGAATTGGTAAGATCAAAAGGAATCACCATAAACTCATAACGTACATACCTCGTACAAAATGTCGTTTTGTAGATGTCTCCTTCTTTGATGCACACCTGATGATATCATGATATAAAATCAATCTTTGAAAACAATCTAGCACCCTTCAACTAATCAAACAATTTGACAATCGTAGACAATGGATACATTTTCTTGGTATTCACCTTTTTCAATTGTTAGTAATCAATGCAAAATATGATAGCACCATCCTTCTTCTTTACAAACAATACTAGTGCACTTGAAGGTGAAACACTTTGCCTTATGTTTACTTTATCAAACATCTGCTTAAGTTGCAACTTAAATTCCACCAACTCTAGAGTACTCATCTTGTATGGTGCGATAGATGTCTGTGTTGCTTCCAACATCAATTAAATATAAAATTATACCTCTTTATGAGGAGGAATTTGTAAAATATCTACAGGAAATACATCCTCAAACTAGTGCAAAACAAGGTACCTCATTAGGAATTCATCATCCTCAATATCTTTCCCTTTGTTACTAGAAATATCAACTATAAACAATAAATACCCCTTCCTATGGATGTGTTTTGTATTCATAGCTTTAATCATTCTCACTGATATAGGATTCTTCTTTCCTTTCAAGATTATCCTTTCCCTATAATTATCTAGGCTCTCAATAGCCTTTCATTTTAGTTACCTTTGTCCTATGAATGAAAAACCAATCGATGCCAAAAATCATACAAAATATGAAAACTCAATACATATTGGAAAAACAAATGTGAAGACCCACTACATTATGTCTATCGAGGAAATGAAAAGGAAAGGATGAAACCAGTATCAATCAAGAAAAATATCCATGCCAATGATAAAACATAATCAAGGAACCACATGCATATACCATGCATCCAAAAACTAAAAAGGAGATCACACATGTAACCTCTAACCTACAATGTATGCTTGTTGTAGCTACTAATCCAACTGTCTCATTGCACGCTCTTGCTTTCCATTTCTCGCCCTCTACTTTCTTGCTTATTTTATTTTCAATCCAAGTGATTTCTAGAGTGCCCCAAGAATTATCTAAGTGTGCAAGAGTATGAGAGAAGAAGAGTGTAGAATGATAGAACCAAAACATAACTCACAAAAGTTGTAATGACCCAAAAGATATGAATTGTTTTTGTGATGCCTTTTAATCATTGATGTCTCATGCTGACATCCCTCAGAGACTACAAATCAATGTTGCATGAAGTGGGGATGATGTAGGGACACGAAAGCATCATTTCTAGAAAATATAGGAAGTGAAGCATCTTAGAAGCATCTTTGTGTGTGTGTGTGTGTGTGTGTGTGTGTAATGTTTTTTTGCATTTATATTAAAAAAGCATCGCAAATACCAAATTGGTTGTAGAATACATGAAAACATGAATAATTTTATGTAAATAACGATAGCTATAGAATCCATAATTCCATTTTACATCAATGATTAATTATTCGAGAACCAACCATCTAAATTATGGAAATTAAAAACATCCACCAAAGTTTTAAGCATATGATAAAACATAAAACATTCATAATATAAAATCAACAAACATTCAAGTAACGTATCTAGCAAGTGAGAAACTGTGAACACGAGTCATGTGAAAAATTCAAATATAATGTGTACAAAATAGGCCCCTTCGCCACCACCAAGGCTCAACTGCACATTGAACTAGGAAGAGTAAGACTAAAAATTTAAAATCCACAACACGAATACAAGTCTAATGTATTACAAAACTAGTAAACTGTGAATATATTTACTATTCTCTCCATCTTCGACCATGAGAAGGGAAAGAAACTCGACATAGTGGTAATGAATAATATGGTGAACATGATGGCTCTAGAAGTTGTGGCAATGGAATTGATGAAGTCGAAGCCCCTTTTGTTGGTGTTGAAGCATGGCACCTCAGAACCAATGGACTGGAAGGCGGTGGAATCTCAGCCCGATAATTATCATCCTAGATAAGAGAATCCTCCAATTTCTCTAATCCCAACACTCCATCTTCTAAATTGGGCTCCTGTGGATTTTTTTCCCAAAAATTAAGGTCTACATTAGCTTTTTCATCAACATAGTGGTGGGACAACAATGACAAGTTGTAGTGAACATAAACCAAGCTCTTTTCTTGGTCTAAACTAACCTTGTGCCTTTTAACACTATGGATAAAAGAATAAGTGATCTAACACCACTCTTCTAAAGAATTTTTTACCACCTGTGATAGAATCTAAAATGCCAAAGTTTGAGAAGTTGAGTACATATTTGTACATGTTCCACCACTCAAGAGAAGAAAAATTCTCTCGACCTCTAATTACATGCATGGTCCCAAATGGATTAGTGCTAAGCATATACTTTCGCAAATGTTTGTATATCATGGAATAATCCCCATCTAGGACTAATTTATCCAATGATCTGATATAAACTTTTAGAGCCTCTAGATCAAGGGTGTGGTTTTATCCTACTTCCCCCAGAAGTTGGTGTTGAAAGCCATGATGAATGATAGTATATAGGTGTCAGAACATATGCTAAGGCATGGAATCAAATTTTTAACATATATAATCATTTTTTCACTTATGCATGAATATAATTGTACAAGATGATATATTTAGGATCAACACCTCCCTAATTAATGGTCGATATGAATCTTTAAACTTGATCATGTAATAAATTTGTTTGTTGAATTGCAAAACATATTTAATCTATGACCAAAATTATCTGTTAGGAATAGTTTCCTTTGCTACATTAGCACCATCGTTATAAGTTTTAATGTCTTCCAACAATTCATATGTCATCATATTAGTTAAATCTTGTCTCAAATTCACTAGCGACCTAATGGTGAGGTAAGAACTTGAAAATTGTGTTTTTGAATGTTTAAGCAACTACAACTTGGAGTAAGTTCCATAAAAGTAGTTTACCCTTGTATGCCCTGTGAAAAATTTAACGATTTTCTTTTGTCTCTTTTAAACATCATTAATCCATCCACATTAGCTATGCTTCACAATATCATGCATCAAAGGGTTCAATTTGTGCATGCAACACTCACACAAAAAGATATGCGGATGAGTACGCTCAATAATTTTTCATGCTGCCTTACAATTTGTTGCTTTATCAATGATAACTTGAAAAACATTATTAGTACCATCATCTTTGATTGAGTGAAATAGGAGATATGTAATGTTGTGGTATGTTGTAATGTTGGAGGATGAGTCATGACATATAATAAACATTGCACCACTAGCAGAGACACCAAGAAAATTTACCAAATGTTGGTTTCTAATAGTTTTCCACTCATCTGACACAATGGATACCCCATAATTGACCCAATCATTTTTAAAATGTGTCAAATATATTTTAAACATCCTTTTATATTTCTAATAAAAATTTTCTATATTTCTCATAGTTGGGGATCTTCTATCCTTTTGGGGATTCATTTATGTCCTTAACCATATCATGCCAATAGGGAGAGAACAACACATTGAATGGTACACCACAAACACAAATAAAATGGACTATATTTCCATCCACATCATCCCTCCCAGCAAAATTCAGGAAATCCCCTATCGGTCTTTTACTTCTAGAGGTTACAAAACTATCATGAGGAGATAAGCTGCCAAATCTAGAGGTTGTACTTGATTTAAAATTTGTTTTTATTTTTCTTTTTTACATGGTGTTGTTGTAGCTCATTTTTATTTTTTATTTATATATGTTGGTGCAAGCATAGTCCAATCACTTCTCCATGTCACTCCCCTTCGACATCATCCCTGACACCTCCATGTCACCATGTCACATCACATTTCCCGTACATGTCAAATCAACATTAAAATCTCGTTTCCCTCATTTTTCCAATTTCTTCTCTAAATCTCAATTTGAACCTCATTTTTTACATTTCCAGTTGTTGCTCCAGTTTCTTTAGCATTGTCCTAGTCATCCTCCTTATAAAATTACGAACACTCAATGTCAGCTAAGATTTCCAGCTATTTGTACAATCCAATTTGACCATTTAAAAGTTTTAAAATGTCTCAAAAGTTCATCTTGTTTGGTTCAACCTCTCACATTCCTGTCATGGACACAAAGAGGGATATTTTTGACTGAAATTTATCCTTAAACCTCATGGAACTGTGTTATCAAATCTTAGTTAACCAAAAGGACTCTCCCATGTATGTTGTTGTCATAAGGTATGGTTTTTTGCTACTAGAATCCCACAATTTTTTTTTCCTTTAATTCATTTCTTGGTTTGCGTCTTCCATGCATCCCCATAAATGTTTCATCATGAATTATTTAGGTGAAGACATTGTCTATGTGTCTATTCCTCTAGTTTAGAAAGATTTTGTATTTCGATCTTCAAAACTCTATACTAAAATTTCAGAGAAATCCTTATTGATTATTTTTCAGAACTTTTCTGGCAATGATTATGCCCAAATGTATTTTTTTCTAATGCCTACATGTAAGAATTTGTCTTTAGAACAAACCTAATTACCTCTAGAGGCTTTTATTTAAGAGGCAAGGCCAATTTACAGATAATTTCCAAGGTTTTTTGGGAAGGAGGATACCATTGTTATAGACCAAGCCATTTTTGGGATGTTTAATATGATTTTTCAGCCTGAGATTGTTTTATATATACGAACCCTTTGGGACAAATTGTTCAATTCTTAGATGACATATTTAAACCGTACTTGATGTTTTGGATTTCCTTCATTGATAACCTATTTATTCCTTTATGTTACTATTGAAAGTTTCATGCATTTGGGCCTGAATATTATGGATTTGAATAAGAGAAAATAATTTGTAGTGGATTGGATAGATAGTGTAAGAACATAGTCCAAGTATGAATGCTTCAACTAATTTACCTCTGCTTTTTTTTCAGTCTCCTTTTCAGTCAAAAAAAGTTCCCTTGCACCTTGTATTTCACCAAAAGCCCAGTCCCTTCTTCAACTCAGTAAATATTTCAATGTAGGAGACTTGTTTCAATTTGAAGATTACACAAAGAGCAGGTTGTATGGAGCTGAGGTTTCCCCTTATAGGCTACCTAATTTTGTGTGTATGTGGTTGTTTTCTCTAGAATATATAAAACATAGCTTGAATGTTGATCAATTTCATTTTGTACTAGCTAAGAAAGGAGATTTGTTTAAGCTTCCCAAGACAGTTCAATATTTTGTATTAAACAACAGACAAGCCATGGAAGAGGTGGAAAACATACTCAAAATCATGTATTTACGACCAGGTGACAAGTGGACATATGACTCTCATCATATTATTTCCAATCGAAGAGTAGAAAAATCATATGCTCCATATGTAAATGAACCCATGCTAGAAATAGAGAAATTGGAAAATTAAGGTAAGGCGGGAAAATCAGGAGGAGTAGAGATTGAAACTCCTCGTGTTACAGAGAAATATTTAAAGAGGGCTAGTGAAGAGGTGATTGATCTGGAAGGGAACAAAATCCATAGTTGAAAGAAACCCATATTGTCTAAGATGGAATTTGAAAATTTCGTTGGAGTCTCCTCAGTTACAACTAGTTTTCAGCTGCAGTTGAGAGAACTAATGTGTGCACCTTCTTACCCTGTGCCTACAGTTTCTTCTTAGAGTTTTGTACATGTATTGAATTATTTGTATGGTTAGAATGAATAAATAAATAAGAGAATGAGAGAGTGTTACATTCTAGTTGGAAACTCAATCAATTTCAGATTATCATACCAGATTGTTATTTGTTATGGATCTAGAAAGAAATCAATTAAGATTATATTTTTCTCATCCTTCTATTCTTACAGTTTCATCTTTTGTAGGTTTCAAGAAAGTCAATTTACGTGTAGATTCAAGAGAAATTCCTTTTCCTCATAAGATAATTTTTCATAGGAAAACTGGAGATTTAATTTATAGTGACTTGAGCAAAACTTCTTTGGCTGCTAATAAATATGGAGTTTTATTGGGAAATGTTGTCAATTAATTTAAGTTGTAGAAATCCAATTCCAAGGCTTTATTGACAGAAAATGAAGAATTAAATAAACTTATTGTTAATTTTGATGTCAATCCAGAGGATAGAAATGGTGTTTAAAAGCTTTTGGAGGGAGCAGAAACTAAAATTCAAGTATTAAGGAAGAAGTTGAAGTTGCCTTATGTTGAAAATATGATGGATCCAGAAGTACCTCAAGTAGAGAAAGAGAAGGAAATTTTAGAAAATGAGATTTTGGAGAGGAAAAATGACATAAATACCTTGAAAGAAATTAATTCCAATTTACAATAGCAGACCTATACAACAGAGGACCTATATATCCAACTAACAAATTGACTAGAGTGATGAAAAACTGAAGATTTTTGAAGATGAGATGAAAAATATACATAAAAAATTGGATGATACAAAATAACCCTTGAAAATAAAGGAAAAGTAACTAACCATGACTAAGGAGACTACATGAAGATATCATAGTGATTACCTAACTTCTTTTAATGAGATCAAAGAGTTAAAGAAAAAGGTGAAAGGTAATATGTATTTGATTCAGGACAAAGAAATCATTTGGAAACAGGAGAAAACAATCATCATAGATTTAGAGAGCATCATTGCTGCTAGAAAGTATAGGATCATGCAACAAGACCAATTTTCTAAGAAAATAATTGATTTCCTCAATTCCAAGACTGCACATGAATGAAGAGAAATGCAAATCGAAGACATTAGAATTGGTGCTTAAAATTAATAAAATGGTCCTCAATAATCCATACAAAAATACCACTGAGACAAAATTTGGAGACATAAAGGATGTTGTTCTAAAGTTTAACAACAACTTTTATTAGAGAACAAGGGCATGATTACCCTTATGATAGGATCAACAGGGAAACCTGATTCTTCGAGAGACATTTGAAACTATGTTAGTGGAAGCTAAGATTAAAATTGGCACTTCTCATGAGAAAACAACAATGCTGAAAGGAGAAACAATTGTGAATTATCTACATAGACTTTTATTTGTTAAGGTTAATCAAAAATATTTTCACTTAGAATCCTACTTATAGTAGAATTACAAATTTTAGAATGGATCAGACCACATTTTTGAAATGCACAATCTTATACTTTTTATTCTAGAAGAAATGCAGAGATTGGATGACCCCTATAGCAGCATCAACAACAAAAGTAGGGCCTTCTACAAGCGAGCGAGCACAACAGTCTCAAATCACTCAATGAGCTTAGTCCAGCCGTCATTTTCGTGGAACTGACGTATATATTCAGTTTTGTAAAATTATTTTATCATGTATTACAATTTTTATTTTAAAGAAATTCCTCAACCATTATTTTTTAATTAAAATATAAAAGAGACAAGGAGGAATGAAGAAGGGTTCCAAAATTTTTACTTTGAGAGTGAGATATTTTTCTATGTAATGATTTTTATATTTTTCGTAATAGGAAAATAAATCATATTAACATATGAAAATTCCAAGCGAGGGACTTCCACATACCACCCAACTATAAATTGGTATAAACCAAATCTCTCATTCAACCAATCACCCCATGCCATATTCCAAACATGAATGTGGGATCATAAGGGTTAAACAAAAATATGACCAGCTAGGGCTTCCAAAGGCTAGACAACATCACCCCTCAAGCAAGTGATCTCACCTATATGGTCCATAATTCACTAACATCAACCAAATTGGTCTCCAGCAAAGTTTAATAGGGCTCTATTAACTAGTAACTCAACCCACAGACTATAGGGAACCTGATTTTTTTCAAGGATCCAGAGAATTTGTCCCATCTCATAGGCTTGAAATAATATCAAATCAACCCACAATCTCTAGGGAACCCAAGCTTTTTTGGGCTCCAGAGTATTTTTTCCGATCGATAGCCCCAGGGAACCTGATAACGAATCACAAATCCAAGAGGGAAAACCAACTACATCATGGCTATCGAAGAAATGGAAAGGAAAGGCTGAAACCATTGTAAATCCAAGAAAATCTCCTTTCTAATGGCATCACATAGCCAAGGAACCGCATGTATATACGATGCATACAAAACCAACAAGGAGATAACATATGCAACCTATTACCTGGAAAATAAGACTGTTGTAGTTGTTGATCAAACTATCTCCTTGCACTCCCTTTATTTCATTTTCTTTCCCTTTACTTTCTTTCTTGTCATGTTGCAAATCTAAGTGATTGCTAGAGTGTTTGAGGAATACTCTAAGTGAGAAAAATTATCAGAGAAAGAGAGTGTTGAAGGAGAGAACCAAAATTGAACTGAAAAATTTTGCAATGACTAAGCTGTGAATTGTTTCTTTGACTCCTTTTTATCATTGGTGTCTCCATTTTCTTCCTTTTCCCTCTAATTTACCTTGCATGAAAATTTGTGTCTCTTCACCTTCCTTTTCTCCTATTTTTCTTTATTTTCAAAACTAAATGTCATTAATTCTGTCTTTTCCTTTTCCAATGCCTTTAACAATATCCATAGTCAATATTAAACTACAAGTGATGACCACTACAATATTTACCCATCATTCAACTTGGAATATTTGTCTCATAGCCTTGGTCTTATTTTATTTACATGGAAAATCAACCAATGGCTTTTATAAATGTTAGGATATTCCAACACATAGGAAATAGTTAAGTATAGCTTTGTCTAGCATATAGTTAGGTAAAGTGTGTTTCTTTACTATGTACATTTGTAACTTAAAATTCGACAGTCACGATATGTAGTGATCTAATAGTTAACTCTCTCTTCATTATTACCTATAATTGATCTGTGGCTTAACACCCGATTGGTCCATGATATCTATTTAAAGAGCATGGAGGGTCAGTTGTCTGGTAACCATTTATGAGAGAAACATCTATAAAATTTCTTTTTATATTAATAAATTTTCTAAATTGGTCACGTTGCCTCAGGCCCTGGACTGTTTCCCTCTTCCAGGGTTTTAACCACGTGATATACTATTGTACTGATTTCTGATCTATTTGTGAGCGGTGACCTATGGTGTTTCATCTAAGGAACTCACCCTGTAAATTCCCACATGGTATCAGAGTGTAGACCTAGGTTCAATTCCCCCTAGCTATGTTTGAGGGGGGATTTTGATTCCCCCAAGTTGCATTTGAAGGGGGGTGTTGGAGTAATCACCGCACCTCTATGGAATCCGTAATTCCTACCCTGGAGATCCTAGTTACCTATCTGAAATTTTACCAACACTTGAAGAGGTTTTGGTGTAATGGAAAACCTCTTCATGGTATCAAAGCTATTTTGCGGGCTGCATCGATTGTTGGTCCAAATCCGAAGTTGGTTTCACTGCATCCGACTACCATTTTCTATATCTACTATTTCTGAACTTTTTCAGAATTGGAGAAATACTATGTTGTGTCTGGAGCATCTATTATAGTAAGGAACCCCTTCCATTTCATGCGAAATGGTTTCCAGCTACACAAGTTATGTCATTTTAGATTTGAAGGTATAAAGTATTTGTTTTGGCGTTATATTTATTAAACTTTTGTTTAGTTCGGTTCCCTCTGTTTATTTTGGTTTCTATTTTTTTAATTCCTGGATCTATACCCTCTTTTCTATGTATGCTCTTTTCTCTACGCTGTGTGTGATCTCGGAAAATCAGAACCAGGAAGACAAGATTTTTTTGCTACGTATGCTCTTTCCCCATGTCTTTGTGTGATCTCATGAAATCAGAAATAGTGAAAAAAATGGATAGATGCCGGTAAGGCTAACCGAAAATCTAACATTATGCCGTAAGGTTTTTTTTTTTTGCACAATTTTTTTTTTTTTTTTTGTAGGAAAAATCATGCACATCGAAGAGTAGGGGGGCTAAAAAAAAAAAGCTATTCCTCCTTTCAAACAATTACAAAATCCTTTTACTAGTTCACTTGGTGTTAAGTTAGTTTATGAGAATAGAGGTCCTAGGTTCAAGTGTCTTTCTCAAGATTCTTTTTCTAAAAAACAAATTGTTTGGGTGGGGGGGGGGGGGGGGGGTTTTTAAAGTAGAACGTCATCAACAAATTCCAATTGTTCTCGTAACTATTCAGCATCTGCAACACAATATTTTCAGAAAGGCATAGCTTCTTCATCTAGAAGCCATTTTTGAGCCGTTTTTTTTAATCGGCCTAATTTTTCGAGATCCTTCCATTAGAGCAGTTAGTTTCAACCTTTTTAGCTTCAGGTAAAAAAAAAATGGAAAGTGCATGCTCGGTTATTCTTAACAACACTAATTATTTCCAATGGCTACCCCACATGGTAGATTTACTTACAAGTAAAGGGCTTTATAGAATAGCCACATGACAATAAACTAAACCTATTGATGGAGAAAAAGCCACTAAATGGGAAAATAAACAACATGAAGCAAAAGGGTTGATGGGAATGTCCATTGCTCAAGATTTTCAATTTCATATCCTAGAAATTGACACCCCTAATGCAGCCCTGAAAAAGCTAAATAATGCTTTTGGCATTCAGAATGAAATCATAGCCCACCAACTTGAAAATGAGTTCCTTACTTTGGACCCCAATAATTTCTCCTCAATTGAATATTTTTTTCCCAAATTCAAGACCCTTATACTTCTTTTAGAAGGTTGTAAGGTCAAAAAGGAAGATGGTAGCCTTATCTATTTCATTCTTGCTAAGCTTGGCCCTGCATACTCTCTATTCATTTCCACCTTCCATTCCACTAGAGAAGCCATAATTTCTCAAAGAACAACCTACAAGAACCCCTCTTTTGATGACTTTTGTGATTCTTTGATAAGAGAACAATAAAAACTCTTACACCTTGGTCTTATTAATATGGGAAACTCTTCTAAGAAAGCCTTAGCAGCCCAATAGCTACATTATCAAAATAATCCTAAGAATCAAAATCCTAAAAGGAATGGTTCTAAACCAATCAAGGGTCTTAAGCCATTTCAGCCGTAAACTGAAAGAGAAAGTCAACAAAATGATAAGGTAAATAAAAAAAGAGGAAGAATACAAATAGACATTGCAAATTTTGTAATCATGATGGCCATATAGAGTCCAAATGTTTTAAGAAGATGGAAGCCTTAGAAGCAGCACTGAAGAAGCACAACATCAATTTGGAGAAATCTTCACCTTCATTTTCAGGAATGGCACATTCTGCTTGTGGTTGTCAAGCATCAAGATTTGGTTATGCATTAAATGCATATTCTTCTTCTCATTCTCATGAGTGGCTCATTGATTATGGAGCCTCTTACCACATGTAAAAAAATAAATCCATGTTTTCTTCTTTAAATTATTGTAACACCAAAATATTTATGTTGGTGATGATAGATCTCTTACGTTGTAGGATCTGGAACCATTCATATAGATCATAGTCAAATCAATCATTTATTATGTGTTCCTACATTGTCCTAGAACCTTCTATATTTTTATCAGATAACTCATTCAGGTGAAGGGAAAATAGTAGAATTCTCACCTAATGATGTTGTAATTAAGGACCTCAAAGATCGTAGAAATATTTAAGCTACTGGCATTGAAGATGATTCCAAAAGGTTGTATAAGTTTTAAAACTTTGGGTCATCATTTCTTCCCTCCACTTTTTTTTCTCATAATGATGAAGTGAGAAAACTTTGGCATGAGAGATTTGGTCACTTAAACTATCGCTCTCTTCAAACTCTATGTAAAGAAAATATGGTGACATATCTTCCTATGTTATCTTGCTGAGATGGTGTTTATTTGGGATGTGTACTCAAAAAACACCATCGGGATAGTTTTGACAAACGTGCCTCTTGGCATGCTTCAGCCCCTTTGTAGCTTGTGCACAGTGATTATGTGGTCCACTTCCCATTGTTTCTTTCTCTGGTTGCAAGTACCTCTTAACTTTCATTGATGATTTTTCCAGACACACTTGGCTATACTTCTTAAAACTCAAGAGTGAAGTTTTTAACATGTTCTTGGCCTTTAAGATCTTTGTCGAGAAACAATCTGGACATCCAATTCTTAAGTTAAGATCAACTGATGGAGGAGAATATATTAAAAAAAAAATTATCAACTTTTGAACTGAGAATGGCATTCAATTGGAACATATTGTTTCATATACTCCACAACAAAATGGTGTGTGTGAAAGGAAGAATCACACCTTAAAATAAATGGCTAATTGTACGCTTCAATCTAAAGGACTTGGTCTCATTTTTGGGTAGAAGCAATTAACTATGCAAATAGGAGTGAATCACATTCCTACTAACTTTTTAAAGAATATAACTCTAGAAGAAGCTTGGAGCTCAATCAAACTAGATGTAAGTCACTTTCGTGTTTTTGGAAGTGATGCTTGGGCCCATATTCCAAATGTGAAACATAAAGCCTTAGAACCTAAGAGTGAAATATTCATTTTTTATTAGATATTATGATGATGTCAAAGGATATAGAATTATTCAACCAAAATAAAAAAATATAATCATTAGAAGATATGTAAAATTTGATGAAAATATATCGGCCTGTGAGCCCAGTTTGGCAGGTGTACCACATTTGGCCTGCGAGCCTGATTTGGCATATGTGCCACCTCTCTCTATCTCTTCTATTTTTGACAGCAATCCTTCTAGGTCAGATGACGATAGTGAGGATGAAAATCCTCCTCCACCTCTTGAAGATGTTCTTTCTACTCCATAGCTTCCAATATGGGTCCGCAGTACTCGGGATGCATCAGGTTCTCTTGCAGGTGACCCTGCAGATCGACATCGTACCTATTCTCAGTTCGAACAAGCCTCTTCCTTATTGGCTCAAGTTCCAGAAAATCCTGATCCAGACACATTTAAAGAAGCTTTAGGTCATCCAGATTGGGATGAAGCTATGAATGAAGAATATCATTCCTTATTGGAAAATGATACTAGGGATCTTCTTCCTCTTCTAAAGGGAAGAAAACTTATCAGATGCAAATGGGTTTATAGAAAAAAAATTCGACTAGATGGCAAAGTGGATAAAAATAAAGCTCGTCTTGTTGCTAAAGGAATTTCACAAGTTGAAGGAAGAATAACAACATCTATAACAAAATTATTGAAGAAAGATGCATTTTCATGGAATCCTGAAGAAACTAAGGCCTTTGAACATATTAAAGAGGTAATGTGCCTAGCACCAGTCTTAGCTATGCCAAACTTCACAAAAACCTTATTGTGGAATGTGATGCCTCAGGAAATGGAATTGGTGTTGTTTTAATGCAAGAAGGAAGACCCATTGCTTTTGAAAGTCGTTCAATCAAAGGAAAGTATTTACAAAAGACTATTTATGAGAAGGAAATGTTGGCAATACTACATGCACTAAAGAAATGGAGACCTTACCTAATGGGAAGACACTTCAGGGTAAAAATTGATCATGATAGTCTTAAACACTTTTTGGAACAAAGACTATCTTCAGAAGAGCAGCAAAAATGGGTCACAAAGATCTTGGGTTATGACTTTGAAATCATCTACAAAAAAGGGAAGCTGAATGTTGTTGTAGATGCATTCTCAAGAAAGGATGAAGAGGTGGAAGCATTGCTTTGTGCCATTTCAATTATCCAGCCATATTCGGTAACCGAAGCAAGGGATGAATGGAACAAGGACGAAGAAGTGTGGACTCTCATTCAAAATTTGTAGCAAGGTCCTAGTACATCTAATAGATTTAGGTGGAAAAATGATTCCTTATGGTACAAATATCGCTTATATATTTGCAAGAATTCCCAAATAAAACAAAATATTCTTTTAGAATTGCACACTTCTCCTTTAGGACGACACTCGAGATTTTTAAAAACTTACCACAGGGTGAAGAGAATTTTTTTGGGATGGCCTTAAATCTGATATTTGAAAGTTTGTGGCAGAATTTTTGGTTTTCTAGCAAAATCAAGTGGAGACAATTAAGGCCCCGGGTCTTCTACAACCTTTATCTATTCCAAGTCAACGTTGGGAGGACATTTTAATGGATTTTATCACAGGTTTACCTAAGTTCGAAGGATGGAGTGTCATCATGGTGGTAGTGGATAGAGTTACCATGTATGCACACTTTTGTGCATTATCTCATCCATTTAAATCAAGTACAGTTGATACTGCATTTATGGAAACAATTCAAAATCTACATGGAAACCTGAAGATTATTGTAAGTGACAGAGATCCCATTTTTACAGGAAATTTTTGGACGGAATTATTTTATTATTTGGGTACTCAACTAGCTCATAGCTCATATTATCATCCTCAATACGATGGTCAAACAAAGGCAGTGAATAAATGTTTGGAAGGATATCTTCGTTGTTTTGTATCTGATAAGAAAGCACAATGGGTCAAGTGGTTACCTCTAGCTGAATGGTGGTATAACACTTCCTTCCATACTGCATCGAAAACGACCCCATTTATGGAACTTTATGGATATCAACTCCTAAAGGATAACCTAAATTTGGCACAAAATCGAATGAAATAATAGGCAGATCAACATCACAGTGAGAGAAGTTTTGATGTGGGAGACTGGGTATTTTTACAGCTACAACCATACAAACAAATGTCCCTCAAGAAAGCTAAGAAGGATAGTAAATTATCACCAAAGAACTATGGTCCTTACAAGGTTTTGCAAAATATTGGTACTATGGCATACAAATTGGAGCTTCTAGCTTCTTCGGTAGTGCATCCAATTTTCCATGTTTCCTGCTTAAAACAGGTTATAGGGACAAACTTCCAGTTCAAACAATATTTCCAGAACTTCATGAGGAAGGAAAATACCATATTGGAACCTGAAGAAGTCACGGAAACAAGAACTCAACAACTAAAAAACTGATCAATTTCAGAGTGTCTCATCAAATGGAAGAACTTACCCATGGAAGATTCTACATGGGAGGAGAATTTTATATAAAAGCACCCGAAGCTACTCAAGTGTTGAGGACAACACTTTTTTGAAGGGGAGGAGCATGTTAGGTCCTTATATTACTAGTATAGTCCCTTTTTGTTGTTAGTGTAACCCCCTTATTGTTATTGTTGTATCCTTGTAACCCCCATATTGTTAATACTGTGCCCTTCAATTATTATTGTTAGGTCGGCTAGGATTACATTGTGGCCCCACTAGGATTACATTGTGGCCCCATGGACTCCTGTATATAGAAAGGAGGTTTTTTCATTTGTATCATCCAAGAATTGTTCATTTATGTAATATATTGGAGGTTTCCCCCTCGAAGTGTCTGATTTCTAAGGCATTGATCTCTCTTTTCTTCTATTTTTGGAGCTAGTTTCACAACATATTCATGCAAAGAATCCATAATTTTTCTTCTTATGATTTCTTCACATCCCCATAAAAATAAGGAGGCTTGGATTTATTGAACCCCTTTTCCAAATATTTCTTCTCCCTCCTCCTATAAGGATGATGGTAATAATGATGATGATGTCTCTCAGAACGGAAACTGGAATAAAATTAATAAGTGATAGGTTTCTTGTTAGGTGTATCAAAATAGCCACCTTTGATTATGTCATCCTATCCAACCTGTGTGCTCTATGAGATATCCTACCATATGCCCCATTTCATTTTTCCTCCTTTCCATGACTAATCCTACATTATCTTTAATTCTGAAAATATGAAAGGATTTGAAGGATGGGGAAATTATATTCTACTTGATTTTCTTGATCTTTGGAATGTCTTTCCTATACCTATATCAACCTATTATTACCTACCTTTCAAAGTCTAATTTTTGTCTTCAAACTTCTTAGTGTATGTGATAAATTAGGAGAGTACTCATCTCCTTACTTCCCAACTCACCTTTCCCATTAAATATAATTCACATTAGGCTTGTAAGGGGGGTCATGTGAACTGTATCCCACCATTCTTCTCTTCATCTCTCATCTTCTATCTCCTACAAACATGTAATGTTATATCAACCAAATAGATACATAATAAAAACCATATCTTAGTGCATTTCACATGACGCTATATCGTCTACAGAAGAAATCTAGATTAGAATAATATTGAAACATAGTGATGTCAAAATATCAACATACCAACATCATGAACGATAACAAAAAATTGCAATAATTACCACATGCATGATAACTATAAAAATCACAATGCATCCGTAGTAGACAGAGATACAATTAACATGTATGTATCACAATATGAATTTATCCCATCACTTCTAATTGTTTGAAACCAGAAGCTCTGATACCACCCTGTGGTATCAGATATCACTGAAAGAGAACATAATTCAGTTTGATACCACCTTATAATTCCTCCTCCCACATTTAGCCAATTTTACAAACTCTCCAGGGTAAACATGAGCTGAGTGTCACTATGATATGACCTGACCTCCAAGTTTCAGTTACGAAAGTGGGGCCTAAAAACTGGAACACATGTTGACATACCTCAGAAGCTACAGACCACACAAGAGCTTAAAAACCACCCCAGATGGTTAATCCCTAGGTTTACACTCCAACCATAGCATTGGCACACAACACATGTAGTTATCAGTCCCTAACAACACCCATAAGCCTGCATGCATGTGATTATGACTTGATTTTGTGCATGCAGACATGAAATCTATGCCACTTTTTGAGCATATTCTCGACACCACTACAGAGAACTTCCTGTAACTTTCTAGAATCATGAAAATTATGATAACAATGCTAAAAAATCAAAACTTGATAAATATGCTTACCTAGATATGCTTACTATGTTATAGGAATTTCAAGAAATAAATAATAAACATATAAGCTACAAGTCATGAATTCATATTTGATCATAAAATTCTGAACTTCATCTGAAAATCACCAAGAAGGCTCAATTTCCTATCAAGCTAGCTACAACAACGCTTATTACCCCATGCATTCATCAACCATGTAATAAATTATCAATTCATGGACAAGAGCCATAACTATAGCACATAATAGAACCATGCATATAACAGGAATAGAAAATATGAAAAATCGTCCATAATATCACCATAATAACCAATTCAAGTGCTCATATATCACAATAGTAAAATATCTCATATTTATATATGAAAATGTCAACCAAGTCAAGGAATTCCACATACAACACAACCATAGATTGGGCTCAACCAAATATATTTTGTAGCTAATCACCCTATGCCATCTTCCAAGAATTAATGTGGGATCCTAAGGGTGAAACCAAAATAGAACCAACCAATTTTTTTAGAGGTAAAACCACCTAAACCCTCAATCGCAATGATATTACCTACACAATCTAGAAATCGGTAACATTAACTAGATCGATCTCTACTCAATTTTTCTAAGGTTCTAGGAACTAGTAACTCAATCCACATTGTCTAGTGAGCCAAAGCTATTTTAAGGCTCCAAATATGTTTTCCGAACCCATAGGCTCCAGGTGATATTAGCTCAACCTACTACCTCCATGGATCCCAAGCTATTTCAAGGCTCCATAGAATTTGTTCTAACCCACATCCATAGGGAACCTGAGAACCAATTAGAAAACCAGATGAAAAAGCTCACTACATCATGTCTATCGAGAAAATGAAAAGGAAAGGATGAAACCTTTATCACTCTAGGAAAATCTTTGTGCCAATGACAACACATAATCAAGGAACCACATACATATACTATGCATCTAAAAAATAGCAAGGAGATCACACATGTAACATGTTACCTACAATGTATGGTTGTTGTAGATATTGATCCAACTGTCTCCTTTCACTCCCTTGCTTTCCTTTTCTTAGCTTTTACTTTCTTGCTTATTTTCTTCCCAATCCAAGTGATTTCTAGAGTGCCCCAAGAATACTCTAAGTGTGCAAGAGTATGAGAAAATTAGAGTGTAGAAGGATAGAACCAAAACTGAACTGACAAAATTTGTAATGACCCAAAAGATATAAATTGTTTCTGTGATGCCTTTCAATAATTGACGTCTCATTTTTTTTCATTTTCCTTAATTCTTACTCTAATTTTCCTCACATGCAAATTTATTTCTCTTCACCTTAATTTTCTCCTATTTTCCTTTATTTCCATAATTAAATGCCATTTATTGTCTCTTTACCATTGACAATGCCTGTGCCAATTTTCATGGCTATTATTAAACCACAAGTGATGCTCACTATAATTTTTACACACCATTCAACTTGGAATATGTGTTCCCTAACATTGATCTTATTTTATTTACATGGAAAATTGACCAGGGGTTGTTACAACTAGGTCCACAAATATGTTTAGTTCTGTTGGAAAATTTGCATATATAAAACAATGAGTGCTTCCTATGTCTTCTAACACAGTGACATTTGATTTATTTATATGTGATCTTAATTTTAGCATTTATGGTTGTGTTATTCTCCTGATTGTAGCAAAAGAAATATTATGCATGACTTGTTATTTTGGTTCTATGCTTTGGGCTTCACTTTCTTCGTTAGTCTCTTCATCTGAGTCACTTCTAGTTGATTCATCATCCTATTCTACTTCGCAAGTGTACAAATTTTTTGTGTTGCGTTAATGTTTTGGTGCATTTTTCTCTCAACATGTACAACATTTGTTTACTTTTTTCCTCTCTACATTTTGGTAATGGTTGCCATCTTTTTCTAATTTGGGAGGTATACACATGTAAGATTTATCTAATAAATTTTTACTTTATTTTTCCTTTTTATATTTGCTTGATTTCTCAAAACCTTCTAATAATGTCTTATTGAATATGTTATTTTGTTAAATAAGCCTTGCAGTAGATCTAGCATCTTCAATAGTAGTTGGTTTCAGCAAGTTAAACTTAGTAAAAATATAATCCTTCAGTCTAGATATTTACATTTAAATAGGTGTTCTTCAGTGAATCCTATTTTTCATATAGCCAATAATTTGCATTTGTGGTTATAGCCACTTACAGTTCCTTTCTACTTGAGATGTACAAAATTGTTGTAGACATGATGTTTTTCTTCATCGTAGAACATTTTTAGCAATACACCCACAAAATTCTTCCAATAAAAATAATGGGTCACACATTTTCCATACCATCATAGGATCTAGTCATATGCTTCTTATCCCAAATCGTTAGATGCTTTCATGATTTTATCATACTCACCTAATGGTGGAATTGATTTGAAGATGTATTTTATTTTAATGTTTCAAACAATAGCTCCTCACTAGTCCTTCACATTATACTTGGGTGAATCATTTTTTAATTCATTGTATTCTTTCTCCGTAATTTTTGTATAATACTGACTTCCTGTAAAGTGTATTTGCATAATCTCATGATTTGGGGAATATTTGATATTTTGAGATTTATAACTTTGTATTTTATCTTGAACATTTAAGAGATTTACAAAAAATGAATTCACATTTACTACTATCTATTGTGTTATTTCCTCTTGTTCCTTAATCCTAAAAGTTGCTTCATGTTTTATTTCCTCTCTCAATTTTAAAAAGGATAACAAATGATAATCAAAATCACTACTTTCTTAGTTGTGCATTCCTTGCAACATTTTTTCATTATTATTTATTTTACTGATATTTTCCACTAATTATAAGTTTCAATTATCTCCTTCTATCCTTCTCTCAAATCTATTTTTTTCTATTCAACATTGTTGAGATGATGACATACACAATTGAGCTCCTCTTGATATCTATTAAGATCGACTTGTAGCTCATTGATGTTCCACACTTTGGGTTTAGTTTTTTCTTAAAGGAACCCACTTTCTTTTCCTTATATATATATATATATATATATATATATATATTATAAAAATTCTTATAAATTTTATAATATAAACAGTTTATTCTAATTGTATGATAATCTTAATAACTATATACTATATGATTTAAATTAAGGTAATTATTAAATTAGTATAAATTAATTCTGGGGGATATGGATGATGACCGTGGCGGTGTGATGGTACAATTTCATTAGAGAAGGGAGAATTGGTCAACAAGAATCTAATTCAGATTAGAGAAGGGAAGGACATGACCCTTGTGGAGGATGATGTATTTTTCATAGGGAAAGGCACCATTTGTATGGTTGTTTTCATATCAGAGGGGAATAACATGGAACGAAAGTTTGATTGTGGAAACAGATAATAGAGGCTAAATAAATTATATATCGTTAGGGAATCAATTACCATAATTCAGAATTGTGTTAGTAGTTGATCAATGTGGACCATGCAAGATAGAGAGAAGAATAGGTTAACCTTGTAGTGCAATAGACGCACGATGTGACAGTCATAGGGAAAATGAGTAGAATAATGACTGGATTAGTGAACATAATTCATTGGACAAAAACAAGGGTTATGGAGGTAGCGCGAGAAAAGAAGTGTAGCGATTTTGACAAAAGGATTGAATCACTATGATATGAATATTACAGAACAAGAATGAAACTTGTGGAATAAATAAATATTTTTAATTACTGAAAGAAAGAATGAATAGTTTATTATAAACTCATGATGGTGTGCGTAAATGGGCGTTGACTAGTCACAAGAGTCTAGAAAGACATTACCCTGGCCTTTTGGTAACAAAAGTTTTTATTAGTTACAATATAATCATTATTTACCATTTAGTTATTATTTTTTTAGTATTTATTAATATACTCATAATTGTGAACAAATTGGGATTGGATATTTGGGATCATCTAAACCCATATGCATTAAAATGGGTAAATGAGGATGCAGGAATAAATCTAACCGATTTCACTAGTAAGTATCAAACAAGCCAAGAAATTGTTAAAGTCCAGCAAGAAGTATGTTTTTCTATTTTCAAGAAAAAATCAATCTTTAGAAGAGTTAATTAGAGAAAATTCATTTCTCGAGGGTGTAATAACATATAGAATTATCAACTAGAATATTTTCTAATCGGAATCACGATTGGGAGAGAAAAATTGGTAAAATTCAAAGTGATCATAATCACACCAAACTAGAATGAAAAGATAGGACTCATTGCTAGGAATCCAGTGCAATTTTTTTTTTCAAAAACATAGTTCGTATTTGAAAGCTAGAGCCTATTGTTTGTTTTCCTAAAAAACTAAAAAATTTGTAGAAAATGACAGAAAAGTGACATGGTTGCCTAGTCAGCAAAAAATAATATTCTGGGAATCTTTGTCCATTTCTCCCAATGACACTATGCCAATTCTCTCTTTTTGGTTGGTTTCTATGTGGGTGAATTGTCACATTTTTATTGGTTTAATTTCAAGGCAAAGGGAAGAGGAAATGTGACAAGCCTGGAGGCCACCACGTGCCCCTCCCCTCCCCTCCAAGGAAAAATTATGGTTCTAAGGTCGAATTATCATGGGTAAAATGTTGAATTTTTATTAGTTATCAAAGGTTTGATATAGTCCAAATTTCACATAGTTCAAAGGTCGGATTCCTATGAATTGGGAAGCAAAATATTAACCGACAGAAGGGAAAAGGTTGGGGCTTGACTGTGCGACCTCCCCCACACCAACCAACATACATACCATTAGACCAAGCATTACAACTTATAATATATGGTCATTGACTTATATTTGATATAATATCGTATGACCGGCGGGGGTAAGGAAGGGGCCAACCACCTCAACACAAGACCATATGCCATAACCATGAAGCAAATCTTAATGTTAATTGTGGAGGTTAGTTTTAAGTGCAGGTTTAATTAACCCTTAACATATATTTAACAAGTGCTAATCCATATCGTTAATTCAAATTTGGTTAGAGGATGATTGGCGCTAAGACCATATTTTATGATAATTAAACTACATTTAAATTAATTAAACTCCACTTTAATATGATAGAGAATATGGGAGAGCTCCAAAATTCAGCACCAAATCCAAAATTAGCGGCCTTGACTATAGTTTCTCTAGTTTTAGTGGAATTTTTCTAGGAAATATTGAGGAAGCCATAAATTTGGCATTTTTTGACCAATTTTGGCTCAAGAAGAGTCATTCCTAGATGATTTGGATGCTTTGAGCATGATAGTGTAGGTTGCAGAGGTTTTGGAGCAATTTTTAAAGTGATTTTTCCACTTTGAAGATTAAAGAAGCCTAGGGCCACTAGAAGATGAAGTCATGCCTAGTTCACTTGAAGACCATTTTCAGAGCTTGAAGAGTCTATTCTTAGGTTTTTGGGTCTTTCGCCAATGGAGCAGGTTGCAAAGCCATTGGAACACTATATATGGATGTAATGATATAATTGACCAGTAATCCAAAGCGGGCCTAGCCATTTGAAGCAGGTCCATGGAGATGTAGCCTAGGAAGGACGAACTCTGTTATTTGCTATTGTGCAATCTTTTATTAGCTATTGACACATAAACCCTCACATAAATCGCTAAATTTGAGACGATCCTAAACACATTTTTTTAATACTCATGAAGGAGCTAGCACAACAAAACTAGTTTTCCCATATTCAGATTAGTTTCCAAACATTAGGATGCACATGAAGTTCATTATAGAAGCAAATGAGGTGAATAGGTAGTTGCAAAAACTATCAGCACAGCCTATCATTCAAACATGTATCTTACCTTCTGGGGCATCCATCATCATTGTACCAAAGAAGGATGGGGCATAAAAAATGTATATCGATTAAATGGTGTTAAAAGAAATTACACTCAAGAATAGGTAACCCATACCCATTATAGATGATATTTTGGATTAGTTGTAGCACCCCAAATACTTCACCAACTTAGACTTAAAGTATAGATATTACTAGGTTTAAGTAAGAGTGGAAGGTAACTCAAAGATCAACTTCAAAACTAAAAAAGGTTTTTATGAGTGGTTAATCATGTCATTTAACCTATGGAATGCAACATATATGTCTATGACGTTAAATAATTATATATTATGCCCTTTTATAGATTCATTTGTTATTTTCTATTTTTATGATATACTGGTATACAATACTACATGGGAGGAGCACATCTCACTTTTGATGTAGGTGCTAGAAACATTAAAGAAGTAACAATTGCTAGCAATATTTCAAGAAGTATAAGTTTTATTAATAGTATTTGGTTCATCTAGGTATGTGATAGGTGGAGGAAAACTAAAGATAGATCCTGACATGATGGAGGCCATCACGAAGTGGTCATTGCCTACTAATGTTTCTAATGTTAGTGTTTCATTGGAGTAGCATGATACCTCGAGGAATTCATAGCCCCGTTTTCAGTAGTAAAAGCGCCACTCTATTCCATAATAAAGACTGGAAATAATTTCTAGTGGAGAATGAGTCAAGAGAGGGCCTTTGAGGAGTTAAATAAGTAGATCAATCAAGCACTACTTTTGACATTACAAACCTGAAATAACCCTTTTAAGTGGAGATAGATGGAAGTGAGTATACTATGGGAGAAATTTTAATGCAATGAGGAAGGCCTATATGCTACCATTATGGATTATTTCATGGGGCATTTCTTAACTAGCCCACCTATAACAAGGAGTTATATGCCCTAGTACAAGTTTTGAAGAATTGGAAACACAATCTGATGGTAAAGGAGATTATAATGCACATATATCACCGCCATTATAGGACATGCATGCCCAAAGTAATTTACAAAACCAAGAATTAGAGGTGGTTGAGGCTCCTACGATATTTTCATTTAGTAATGACCTCCATGGAATGTGTGTACCATGCCCAAGGATGAGCAAGGATTTATTTTTTTCATTTTTTATTCATGGTAGTAATTTTATTACCAAGTGCATGGTAAGGTATGTATAGGTTAAACCACTTATTAGGCCTTGTTTCCACATCATATGGTGTCTACCTAACATATAGGTAGGGTGGACACTCCAAATGGGAAATTTTTGTAAGAATAAAATTTTGGGATTGCGGTGCAATAGAATAGGATTATATCTAGTTTGTTTTCTGATTTCGAGTTCGAAGGTTCATGGTTCCTGTGTTTCATAGATTCCCTATATTAGGCATGTGGGTTGAGTAGGAAATGTATCTTTTTTTTGGGTTTCAACCATTGGCTAATGAAATGACTAGTGATATTTTGGTAAAGATGATTTGATTGCTCGTGATCATCCGTCAATTATAATGTTGAGAAGCCACATCTTAGATTTAGAACTATTGAAAATGAATATTGAGATGCCTAGCAATTTTCAAGGAATTGGGGTTGGAGAATCGAGGTTTGATCAACCACTTCATGTGTATGACATTAACTATCCCTTCTCCTCAATGTTATTTGGGCCTCCATTGACGTGAAGGATAGATAGGTTGTTATTGGTCTATTTTGATTTCTTATAAAATAGCTTTTTTTTCTTGCTTTGTGATTTAATAATGGACATCTAGGTCTACTTCCCTCCATCCAATTTGTCATTACGTATATTGTGAAGCAAATCCTTTGCAAGTATTAGTTTTCCAAATGTTTCTAGAAGTATTTAGATGATCATTATATAATTTTGCTTGATGGTAGGGTTAGTTGGCATTCTACATTATTTACGTATTATTGTTCTTGAGTTTATATTTCCTTCTTTGGATATATTATTGTTCTTTAGGTATTATTTCTTACATGGAAGATGAGGTTCGAGTATGTTTAGGTAATGGGATGAGATAAGCCATCAACTCTCATTTACGAGTGTTTTGCAAATAAAAAAGGTTCAATCTCTAGATTACATAACTTTTTTATATTTTATCTCAATAAATTATTGTCACTAAAAAAAATTATAACATCCTTTATAAATAGTTTTATCTTTATATTTTATATAAATATTTGTAAAAAAATAATACACATTAAGTATAATCCTATGCTCTATTTACTTACAACTATTTACTTACAAACAAATTAATGAAAAGTGATTGGTAACTCTAGATATTTTTCTTTTTATTTATTGTAAATTATGAAAATATTTTAAAATATAATAAAGTAAAATAAGATTAATAGTTTAACCGTTAATCAGAGTCTAAAATATTCTTAAATTTTACAGTCTAAAACTAACAACACTTTAAATTGACCACTATTAATAACTGAAACAATTTATGACCCCAGGTGTGTTTGTTTCTCTTCTTAGTCACACGACAGGACACTAGAAATTACATGTAAGATAATAAAAAAAAAACTTCAACCAAGAAACAATTCATAGAATTCATTTCCGGAACTATCATATACTCCAAGCGGAGAGCCATTTAGAATCTAGATAGCATTGAATGGTGCCCAAGCGTGAATAATGACCAACAAGACTACAAGAGGATAAAAATGACGGTTTCATCAAGATATCAAACATTTATAAATGACCGGAAATCTGCCCATCCCATACTCTCCCAAATATTTATAACTGACCTGAAATTTGCCAATCCCATACTCTTATAAAAAGCTTCTGAATAGGGAAGCAAGAAACTGCCATGTTCAGTAGCAACAAATAACGATCTGTATGGAACATTTCAAATGCCCCTTTGTTGATCTGTAATTTGTGATGTTTTATAATTCGTTTCATTTCAGTTTACTTTTCTATCCTTTTGAGTTGCCACATGGTTTGGATGTCCTAATTTTGTGTTCCCTGCTTTTGTTACAGTGTGCAGAGATCAAGCTGCCAACGCAGATATTGTTGCTATCAAACTTTGAAAGCCCAGGCAACCTGATGGGCATGGTTTTCACTGCGGTAAGTTGGAATTTTAAGATCAATTCCATTCGCTTTCCATGATCAAAGTGACTCTCTCTGATCAACTGTTGTTCACCAGCCACAATTGCCAAGTCCGGTGCATCTGCAACAGCAACAAGGAAAAGTAATGCCTCTACCAACTGGACAAGCTTTGCCTCCATCTCAATTTTCAAATGAGGGACAACACAGCAGCAGCAAAACTCTGCAGTCACAAGCACCCGCTTTGCAACTGGACAAGCTTTGCCTCCATCTCAATTTTCAAATGAGGGCCAGCTACGAGGAATTCCTTTAGCAACTGGACAAGGTTTCCTCCCTTGTCAATTTTCAAATGAGGGACAACACCAGCAGCAAACTCCACAGTCACAAGCACTGCCCTTTGCAACTGGGCAACCATTTCTCCCATCTCAATTTTCAAATAAAACCATATCACTTGGCCAGCAACAACAACAGCCAGTATTTCTCTCATCTGAATTTCCAAACCAAACCATGTTACAACAGCAACAGCCAGAAGGAATGCCTTCAGCAATGGGACAAGCTTTCCCCCGCCAAGATCATGATCCTGGAAGCATGCCAGGAGATTGGTACTTTGATTATCATGATATCTAACAGGGAAAAAATAATCGATGGTGATTTTTTTTTTTTTTGTTTGTGGTAAAAAGAAAATTGTGCTAGCGATAGGAAACTTCGAAACTCTCATATGGCTTTAGAACTTATTTTCTGAAATCATTTTTATTTTCCAGTTTAAAGGATCACGTGGAAAATTTGTCGTGGATGTTTAAAGATGTTTTATAAAGGATGAAAATGTATACTTTTAAAAGTTTAGTTGTATGACGTTGAATTGAACGCTCTCTATTCAATATTGTGGTTAACTGGTCTTTAATATTTGCTTATGTTTTGTTTTTCTTAAAACTATAAATTAATTGTTTTTCTATCACGAATAATATTCATTTACAATATATGTTGTGTTATACCGCAATCCTTCTTCACAATATGGCTCTCCATATCATTTTTTAGCCTGTTAATCATTATCTTTCCATCTCCAACAATGAGCATGCCATCCGCATATAACTGTAATATAATATTATCATGGCCATACTTCTTGATATATACATAATGACAATCTACTAGTCTTTTAAAACTGTACATCAATGACTCAAATTTCTTGTATCACTACTAAGGTGCTTGTTTCGATCCATAAAAGGCTCTTCATTAATATAGATAATACATTCGGTTTATCTTTTACTTTGAAACCTTCAGGTTGTTCCATATAAATCTCCTCTAATTCACTATGAAGGAAGGTGGTCTTGATATCCAGCTGTTCACATTTTAAATCCAAGGCAACAACAAGACCAAGAATGACTCTAATAGATGGCATCTTAATAACATCAGAATATTTCATTAAAACCAATACCTCCTTTTTGTGAAAATTCCTTCACTACCAGTCTTGCCTTCTACCTCTTCTTTCCTTCACGTTTGTGCTTGATTTTAGATACCCATTTGCTGTTTAGGGCCCTTGTTCCTTTTGGAAGCATTGCCTAATGCAAGGTTTTATTTTCTAATAGGGAGTCCACTTCTTCGTGTATATCCTTCTTGCATTCCTTTATATCATCATATTTACAATCTTGTTGAAAAGAGTGAGGACATTCTTCATTAGTGAAAAAAATATAGTTTGGGATGATACCTTTGTGAGCGATCACGAGGCCTAGTAAACTTGCAAACTAACTGTGGTGGAATTTTTTATAATTGGACCTCTTGGAATGATATTTTCAGTTGAACTTCTTGAAATGGTGGATGTGGTTAGACATCTTGCAATGGACATTGCAAAATTTCTCCTTCTTTTTCATCTTTATCTCCATCATGCTCATTTTCTTGTAGAGAGGCATTTTCTTGTTGTTCTGCTAGCCTATAAAGAAGCTTATTTACCTCCATATTTCCTATAGACCTCTTCAAGATTTCTAATCCAATAAAAATGACATATCTATTTCTAATAATTTTAGTTTTTACTAGATCCCAAAGTCGATAATCAAACTCACCATCAACATATCTGAGAAGAATGAATTTCATGGATTTATCATTCAGCTTAGTTCTTTTTTCTTTGGTAATATCCGCATATTATTCACATCCAAAACTTTTGAGATGAGAATAGTTTTCCCTATTTCATTCCAGGCTTCTTCAGTAATTCCATCATCCAAGGCTATATAAGGAAATCAATTTATGATGTAAGAAGTTGTCCTTATAGCTTTTATTCCAACCCTAAACATGGCATCATACTCCTAACATTTTCCATGATATTGTGGTTCATCCTTTCTATAACACCATTATGTTGAGGAGTAGTAGGAACAATATTTTTGGGCTTTTTACAATACCTATTACAATAATCATTGAAGGAATTTGAGTAGTATTCTTTGTACCATTGTCCATTCTTAAAAATTTCAACAAATTGTTAGTTTCCCTTTCAGTCAAAAGAGTATTTCAAATATTTTTCCTTTATTTTTCATGGACTAGGTCTAAAATTTCCTTCAAGCATCATATTTATAGGCAAAAAGTATGAGGCTTCTCTTGACTCAATATTGAGAGGCCTCAATGCTTTATCATGTATTAATTCTAGTAGTTTTTCTTTTGTTCATGGCCACTTGTAAGAAATGAAACCCTTCATTGTCTACCTTATATAAAATTCTCACAAAATTCAAGATCATAAGATTTCAATTTTTGTTGAAAAGGAATTTTAGACACTTGTCATTCATGTGACCTAGATGCCTATGCCATAAATTTGATGAGTTTCCTTCTTTTGAAACAACATCAACTTCTGATTTTTCTAGTGTTTTTGACAATGCATAGAAGTTTCCTATATTTGATCCTCTGGCCATGAAAAATGCATGTTTACTTGTCTTCTAGCCACTTTTTCCAAAGGTTGTGGTGTATCATTAATCATCCGCTCATCTCATGGAGATTAGGATCATGTGCATTTCAATAACATGCCTAACCTGTTTCTGCAAGATATATTGTCCCTCCTTCATTTTAAACTAAACATCTCCCACTCGAACAATTTAATAGAAATGATTATTTCCAAGTTGTACTCTATCATAATCACTAGTCCCATATGTAATGAAATTAACTTTACTTGGAGTTACATGATGAGATGCCCCAGCAGGGATCCAATCAATGCTACAACTAGAGGTATATAAGCATGCATCTTCTTGGGAAACCGTGAACAAATCATCACTTTCTGAAGATACAACAGTGGTTTCAACTTTATTTGTGCTAGTTGATTTCTTATTTGTGTTGCTTGGTTTTTCTTCCTTCTTCCCCCACTTCCAAAATTAGCATTCCTTTTTCAGGTGTCCTAACTTCCCACAATAAAAGCATGTGATTCTCCCTTTATTCTATTTTGATATACCTCTTGAACTTGATCACCCTTGACAAGCTCGATCAATCTTCCTGCCACAAGAAATGAAGGTTAGAGCTTCTCCTCCATAGTTTACTTCCATTGACTTGCAACATAGTTATTCACTAAAATTCTTGTAATGCCATCAAAACTCAGTGTCCTTGTAAGTTTTGAAGTGTTGATAGCTACTATCAAATTCTTATAGCTAACTAGCATAGAGCACAATAACAAAATGGCTATCTCATCCTCGAAAATAATTTGATAGAGGGAAACTAACTTGTAATTATATAGAGGAAGTCTCATTACCAAGTGCAAGCCCCAAAAGTGATGATTCGCGCTATGTGATTCATTTCACTAATTTCAATCCCACTTCTTCACCCTTGTGATCATCACCCGATGTAATGAGTGCTAAGTTGACTATTCAAAAATCATGGGAAATTAGTCAGTTATGACTACCTCTCATGGAAATGGTCATAGATGAATGACTTACTTAATGTAGTTGAATCCAAAAAATGATATCTAATATAATGCACTCCGAAAATCCCTCCATACTTATATTAAACTCATTAAAATGCTCCACCATTTAATCAACTTCCTTCACATTATGCAACTTCTTCATCTTGAAAAATTTATTCGATATCATATTTTTATCATATATCATGCATTTTTTTCTATAGACCTTCTGTGGTCTTCTCTCCAGTGACAATAAAATATACGTTCTTTGTTAGACGTTGTCGATTTATGGTGATGACCTTTTTGTTTAGATTATTCTAGTCATTTTCCATCATCGATGAGGGTCTTTTCCTTCCTTAATCGGAAAATATAGATCCATTAAAATAAATATGTCTGCTATATAGGCCTTCCATATGGAAAAAACAGCCATGTTTAATTTCTCCATATCACTTAATGTCATTATGTTCATGCTTGTAATTCTCCCCAACAATAACCTCGCACACACCAAAATTTAAAAATAACAACTTAGCACTCTCACACCCATTTTTAGATTAAAAACGATGAGTACTAATGAAGAATAAAAAAATTGAATGAAAAATACAAATCAACTATGAAATAAAAGAACTAAAATATTTAGATAAACTACAAAGAGAAAACACAACAAGAAAGGCCACATAGAAAATGAAACAACACATAAAAAAAACCAAAATTATATTTTTGTATTTCATTTCTTCACCAGCCATACTATCTTTGTGAGAAACATATAATCACTTCTTTATATAGCAATGGCTTCTCTATAGCCTTCATCCCTAGATTTTTCTAGAATAGTCAATGCCTTAACCATTTCTTTAACAAATTGGGGTGTATCGTTCTTAAACATAACATAATATCCCCTAATGTGGCAGCGGAAAGAAATATAATAAATCAGTAAGATGAAAGATATAAATTTGTGGGATCTGTATATATATTTAAAAGGAAACATCCAAATTATTCTAATAAATTTCTACAAAGTTGTTTATGCTTTATTTGAGAATTGTTGGAAGTGAAAAGAACTCATCAAAAATATTTTTCTAGTGGTCTCTAGGAACTTCGAGACCCTTCATTTGCTTCATGCCTCAACAATTTCTTGGAAATGTTTTTGATGTTTTCAATGCACATGTTTTTTTAATCTTTGGCAGCTTTTGCGGAGATGTTGCTAGCTCTATGTTCAATTATAAATCAACTTTTAAGAGTTTTATTAATGGTTAATTACTTAAATTTAAATATTTATTTTTAAATATTATTAAAAAAATATAATCTAATTATTATTTCAGATTTATTTATTTCTATAACATTTTGAAATAAAAAAACTTGCTAAATGTTTTCTAGATTATTCATTTTGGTTTACATAAATATTGGTTTTATACCTCATTTTGATCTACATACATTTAGATAATTTTTTGTTGCTTCAATTTTTTTTGGTTTTGTTATTTGAAATTGAAAAAACGTATAATTTTTTATTCTCAATTTAGACATGTGATAGATTTTAGTAGATAGATTGGATGTGTTAATCAAATTGGAGTAGTCAAATTAATATGTGATTAATTAACAAATTATGGATCACAAAAGCTATATTCCAAAACTAAAATATTGGCACATTCAAAGTGCGGTAGCCCGCAAGAAAGTAAAGCAACAATAACATAAACTTATAATATAATATTAAATATAATATTAAATATAATTTTGATATAAATATCACAAATACAAAACAAAGTAAAGCAACAATAACATAAACTTATAATATAATATTAAATATAATATTAAATATAATTTTGATATAAATATCACAAATACAAAACTTTAAAAGTGAGGCTGGTTGAAAAACATTATGCAAACAATCTATAAATAATTTAGCAAGGTTTCACTTAGACCTTATGACCATGCCTATATATATGTCAATATTATATAAATCATGAAAAACTTGAGTGATGTTTTGAAATTTATATAGGTGTGAGTTTAATATTATTTATAATCTTATTGAAAACATAAAAATATTATAAAAATTAAATTTAAGTTAACATTGAAGAGTAGATCATTTTCAAAATTATAATTATATTTAAATTTATTATAGTTTATAGATAGAGTTATTAGCATAACAAATTTGTATAAAAGTATAAGTAGTTCTACCAATCACGTTGTGATGCTTGTATTAATAATCAAATATGACGGTTTTCTAATTTATAAAAGGTCATTTTATATCATAGTGATCAAATCTACTTTCCCATATAAAGAACATGTTCAAAAGAGCTCACTACAATGCCCCATCTAAATGTCAATCATGAATAGGTTGTATTGAAATACATAAGTTAACTAGATGTAAATCATACTTGAAGTTAAATTATATTTTTAAACATGTTTAATCTAAACATCGTGTTTCTACGTCTTACATTTCTCTTCCTTTCCTTATGTACATTTGAAATTATCTTCAAAGATAATATTCATGTAATGTAAATGTTCACCTTTTGCATAGAAGGGTATTAAATTTGTTTTTTGTGAACATTTTTTCATATACTAGACCACCTTAATGGGGAAATGGGGCACAAAATCTTGTTGATGACGCTAAAAACATATGACAATGGAACCTTGACATGGGTGAAATCTTGATCAAATTGAAAACAATTTCAACACAATTCATTAAACTCAAGTTTTCCCAAGATTTTCAACTAGAAATTAGAAATATGTGCAACCTTCTCAACATTATGACTTAAGTGAATTTTAATTTACTATATATTAACTAAATTATAAAAATAATTGTTAAATAGAATGCACTAACCCAAGTGTTATCTCGGTTAATTGAACCATCATCCTAGGGAAAATTCTTAATAGGGACCATTGATTTTTTGTGAAGAAATGGGAGGTATTCCCACATTACTGAAGGGTCTCCAAGTCAACCATAAATGAATATTAATTTTACCAAGACAAGTCAACCCAAAAAAAATTCAAGTTGGCCAACTAGTGAAGGGATGTGCTCCTTGGGTTATCACACCCCTTTGACATGTATATATAATATGATGTGATGTCTCATTTGAACACCAAGCAAGAACAAGCCTTTCTCTCTATTCATCATAATTTTATCTCCCTTTGATAGTTGCATTTGCGAGAAGAATAGGGTGAGCTTGACCATCACTATGAGAAGTTACATATGTGAGAGAAGTTGAATTGGTTGACCAAACTTTGACTTGAATTGATCAAGATATATGAATTCAGATTTTACCATGGTCCATATAGTGCTTACTAAGCGTTTGATTGCAACTGTAATATTCCTAACTTAGCATACAACTAAGGGAATATTAAAATTTTGTTTTTCTCTTAGATAGAGGAATAAAATGGGTAGGGAGACCCATAAATCTCTTTAGTAGCAATAAAATCCCTCTTAAATGGGAAAGGGATCATATTCATAGCTAGATAAAACACCTTCATGTGTGAACAAGAGCCTAATGCATATGGACAAAGTCAAAGTTTGACCAAGTCAACTAAGCCAATGTGGAGGGTGTGAAACACTAATGAAGATAACCCAGTGGGAATATAGATCTAATTATACAGTTGGAATAAAGCCACCTTGTGTGTGGAAGGAGACATTGCATGGAGATCCAGTCAAGATTGACCAAGTCCATCAACGCTATTATGGAGGAGTGGTGTTGGTGAAGGGACAACGCAGTTTTGGAGGGAGATTCCTTGCATGAAGATGGAAACCCTAATGAGTGGGATCAAAGGTGAGGGGGCTCACATTGTTTATAAGGAGGAGGATGGAAGCCATATGGGGTTAGCTTATGATTATGATTTTCTAATTTTATGGTCTGTTTAGACATACTTCTTTCTCTAGTTGTTTAGCTCAGATAGGGTGTTGTTTAGCACAAGGTCTTCCTGTTTAGGAATTCCTTATCTTCCATGGATTAGCTCTTGGAGGAGCCTTGCACCATATTGTCCACTATCTGGCTTGAGTCCAAACTTCACCTTCCTTTGATAGCGTAGATCCTGTTGAGGTTTTGACTGTTTCAGAAAGATGCAGCAAGTCGAGTCTAGATCTTCAAATCTAGGCCATCTCAATACTTATTTTCAGTGGAGGAGTCGTCTGATCCATTGGGAGAAAATTATTGAAGGTTGTGAGCTATATTTCTATATTTTGGCTATAGGCCAACATCCTTTTATCCCCTACAGTGCGGAGAAAGTCCAGATCTACGCTATTTCTGAAGGAGTTGCTGTAGGGTGATTCAGTGCAACATTTGGAGAGATGATTTGCTGAGTGTTGGGATCTGCCCTTCACTTTGGAGATCTATTGGAAGAGATACTTTATATTGTTATATCAGATCAGATCCACTTTCCAGATCTAAATATTTCCATAGATCTGCAACCTTAAAACTCAGATCTACATTTTGTACATGATGTATTGCTAAAATCCCCAAGGGGGATTGATAAAAGATCTTGTATAGTGCATGGATCTATTGTAGATCTAATATTTTGTCCACATACTTTCTCTAGACCTGATGCACAAACTTCTGCTATTGCAGAGGTAATAAAATAACACTATCATGGTATTCCAACTTTCATACATGGTTGCAGTCTCTATTTTTGCATGATTTTCAGCTATTTATGCCATGGGAGGCCTGTTTAACTATGCAATAGTGATTTTTTTTTTCTGAATTCCTTTTAGATATATTTTCTATAATATCATATCTAAGGGATCCATGAGATGAATTTACATTTCATTGCACATATTTCTGAACACTGCGTTATTTTAGCATGCATTGCTGAGCAGTCCCATTTTTGGATATTATAATGGTATCAGAGCATGATCTTTGGCTCAACCTGTGAGTTTCGAGAAAAATATTAGAATGATGGAAAGAATGAGTTTACTCTCATATTTTTTCAGATCTAAGAAGGACCTCACCAAGGAGTTCAAGAAAAGAAGAAGTGAAGCCAAGTTAGGGTTTCAAGATGGGGAAGGTCCAAGTACTTCCTATTAACAAAAAGAAGATCTGGTGTTGCACATAGCTCCAAAGAAACATTCTATGGCCTTTTATTTTAAAGATAAGAGGCATAGAAGTGAAGAATACTTATATCATGAGATTCTAAGTGAATATCTTGTAGAATATAAGTCTAAACCTAGAGCTATCAAGAATAATCTAACTCTCCTAGAGTTTATTCAGCTCAAAGAAGAAAGGAGACCTTGTAGCAATAGAAGAATGAAGGGCAATAGATTTCTATTGTCTACCTTTTATGGGTCATCCTCATGCACAGCAAAGGCTTAGGGAAATATGTTGGATGCATTTTTTCTACTACATCTAGTAGTAGAAAAGAAAGTTGTTGAGATTGTAGTGTTGCACCTTCAAGGTGAAGCACAAAATTGGTGGTCCAACCATTTGAGTAATGTGAAAGTGACTACATATACAGGATTTACTCAAAGTTTGATCAGGAAATTTGACAAGAATAAATCAGAAGGGAAGAAGCCTTCAACACCATTTATTGCAGGAGCACTTGTTTTAGGCGGAATACCACTTGCACCTTTGCAAGATGATCTTGATCTCTTAATATCTAGAGTCCCATGCACCATTATGGAGATGCATGAAGAAGAAGAGACTTTCACCAGCGCTGATGAAGCTATAGAGGAGAAGCCATCACACTAGAAGGAGGAGCCCTTATAGCAATATAAGATGTTCCCAAGTTGTACAAAGGTATGGACATGTTTTCATTTCCTGTTATTTCAATGCAAGATATGGAGGACGATGGGAATGTACCATTGTATAACCAAGGGTCCAAATATATTGCTAATTTAGAGCAACAAACTTTCACTATGCTAAGAAGCCTTGATTCATTCAAGGAAAATACAAACAGTCATCCTAATGTATCATTAATAAGCTGCACACAACCCTTGAGGTTGGGATGTAGTTTCTTGGAGGATGGGATGAGTATTGTATTGAGCAATACATTGCAAAACTATGTGTTCAACATTGGATCTGATCTTGAGGTAGCAGCTGCACCATCATGGAGATCAACAACGTTGTCATTTAGCAACAGTAATGAGTTGGGGTCCCAACCATTGTTGGAATATTTCAATGACCTTCCCATATGTGTAACAAAGAGGGGACATATAGAAGATGGAGGACATCTTAGGATGGATAACATCTCTCATGTTTGTGTTGGATACTTCTTAATGAGCCCTATACATCATGAAGGGAGGTTTTTGCCTACCACCTATTTGGATCCTTATGGGATCAACTTGGTCATCTATGAGTGGTCTTCCTTTGGAGATCTTCAGAAGATTGCATTTGAAAACCCCATAAAGTGCAAAGATAGAAATATAATTTGGAAGGTTGGTATTCTCCATTGGAGGAGTTCCACTTTTGGACATGATGATAACAACTCACCATGGGTTGGATGGGTGATTCTGATAAGCAAGAGGTTGGGAGACCACTTGCATATCTATGATACTGGACAACAAGATGCAAGACTGCATTAGTTACTCTTGAAAGAGTTTGGTCATCATATGACACATTCTATTTCAAAGAGTAGGATGGTGGATCGAACTTGGCATGGCACTTACATCATATGGCATCAAGGAGTTTGGGTATATTGTAGTGATGTGATCTCTTTCGTCTCAATTATCATGTTGTTGCTCCATGATCTATATGGTGATGGTGGGGTGTGGGCAACTAGAGCTATTGTTGCTTTGGTTGTTATTGAGAGAGTATGGGCTGATCTTATCCCATACTTTGCATGATGTTGCAAGAATAGGAGATGGCACTATCATGGTGCAAAGGGGCTACTCTTTAACCTTGGAGAGTGAGGAGGTGCTTCCACTTTGGAGAGGATCTCTCACATATAGCAGTATTATGTTTGATGATGACTTTGACATGAGGGTTGTCAAAGGAGGAAAATATGAGTTGGCAGGAGCCTATTTACATAGGCCAACAACACTGTCACTTGGGAGCTTGGGTTTTTTAATGGAGTGTTCCCAGGATCACTTCATATATGATGCACTTGATGGGCATATAGAAGATGAGAGTGATGGAGTAGTGGATGGAGACATCTATTACCATGATATGATCTTCTTGACTTGGATTCTCAAGCATAAGAAGAAAGATCTACATGCAACACTTGTGGGCTTTCTTTCCATGCACTTTGATGTATATCATTCCTTGAAGGAGGAGTTCACTTGGGAGGGCATCCAACATGATGCATATTAGTATATGGGGAGATGCATAGCCCGGAAGATGATGGAGAGGTTGGCACAACAACTTCCCTACTCATTTGAAGAGAGGGAGAACTTTCAATTGAGCCATTTCAGCTCAATGACCAAAGTACATAATAGAGGATGTATAATTTTCCTTCATGATTTGTACTGCTTTATTTTTATGAGAAGCATATTGTACCAAGGAGTTTCTTTCCTCCTTGTATATTGTATTTTGCTGTACTTAAGGCCATTTGCAACATTGAAGTTGGCCATTTTATTTGTGGTTTGTGGGCGAATGCCACATGATTTTTGGTGTGCATTATTAGAACCAAGTTGTAATTTCATGATTCCATCTTGTAGGATGATTGTTCCAGCAAAAAATTCGCTGAAAAGACACTTGTTACATTTTTTTTTAAGGTAGGCAAGGGATGCACTGCGTTGGTTCCATATATCGAACTATGTTCCACCTCCTGGTTGTCACATGGCAACTTCATTTCATTTGTTTATGCTTCCATATATTGATGATGTTCCTATGTTGATGGGAAGATCTATTGGGAGAGTGGCACAAGAATTAAAGGTGCCCATTGGGAGTATGATTCTCCATACTTCATATGATGCATGTTTTAGGAGAAAAATTGGGTAAACCATGATTTCCATATTACACCTCTTGTCTTCAAGTGGGAGGAACCATTTGGAGAGCTTGAGTTCTTTGGGGAGGCACTACATGCATGTTTTGTTTGGTGGGGTGACTTAGGTCATACTTGAGGACCGTGATATGTCAGCCCAATATCAACAGTAGCCCCATACATATCATAAGTGGAGAGAGAAGCAGTGTGGGATGGAAATTCTAGTCCCACAAATTCAGTCATGCAACCCACCTTCTTTGTAGGAGCTTAAGGTGGAGGAGATGTTTCATGAGTTATCATGTTTGGAGGTGACTCACTTCTTATGGATGATAGCTTGGGGATGGAGGCTTCAAATGGGGATGATGATTCCCAATGTATTTCTGATTCCATGCCTCAGGAAGGCCTCTACATCACATATTGTTGTTTCCATGTATGTCCTACTTTTTATGATGAGAGCCATTTGGAATTTTTACCAAAGGCATCCTTTTACACATGGGGGGAACAACTTGAGGGCATATTGTTGAAAGGGAATATTGTTCTTTGGAAGAAAATATCACTTGAGGATGCTACAAAAAGAAGAGGGGAGGCTCTTCAGTTCTATCCTTGCAGTTGCTTGAGGACAAGTAACATTTGGGAGGGGAGGACTGTAATATTCCCAACTTAGCATACAGCTAAGGGAATATTAAAATTTTGTTTTTCTCTTGGATAGAGGAATAAAATGGGTATGGATATCCATAAATCTCTTTAGTATAAATAAAATCCCTCTTAAATGGGAAAGGGATCATATTCATAGCTGGATAAAACACCTTCATGTGTGAACAAAAGCCTAATGCATATGGACAAAGTCAAAGTTTGACCAAGTCAACTAAGCTAATGTGGAGGGTGTAAAACACTAATGAGGATAACCTAGTGGGAATATAGATCTAATTATACAGTTGGAATAAAGCCACCTTGTGTGTGGAAGGATACATTGCATGGAGATCCGGTCAAGATTGACCAAGTCCATCAGCGCTGTTATGGAGGAGTGGTATTGATGAAGGGACAACATAGTTTTGGAGGGAAATTCATTGCATGAAGATGGAAACCCTAATGAGTGGGATCAAAGGTGAGGGGGCTCACATTGTTTATAAGGAGGAGGATGGCAGCCATATGGGGTTAGCTTATGATTATGATTTTATGATTGCATGGTCTGTTTAGACATACTCCTTTCTCTATTTGTTTAGCTAAGATAGAGTGTTGTTTAGCACAAGGTATTCCTGTTTAGGAATTCCTTCTCTTCCATGGAGTAGCTCTTGGAGGATCCTTGCACCATATTCTCCACTATTTGGCTTGAGGCCAAGCTTCACCTTCCTTTGACAGTACATATCTTGTTGAGGGTTTTACTATTTCAGAAAGCTGCAGCAAGTGGAGGCAAGATCTTCAGATCTAGGCCATCTCAATACTTATTTTCAGTGGAGGAGTATCCTGATCCATTGGGAGTAATTACCATGTAGAGAGAGTCCATATTTGAATTATTTCTGAAGGAGCTACTCTAGGGTGATTCAGTGCACCATTTCGAGAGATGATTTGCTGAGTGTTGGGGATTTTCCCTTCACTTTGGTGATCTGTTGGAGGAGATCCTTTATCTTGTCACATCAGATCAGATCCACTTTCCAAATCTGAATATTTCCATAGATCTGTAGTCTTAAAACTTAGATCTACATTTTGTACATGGTGTATTGCTGAAAACACCAAGGGGGATTGATAAAAGAGCTTGTATAGTGCATGGATCTGTTGTAAATCTAGCCTTTTGTCCACATACCTGCTCTAGATATGATGTGAAACCTACTTCTATTGCAGAGGTAATAAAATAACGCTCTCATGGTATTCCATCTTTCATATTACATGGTTGCAGTCTCTATTTTTGCATGATTTTAAGCTATTTATGGCATGGGAGGCCTATGTAACTATGCAATAGTGATTTGTTTCTGAATTACTTTCAGATATAGTCGCTGTAATATCATATCTAAGGGATCGATGAGTTGCATTTACATTTCATTGCACATATTTATGAAAAGTGCATTATTTTAGCATGCATTGCTGAGCAGCCCCATTTTGGGATATTACAGCAACAAAGGCTACATGTTGTGAGGTGTTCATTATATTCTTTCCGCGACTAGTCGCATAAATGGGGGGGTTGCAGCACCCCCTGTCAGGGGGTTTTTAGGGGGGTTGTAGCCCCCTATAGGGGGTCCAAGGTAGTGGCCTGAGAATTTTTTTTGACCCTATAATAGGTGGGCTGACCTACCTATTGTTTTTTGCATGTGTTTTGCACATGTTTTTGTGCATGATGGTTTCCTGCCCATGGTATTTTGTAAATATGGTCAAGGGAACTACAATTATGTTCTGACTGAGGTTTAATGGATTGGGGTTTATGAATTCTTTGACCTGTATAATATCTAATGTAACATTGAAAGGAATATAATGAAAAATCAATCTGGTAGTCCTCGTTGTGGGATCCAAGGAAAATTTCTATGTATATATGTTTTATGTTTTATGTTCTCACCATTTTTTATTTTTTTGTTTCTAGAATTCATCTACAAGTAATTTTTGTAGAGCGTTGAAACCTTTACATGTGTGAGGGTCCTTTACCATAGGGCAGAGAGTTAATAATAGATTTATTGTTTACTATTGTTGATTTCCAAGAATTTTAACTAGTTTGACAAACATTTACTCGTTTTTGTTTAATCATGTTTGAATGATATTTGACTTGGATTATTGGGATATAATTCTAGAGAAAAATCTAATTTGTAAACCTTGCTGAAGAATAACTTACCCTTAGAAAAGGTGTTGGATATTCTCCCAAGATTGGATTTCCAAAGGCAAAATTATTGTCTCTATTGTGAATGGTTGTTTTTCTATTATATTAGATGTTTTTGCTAGATTTACTATTGATATTTTATGATTGTAACTATTCAATGATTACAGGGGCATTTAATAGTGTAAATATCATTAGGAAATAATTATCTGGAAAAAAATCATATTCTATTGCGCTTGTCATATAATTTCAAAATGGTATCAAAGATTTGTTAAAATATCACCCATTGAAGTCAGTTTAAGATACAATATCAATAGCTTGATTACTTTTTTGATCTCTTGCCAAAATGGTTCCAAGTCTCAGGTTAGAAGAGAAGTTCAACAATGCCACCAAATTTAGATCAGTGAAGGCCAGGATACTCCTTATCCTGAAAAAAAAATGATCTTCAAGATAATGTGAGGGAATTCAATCCATAGCCAAATGGAGCTAAGGATAGATTCAAGTATAATAAGAATGAAACCAAGATGAAGAGAATATTTATAGATTCCATAAGGACAACTTGATTCCATGTGTTTTTGGGTTAAAAGCTTCCAAATAAGTCTATGATTCTTCAGTGGGATTTTACAAGAGTAACAACACTAGTAGCATACAAAACTTGAGGCATTACCTCCATAGTGTCATGACGATAAAATGTTTTGTGTTGTCTCTTATATTTTGAGAGTCCCTTAGTTGAGAGATGAACTTAGAGGCATTGGAGGTAACATTTATGATGTGGATCTTCTGACAGTGAATCTCAATGGATTTCCTTCATCATGGGATCCATTTTTTCACAGAATTTTTCCTCAAGGTAAGTTACGCAATATTGATGAATGATGTATTGATTTCCTCTAGGAGGAGGTAATATTGTTTTGTAAGAATTACTTGTCGAGACCTTAGGATGAAAAATCTCAAGCACTTGCATATCATGCAAGGAAAGGAAAAGGAAGAAGAACATTTGGAAAGTTTGATAAGAAGAATATAGGTAGAAGTTTTACTCCAATTTGGGATGAGAAGAAGAAGGACATGTCAAATATCAAGTGCTTCAGTTGTCATAATTTTTGACACTATGCTTCCCAGTGTGCACAAAATAAAAGGAAAGGAAAGTAACATGCATCAATAAATGATGTTGTTGATGATTATCATCATCCATCATAGAAGAAGTCGAATGAATATTTCTCCATCTCCACTCTTTCAAGAACTATTGTAGATAATAATGATATCTAGTTGGTGGACAATGGTGCTTCTAGGAATATGAAAATATTTTGACACTATCTCACTAATTTTAAAAAGAGGGATTCAATATTGAACACTAAAATTGGGGATAAAACAAAGTATGAAGTAAAAATTTTTCGTATAACGTCATTTTAGCTATAGTTTGGATATTCTCTTCACATGAGATATGTTCTCATTATACAATGATTGAAGAAGTAGCTACATTCTATCTCAATGTTGGATGATATATGTTATAGAGTTGAATCTGTAGATGGTTATTTTCTTATATGGCCTAAGGACTTGATCATAGACTCAACAAGAGTGATTGGTGTTCGAGAGGGAGAAATGTAGAAATTGTTAGGGAATATAGCCCATGCATTAATACATAACATTATCATAGTAGAGCTATCAGATCCAATTAATCTACCTAGAGATATTTCCATAACCAAGAAAATGGCAACATGGCTTTATGACAGTTTCCAGGATACATAAGGATATGCATCTCCAAGAGGTTCTTTAAGGGAGAGAAGATGACCGCAAAGGTACTCAAGCTATATGGAATTGATGAGCCACATGGTTGATTCCAAGCCTTATAATTATGAGGATGTAGCAGCACAATAGGTTTGGAAGGATACCATGATGAAAAGGTATTGGTCCATGATGAAGAATAATGTGTGGGAGATAGTTATGAGACTAAAGGAGAAGTCAATGGTGAATCTAAAGTGGAACTATGAGATCATGCATGTAGAATATGGTGGCCTCAAGAAGTGCAAAGTGACTTTCATGGTGAGAGGGCTCTCCTAAAAATAGGGATTGGACTATGGTGAGACGATCTCTCTAGCCGCTAGGTACACTTTTATCAGGACTATTGTTTCTCTTGCTTATATTATTGGTTGGATATTACATCATTTTGATGTAAATATCGAATTTCTTAATGGTGTTATTGAGGAGGAAGTGTAGATATAGGAATTTCAAGGGTTTGAGGTACATGGGAAGGAGTCTAATGTTTTTATATTGAAGAAGGCTTTATACAAGCTCAAGCAAGAACCCAAGGCATGATACTCTAGGATTAATGGATACTTGATGAGTTTGTGCTTCAACAAGAGTGATGTAGATCTTAACCTTTACTTCATCGTTATTGATGGTTATCCTTAGATATTGTTGTTTTATTTTTTTCATCTATTCCTTTCTAGGGTATAGAGGCTCATTGTTAGGTGCAAGAGGGCGTTGGCCTTAGAGTTAGAGATGAAGAAACTTGGACAAATGCATTATTTCTTGGGAAATATAGGTGTGGAAGAGATCATATGATATATTTCTTGAACATGGGAGCTACACTGTTAAGAATGAAAATATTTTTTTCATTGAAATTTTTTGAGAAAAGGTAAACTTCTAAAGATTTGAGAGATCCAGAATAAAGAAGAATCTATACAAATTTTCAATGATATTATTTATATTTATATAAATTTTACATATTAAATTGTATATTCATTTGTAGCTACTATATATATATATATATGACAACTCTCTATATAGAATATTATTATTTTTAATACATATACATATATATATATATATATATATATATATATATATATATATATATATATATATATATATATATATATATATATATAGACAACTCTCTATATAGAATATTATTATTTTTAATTATATGTTTGTTTAATTAATTTCTTAATTCCACTTATATGAATTTTTTTATTTTTATTTTAAATGATTTTTTAATGTGAACATATACATAACCCCCATAATAAAGTATAAATACAAGAAGGTTGACATACAAAAATTCCCTCCAAACATTTAAAGGATTGTTGGAAACTAGATCACTGCTAAGAGGATGGGTGAATCAGTAGTGATGCCCTTTATATCAATTTTAAATAATTTTCTAGATGATCAATTTTCAAAACACACCCACAATATTAGCTTATCAAAACATGAAAACAACAATAAATCATATCATAATAAACATGATAAACATTGACACAAGAATTCACACATAAGGACACAAGCATTTCAGGAGGAATCCCTTTTGGGAGAAAAACCACCATGTTCCTATTACACTGCTCAATTCATCTACTAATCTACTGAATAAATTATACATGGATTATCATACAACCATAAGCTATAATACTTGGCTCCCTTCACACTATGCTGACACTTATGAGTAAGGAATTTTTTTCTCTCACATATGTACATAAATCTATCCTCTAGAAGCCTCCACGATCAACAATCTTCGACCAACTCCCATTGGAATATCCAAATCGTATTGGATAGAGAAATTTGTTCCTTTATTCAATCCACCAAATCATTTTCTACTCTAAAGCCTCCATGCCTTCACTTCCTCCATGTGAACAAATTTTTAGAATATTTCACACTTGACTCTCAATTTTCTCAACATGAGCAAGCCATCATCATCATAATTATGCAACCTAAATATGAATAAAAAATGATTACCTAAGGGGGATTATTCCCTTATTCTCAAATCAAAACTCCACTCTCTAAAACACCATAATTTTCCAAATATTCTGCTCCCTAAAAAATTCCACCCGCAACACAAATACTATGAATATTCTACTCAAAACCAACTTTTATTACTTCTTACAATACTATGATAAAACTCTAAAAAACTATGTAAGATGTGGTTTTAACCACTAATCACTCTGAATTCACTCTCAATAACATTTTCTCACTCTCTCAAAGTTATAATAACCAAATGAAATCAAATCCCTTCGTCCATTTATCATTTTCTGAGATGGTTAAGTGAGTAAATGTTACAGGTTCTAGATTCCTCAATAATTATTTTCACACTTCTTAATCTGTCGAGATCCAGCTCTTTGATTTGATCAAACCACTCTCTTCACTAATTCATCAATATTCTCAACTTTAACCAACTTCTATAAGCTCCCTTACCTTTTCCAACATTTACATGAAAAGTTTTGAACAAGACAGGCTAGAAAAACACATAAACACCTAATGTGCGCAAGGAATGCAGAGGAAAGCTCACTTTAGGACTTAACAAAAACCAACAAAATACCATATTTTAGCTGTATCTATACTCTAAAGATAGCCAAATTTTGGTTGAATCCTTAAAACTACATGTATGAACCTATCTCCCAATGGTTGGCGTAGAGGGTGGTGAAACTGAAATTTCTTTCATTCGAAACTTTTCCAAACTTATTCTACTTCTTGAAAATGCTTTGTAGGACTTCTAGAAGACACTGGAACCTTTTCAACACTTCACCAAGTCACTTCCACATCACTGTCATCATCACATGTCAAACTAGGTTGACTTGGATGCCAACCAACAAATACACTAACACCTGGGCCATCAAAATGCTACACAACATATATGCCATCATTATGTAGTTCTAGAAAATTTCAGACATCCCCTAGCACTAGTAGAACCAACCTAAGGATCCTCGAACACTTTTCGATCCTCACCAAACCCTATGTATCATATAATCAACATGAGGACCTAATTTGAGATATGGAGACTGAATCAACAAAGCTCCTCAACTGTAAATCCTGTAGAAACATCATGAACAAAAAGTAACACCTGTCGCAACTTCATGAACAATGAGGTCATCACATATATTCTCTACATTGGTTGTGCAACACCTATGCACAATTCATCACCATGGTAAGTGCAACACACCACCAACCAACTCCATACAACAATCATCATCATAAAAAAATGATCATGAGGAGAATGGAATCCTAGGCTAACACTTTTGAGGAACCTACAAATTACATCCTCATGATAGTATATATGCCAAAACAAATGCAACACATCATCCATGTAAAAACCACCTGCAGCCAAACATACATGTGCTTAGAAACTCTCATGAAACTCATGTACTAGGTTGAAATAAATACCATCCAACAACACATATACAACACTAAAACACACATCTATGCCAAGAATATCTTCCTTTGGAATTGATGGCAACCCCAACTATTCCAACCATCTGAATTTTCCTCTAAATCGTATCTCCATCCTTACATTCTCCCCCTTTGACATAAATGGAAAAGGGATAATGACGCCAATGATAAATGCTATATGCTTCTCTCCATGTAATGGGCTCCATCCATAGAAGCTATATGCAGCTGATGAAAAATGGGATACAATATAGATATATGAGTATAATAACAACACTCCTCCACATTACTGAAAAATGTGTGCAATAAAATCCCCCTAGACAGAAGTTAAATATGATAAGAAAAAAAACTAATGCAGCAAGATACATCTTCCAACTGTAGCAGTAAAATCTATCACACTCATTTCAACATAATAATATGAAATAGTAGCAAAAGTTCAGTCATATTCTCTCTCTCCTTGAGAAGCAAAAACAAAATCCATATCATAGTTGTAGCAATAGATCAACAATATGAAGCAACATAATGTGACCAACCGGAAGCAGAAACTTTGATCAACTCTATAGTAGCAACCACATATACAACCTCTCTATCTCATATCTTCATCTCCAAACTATACTATCCAACAATAGAAAATTCATACATCAACAACAACAATGGCTATCTAGAAGCAACAACTCTCTCTCCTATCTCATTGAGCAAAATTAACATCCTCTAAGGAAAAACATAGTGGCATCAAATACATTATGATAGGGTAACAAAAACATAACCAACCATACTCAACTGAATGAAAACATCTACATGGATGATATATAACTTCCAATGCCTCCTTGTCACATGCAATAGGCTACTCCACATTGACCAATGGTTATTACCCAATGATATTAAATACAATATAGGGCTCCATAGGCCTATTAGATGGTTACAAAATATTGCATGTGACTACAAAATGACATCAATAAGCCCATACACATTTTCACCCACTCTCATTACTCAATAGATGCACATTCCAATCATGGATCATCACTGTGTACATGACATAAGTGATCAGAAACATGTGCCTTACATGACAACAATATAATAACATTGTACATCATATGATAACATATGTTAGCCTCTCCAAATGACCAACAATAAATCAACATCTCATTAGAATCATTCAACAAATTATAACATTGCATAGTGTCCCAACACAAAGCATATATCGACAAAATTATGAAACCTATTTTCAACATGGAAAACCTCATAGTAGTACTATCAATAACTAGCAACATATGACATCATCGTGAATTATAAATATACCACATCAATCAAACCTCACTGTAGAAACAATAACCATCAAATGGAGCATGAATTTCTACAATACAAATTGTATTGGCAACATCAATATGCACATAATGATGTGGTGGTAGCAACAATATATATCATAAAAAAAACCAGACTCAGAAATATAAATATCATGCACCATCATAGAAAATCATAAACAATGCCATATGTAGCAACAAAAACAACATGGAAAACATCCACCATGAACACTTCTATATTTTATCCATATAAGTTGAATATATGTAACACATTAATTATGCAAGCAACTATAACCATATGCAATCATCATAATAATCTCCATGGCATCATCACATGCATAATATCATCAAACCAAGATGCATTTTGTTTCAAACTAACACAAACCAACTGCATATCAACTCAAGTGAGAAAAATATAATCCATGCAAAAACATAAAACATAATCCTACAATAGATGAAGGTCATATAAGAGCATAGCATGGAGTGCATAACTAACTCTTCCAAGGAACCATGTTGTTATCAAAACAACTAAAATATTTGAAGAATATGAAGTGCTCCCCCTAAACATGTGCCATCTCCACTCATCAAAACATAAAATACCTTGATCATAATAACTTGTATAGATATATAATTACTATCACAAATGAAATCCTCATAAAAAAGATAAATATCATCAACATCACATCCTACCTGCATGTGTCATTAAACATCTCCTCAATAGAAAATCATATTCACACAGGATCCTACGGTTTCATCATCTATAATCTCACATGAAAGAGTATGATGTTCCGTAAATCCCCTTGAGGCCATGAGAGCTCAAGTTTCTTCTTGTGGGTCATTGTCAGTCCGTATTCTTCCAAACTTTGAGTGGATTCTCTCTTGCATTCAAATGTCTAGTTGTCCTTAGACTTGGTCTATTTTTCATATTATTCATTCCTTGATTAGGTGGCATTAAGAAAATTTAAGTCTCATAATATTTGTCCATATGATCAATATTGTCACAAACATAACACCTGATGTACCTTAAAAATGGAGCAAAGGGCTCATATCTCTTGTTCTTCATTATACTCCTCTTTGCATATAATCTTCATTCAATAGCCTTATGAACAAAATCATTGCATGAGTAGAAATAACCATAAAAATGACCATTATACCTAATTTTTTATGAACTCCATGAAGCGAGATTCCTTCCTTGATTTTTTGTTTGATAGGAAATTATATACATATACTTCTCTTGTCTCACAGATATATAAATTGCTACAATAAGTCGTAGATTCTAGCATTTGAAGCATCTCATAGGTGAAAATGAAAATCTATAGGTTTTACTTGGCATAGCCTTGGGCTTATATTCCTTCAGATGCTTCTTTGATTGTTCATTGTGTTTATGGATCTCCTTCTTGTTTATTTTGCAACTACTGTAATAAGATATACTTGTGGGTACAACAAAAATAATTTCTCCTTTTTGCATGCTACAATATGATTGGAAAGATGAGGTAATTTGACTGCTCTTTAGTAGTGTAGATTTCTTCTCTAGATCTCTTCTTAGTGAAACCTTATGACCTTGGCGCTTACTATAACCATTCAACTTTAAAAATCCATGGAGATGGCCTTTTTCATCCTCAAAGTGCTCATCATCAGAAACCCTAAGAGCTCTAGTGGCTAATGTGTTGAGAACACCAACCTTTTCAGCTCGAAAATAATGAGAACTAGAATGAAGATATTGTGCCGTGTGGGTCTTATTTTGAAAGAATTTGTGGGAAAAGTAGCCATTTTCCTTCCTAGAAACCAAAACATTAAGAAAGGGAAGGAAACCATCAATTTCATTTTCCATAGTCAAATTAATAGATGGAAACTATTCATTTAGGTGTCAATGAAAAAATTCTAACTCCTCATGACCATAAGACCAGTTTATGAAAGTGTCATCCACATCCCTTCCACATATTAGGCTCAGATGGAGTAGAAGCGAAGGCTTTAGATTCAAAATCTTTCATAAAAAGGTTGGCCAGAACAGGAGAAAGCAGAGAACCCATGGAAACACCACATATATGCTCATAGAACTTGCCATCAAAACTAAAGAAAGTTGAAGTAAAACAAATCTTAACTAATTTAGCAGTGCCTGGATCAATAATACAATTCATCACTTTACGCACCTCATTGATAGGTATGTTGGTATAAAATGATACAACATCGAAACTAACCATAGTTTCATTGGGACCAAACTTTAAATTCTTCAATTCATTTACAAAAGAGGAGGAATCTTTCACAAAAGAATTTGAACAACCGGAAAGAGGTGTAAGCTTATGAGGCAAAAACTTTGCTAAGAGATATGTGGGCCCACCAATTGTGTTAACAATCAGTCTGAGGGGGACACCTCCTTTATGAATATTAGGAAGACCATAAATTCTAGGAGCGACATGGCTACTTTCAATAAGCTTATGGATAATTGAAACCATGGTACTACCAGATTTAATAGCGACTACCACAATCTTAGAAACCTTATTAATGGGGCTTTTCAAAAGCTTCTTGTAGTTGTCGCTATTACAAATATGGTCAAGCGTATTCATTTTATAATCATCCTTATCCATGATTACAACATCGCCACTTTTATCAGCTTTTAGAACAACAATATCAAGGTTCTGATTAAGGGATTTAAGCACTTCAAACTCATATTTACTAATATTTCTTTTTGACATTCTAGCTTTCTTAAGAACCATCGCACAATCTTGCCTATTAACAAAATTAAATTTTGTTATTTTTATTATTTCAACTTTTTGTTATTTTTAATTGAGCCAACATTTAAATGTTGACACTCATAAGTATTGTATTACTTTTAAATTTTTATTTATTATTTTTTAACCGTTTGTTTATTACTTTTAATTTGTTATTAATCAAGCCAACATTTAAATGTTTAAACTCATAGTCCATATCACTTTTAACTTTGAATTTGTTTACATACTTACATTACACTTACATATCTACCCTATACTAGGATGTAGAGTGTCTCTTGGTGCCTACATATTTACCCTACACTGGGATGTAGAGTGTTTCTTGGTGTAACAAGGATCACTTAAATTATATGTGTTTCTAAAGAAATTATGAAAACTGTTGTAAATTTCTCAACTAAAATGCTAGTAAAAATGAAATGTTATTTTAATTTTTAAGGAATCTATTTAAAAAATTAACATGTGTAAAGATAATAATTTAAAATCAAGTAACTTTTAACATGTAATATTTTTTTTGATATAGCTTACTTGGTGTAAAATAGATGATAATAGAGCTGTATTTTAAGGCATTCAACTTTATAAAGGTCATTGGTTCAAAATTTAATGGGAAAAAATGTATAGCCATACTACGAATTGGTATGGCCCAAAGTCTTTCAATTACTTAATCAATAAATTAAACATATTTTTATAAAAATTTGGTAAATATATTCAATATTAAAACAAACATATGTAGAGTAAAATAAAAAATATTAAAATCGCTGTCAAACAATACTAGCTAGCCTATTTGGTAAATAATAATAAAAATTTAAAATTTTTTAAAATAATATTTTTAAATTATGTTTCTCCCCTGACAACAAAATATCCTTATTGGGTGTACCTTTTGTTTATCCCTCAACCCCCTCTAAGTGGACCCGTTACGATGATTGCTTTCTTCAAGCCCCTCGCAATGCTTTTAAAACAAAACAAATAACCCTAACCACCTCTATGTGAACCCGTTGAGATGATTGAAAGAGAAGAGGAGGTCGTTAATGGTTCGTATTATAATAATTATTTCGCCTAAAAAACGAAGATTTGGGACGTTTGGCTTTTTTTGATGGATTTTTTTTGCTTATGGAATTACTTAAAAAGTGGATAATCTTAATTTTTGTATTTAACTTAATAGTTTTAAAATTATTCTCCTATGATTCTAGGACAAAGTAGGATAATTATATTTTTATATTTGATTTCCGCGATTTAAAATGTTTGTTTGTTTTTGTTGGGGTCAAATTTTAAGTCAACTTAAAATTATCCTGGAGGAATTTTTAGTCCAAATATATTGTTATTCTAACCCACATCAGTTAGTTACATTTAGTTAGTAAAAGAATATACAAATAAATAATATTTATGGTTCAAAATAACAAAAAATGAAAATGACATAAGAATTGCAGTATGTTATTTTGCGCTTCAAATATAAAAAAATTACAAAAAATAAAGGATTGGACATCAAAGATCCATATGTAGCTTTAAAGAAAGATATTGCCGCATATTCTAAACATGGAGAAGTTCTTTTAGTGTGATATTTCAATCCTAGAACAACAAATCAACAAGCTAGTATTCTTTGTTGCAAACAGGATCACAATCCTATCTCGCTCATTGAAGAGGAGAATTCTCGATGGTTGAGATGTTCTGAAGATGACAAAGTTATTAATCATTTTGGAGAGGAGTTACTTACATTGTGTGGTGATTTCAACTTACTTATCTACAATAGTCTAGATAGATGGAAAAAGTCTAGGAACTTCACTTGCAACACATACAATGGGGAAAGTGTTGTTAACTATGTTATTGGTTCACAAAGCCTAGTAGAAAGAATAGATGAAGTTAAGATTCGAGAGCATATCTGGGACTTAAAATCAAATCATGGCCCAAATTATATAAAGTTATCCCGGTTAGAAGAAACACAGAATAGGAAGAAAATCCAATGTTCTCAATAATTGGCATCAAGGGGAAAAATTCTTCTAACACAAGAAAATTGCACTATCTTCAAAACAATGTTGAGGAGAGAAATTAAAAAGGATAAAATCGGTCCCAAAAGGCTTAACAACCATGAGTTAACCAATATAATCCAGGGTGCACTTGAGAAGTGCAAAAGAGAAAAAAATAGGAAATCAAAATCAAATTGTTTTCCTGTGAATGAGTGGTTCGATGAGTGATGCAAAATGGTAAGGATAACCTTGAAAAATGAAGGAGAGGGGAAGATCAATGTAAAGTTATATAAGAAGATTTTAAAAAAGAAAAAATATGAGTTCATGCAAACAAGGCGGGAAGAGGTGATATATCTAGGCAAGAATAACCCAAAAGAAAAGTTTAGCGGGAATTTCAACCAAGGAAGAAGCAATTTGAAAATAATATTAAAGCCAATCAGTGGTTGGACTATGCAAGGCAACTCTATGAAAAAGAATCATAGGTTGAGCCTCCCAGGATCAACACATCTACAAAGCTTTTCACAGTACATGAGGTGGAGACATGAATTAAAAAGTTGAAAATAGGGAAGGAAAAGAACTTGGTTGAACTTCAAACAGAATATCTAAATTGGGGAATAAACATTTTGGCACTGCACATCATGGAAATATTCAACAATGCCATTCAGCAAGGATTTCCAAGGGATTGGACAACTAGTCTAGCAATTCCCCCTTTTAAAAGCGGAGACATTAATAATCCTTCTAACTATGGAACCATTATAATCAATCCTTTGTTTCCAAAGATTTTCACTCGCATGGTAGAAAATAGAATCAGTAAGTGGGCAGAAGTAAAAGAAAGGAGGGCAAAAGGGCAAGAAAATTTTAGGCCGAAGCATTCTAGAGTAGATCATGGTATCATGCTGAGACACATTGTTGAAAAGGTTTGAGGGAGAAAAGAAGAAGTATTTTTTTTCTTTGTTGACTTCAATAAGGCATTTGGCATGGTCCCTAGAGATAAGTTGTGGCGTAGATTGGAAGAACTTGAAATTACTTTACAATATAGAGTTGTTATCCATAGGCTTTATGAAGAGGTGAAAGTCAAAATCATAACTTCAGCAGGCATTTTAGAAAGTTTTAGAAGTGACATCGGAGTAAAGCAAGATTCTCCTTTATCCGCTACCATTTTTGGTTTATATACTAACAGACTCGAAGAGTGGCTAAATTTGCAAGGTGGGGATTGTGTTTGATTAGGGGATTTTGTGATAAAGCCTCTTCTATATGCCGATGATCTTGTGTTGGTTACTAAATCAGCCCATGGATTGTAGATGCATGTATATGCCCTTGAGAATTTTTGTAAAGCAGTGGGGATTCAATTCAATACCAATAAGACCTAAATAATGATTTTCTCTAATAAAAGGAAGCAAAGCCAACAAACGTTCTTCTTTGAAGGCACAATTCTTGAAGAAGTAAATGAATACAAGAACCTCCGGATCGATTTCAACAACAAGCTTAATTGGGAGGATTGCAGAAAGAAAATAATTTTAGGAGGGTGGAAAGCACTATATGCACTTCAAAATAGATGTAGAGAGGTAGATTTATGGGATTGGAACACGATCAAAGTACTTTTTGGACTCCTAGTTTTCCCAATGCTATTATATGGGCGTGAATTGTGGGCTAGCAGCATCCTTGTTTCAAAATGGAAAAAAATTCAAAAAATTCAAAAAAGCTTGATCATGAGCAAGTTCAAAATAAAGAGTTTGGTTCCCTATGAGATAATTTTGAGTGAAACAGGAGCATCTCCCATCGAAGCAATTGCCATGGTGCATCTTATAAGGTATCTAAAAAGTAAAAATTTTGGTTCCCTATGAGATAATGTTGAGCGAAACAAGAGCATCTCCCATAGAAGCAATTTCCATGCTGCATCTTATAAGGTATCTAAAAAGAATTGAGCAAATGGGAGGAGGTAGACGGCGGAAAGTTATCTTCAATGAAGGTATGAGTAAAAGAAATAAATCATGGATGAGAGAAAACAACAAATGGATGCAAAAACGTAATATTTACCTTAATGCACGTCCCACAAATAGCAAGCACTCAAAGAATTTTTTTGCTGGAGAAGTTCCATAATGGTATATGGGAAAAAGAGTTGGGTAGAAAGAAGAAGTATAATGTTCAGGAATTCAACCCCACTTGTGATCTCCAACAAAAAGAATACATTGGAGCTAGCATTCCATGGAGAGAAAAGGTTCTTATTGCTTGATTAAGAACTAACTCACATCGACTTCGGTGTGAAACCGGACGGTGGAAGAGACCTAAAGAAGCTTGGGAAGAGAGGGTATGTACTTTTTTCACTTCTGAGGCACTAGAATAAGAAAAACATTTCATTTTGGAATGTGATGCTTTCAGAGACATTAGGGACAGTTACTGCAATATTTTAGCATCAATTCCGTGGCATTGTCTTTTCAATAAGGAAACTATTAGAAGGTTGGGTCAGCTCATCATAAATTTGAGTACAAAAAGGATTGAATTACACAAGGCAAAAAACAAGGAAGTTGATAGTCCCATAAACTATTTCTAGTCTCATGAACCTTAGAATATCATTCATCCATTCCAAAAAAATCAGTTTTGTAGATTCAGTAAAATTACTTGAAAGAAAGCTAATTCCCCTTTCTAAAAAAATTGAATATATAAATTCATTTTAAGGTAAACCCAACCGTAAAAAGAAATCTCCCACAAATATATATATATATATATATATGATCGATTTGCAGAATTATTCTGTTCGTTCTTATGTTCTTTCGGAGGGAAGCATAACTATGGAGGTTGAAATATCTGAAGTCTTTCAGAGCCAAACCTGAATGCGGAGGCGAATCCATTACTAGAAAGTAATTCGTGCCATCGATGGCTTCGGAACGACAACTGGTCTTTATGGTGGAAGGAAGAGCAGCCCTCGCTCCACAGTGGCGCAGTATTCTTAGCAATTACATTAAAAAAATCTTCTTACACAATGCAACTATAAGTATTTTCCTTCTTACACAATGCTTCTGCCTTCTGACTCGGTTGTATGCATGTTATCTGTTGCCTGCAGAGCTTTTTGTAGAAAACACGAGGGTTACCAGGTACACCTCTACTTATTTATTTCTTAGTTGCTTCACTGTAAGATGAATGTCTATTTATTAATGGATCGATTCTTAATCAATGGATCGATTCTTAATCAATGGTTTTGCTCCGGGTTTCTAGATTGTAATGCATTGGTCCTGAATTTATGTTGATTCTAATTTCAGGAAATATTTTAGAATTTGAGGGTCAGAAGAAAAAGTTAATTGTTTAACTTTTATTGACTATTGGATTTTAAAATATTCGAAGAATTAACACAAATTCCCATGCTTCAGTAAGAACAACAATTTATAAAAATAATTTTTTTATTTTGAGTTGAGTGAGTTGAGTTTCTTTATCTGCGTTGTATTCCCAGGACACCATATTACATTTACAGAAATGTTTTTTTGTTTTGAGTTGAGTTCCTTATCCAGGAAAATTTTACAACATCCAAAATAGTTAAATTTATAATTTTTTCCCAATCCATCGAAATTCTAGTGTTACGACTAATCTATCATCAGCCATCTAACCTGCAGAATGTGGCCGTTGTTGAACAACAAAATGGATTAAAAAATTTGATTACCTTTGTTTACTAAGTAATGTCTCTCATTTTCGTATAGGAGGCATTATTAAATTCGATGAAATATTTTGTAAGTAATTGTTAAGAAAGATGCATGGTTATTTTTATTAGATCTCATGTTTGATTGACATATCCTATAATTATAGGAATGTTTGGGAATGAATGTTAGAAGAATCATTTTTTTAAACAAGTTTTATGAAATGAATTTTCTACTTGATTAAAAAGATAGAAAGACGTGATTGCAACACTCTATACTGATTTAGACTTATGAACTAAATAAAAAAATAAAATACATGAATTGTAACTTAGCGGAATATTAATTATAAAACAATTAATTAGTTTTAAAAAAATTGTTTAGGTTTCTTTGCAAGACATGTCACTAACTTCTTGATAGCTTAGAGTTTCACATAATTGTTTTCCATTTATGTATCTAAATTTGTGAAGAACAATAGCCTACTAAATTTTGTTTATATTTTCAAATGATTATGTTATAACTTCTAATGCTTCTAAGGGATTTAGAGGGTACTGTAAGAATTAAAAGGTGATCATTAAAGTTGTTGGATGGTATGACAACACTATCCATCTAACAATAATCTCCTTGAAAATATCTATGTGGGTAAGATAAAAAAAATATGTCAATATTGAATGCTCTTAAATTGTTTTCTTCATGTAAGAACATGAATATTTTCACTAATTTAAAAGAAGAAATAGTTATTTCATGTTTTTATTTTAGGTGAGACATTAACAAAATTCAAGAGATATTAACTAGTTAAGGTTAGCCCTATGAGAAATGCTTCAAAACATAAATAAGAATGGATGCTTGTTAAAATTAGTCGAAACACTATCAAAATAATTTTTGATATTATGAGAAATTCTTGAAGACATAAATAAGAATAGAGGTTTGTTAAAAATACTTGAAACACTTGAAAAATAAGCATTCATATAACTTCCACCCAAATTAATTAGTCTTAAAGTATAATGGAAAAATATGAAGGTAAGGTGTCATACAATGTAATTTAATTCAACTTATTTAGGATAACTAAAGTTTGGATGGATGAAATGATGAAATTGGTATATATCGGATAAAACTTAATACAAGTGGGTGCTTATGTATCCTCTTAAGGGTTGAAGCAGCATACATTCACTATGTTGGACACTATAATCCTTAGGGATATTAGGTATAGGAAAAGGGTAGTGAAGATGTGTGTATGAGTGTGGCCTTGGTGGGGAAATATAGAAAAAGGTATTACTCAAACAGTCATATGAATGGGTGCATAGTTATTACATTATAGAGAGAATAAGAGCGAGAGAAACAGAGAGAAATATGAACAAATGAGTGTATAATACAACAATTCATTCTAACTCTTGGAAGTACCTCTAATTTACTTTTAAGATATGTTGTGTCCAACTTATCTTTTTTTATATTGTTAAGTATAAATATTTGTTTATTTTTAATATCCATATATTTTTACATTATAATAGTTGTACAAACACATACAAATGACAATGTTGAAGAAATGTATTTAAGTAAAAGTAGATTGAACATAAATTTTGAAACAATACTAGTATAAATTTTATTTAAAAATTAATAATCTTAAAATGAATTATTAGACCAAAAAAAAAAAATTGTGGAAAGAATTTTGTTTGTTTTTTATTATTATTTGATCTTAATTTTTTGTCCATTTTTGTTTTAGTTACCTATGTAATGTTATACAATTTAAATGTTTTTACATAAATGTATTATCTTCGTGCAGGAGGTTTCCCAAACACTAATTGTTCAAATGGCACTAATTGTATTATTTACAGGTTTTGATATTGGTATGTAAATGGCATGTGAATTACTTATATTTTATTTTGTTTTATTTTATAATATTCTATATTTTGACATAGTTCTACCTGTATTTGGAATTCACTAGTTGAAATGTTAGTATTGTTAAACATAAATAGATGTCATAATATTTACCAAATTAAGCATGCGAATATAACAATATTTTATATTTGATTATGCATATTATTTTTGTGAAAGGTTTATTTTTTGAGCTAACATATCTATTAACCATTATATGAAATGGAATTTCCATTTTTTTGTAGTGGCAGGGACAAGACGGAGCCCTTGGACAAAAAAATTGACACACTTCATGGACCAGCTTGCTGGAATAAATTTTTATGGAGGTGGTAATGTAGGAGACTATGACATAGTAGGAGGACTTGCTAAAGCATTAAAGATACACTAACCACTTATTTTAAAATTTAACTAAAGAAATATCTATCTTAGATTGAACATAGGATTTTTAATAATGTAAATGGTCTACATCCCTCTCTATTTGGATAGGACTAGGCCTATAAAAAAACAACATAGTCATATCATTTAATTTTAGTTATAATTTAAAATATCCTTTGTATTTTAAACTCGAATTTCACTTTGATTTGTATTATTTTGCAGTAATATTATTCAGTTTTTGGTTCTTTTCTTTTTTCCCAAATAAAAAAGTGTACTTTTACATTCAAATTCAATTAAAATTATATTCTATAGGTTCCTTCAATAAGAGCATAAGGAGAAACCATTGAAAAGGATTCCTAGATCCTATCTAAGAGAGTTTTACCTTCATGCATCAATTAGTCGCATTCAAGGCATAAAGTTTGAATGTTAGCGAAAATGTTTAGTGACATGAAAAAAAAACCTACCCCAAATATGATTTATTATTAGTCCTTTAACAAGAAATACTAGTATCTCATACCATAGAAAGTGTCTCCCTAAAATTACCCATATAACGTCAAATAAATAAGACAAACCCTTGTCATAACAAGTATGTTGAGGCTAAGTTCTTCTTCCTTAATACACACTATTATAAATGTCTCATTTATATAGAAAAAACTAAAACCCTTGCAATGGTTACCTAGTGCTTTTCCATCCCTTCGAAACACCACAATATTTAGTCAAACCTATGGCCAACTCATATGGGCCGTAAAGAACCTTACAACATCCCTATGTAAACCCTTTCTTACTAGAACAACCCTCCACTATCCACTACGAGCCAATGGAGTCACTTCTCCTTGTTCTGGGTAAGGAAACAAGGCCTATCATAAGCCTCATTTTATGCTTATCTTCCTATGTTACTGAGATTTTATTTTTGTGATAGAAATAGGGCCTGCCCTAGCCCTTCCTCAACTCCTCCCTACACTATATACCTTGGCCACCTTATTTTTGGCTTCGGTCTTCCATTTCCAAACCTAAAATAATCTTTCATGCCTTTGACCAACCTTGTTGCACCTGCAACTTTCTCCTTCAGCCCTAAGTCCTATTGGTATCACCTATAGATTCCATTCTTAATTGCAGATAGACTAAATAACTCTATAAATAGTGCTTGATTTATTTTTATCTTGGTGTGCCTTCCTTAAGGCATGAAATTATTTTTTACCCAATGGATATGTCTCTTCTATCCATCCCACTTGCAAACAAAAAAAACCAAAAGCCCTTTCCACAATGTAAATGGTCCTCTCCAAAAACCCTATTTCCCTAATTGTAAGTTTGTGGCTTCCTTAGTAAATATCAAACTTCTATTAATATGAATCCATCACATCGTTTCCATAGTAGTTTCTCCTTATTCATTTCCATTCACCTCTTTATACTTCACAATTTGTCCCTTTGGACTCCCACATGTCCTTGAAGAACCCTCCAACCTCAAACTCAACAAAAATATTCCCATTGAGTACTATCCATATTATTAAGATTATTTAGGTGGCATATTTATCTTCCTAAAGGGTTTCCATGATGATTTAGGGTTCAGGATCCTCTCTTCCATGATGGCTTTATATCGTTCTTTTTCTCTAAACAAACCTATTATTTTTTTATAAGCCTATCAAATTTCATATAATTTCTCTTTAATTATGATGTTTGAACTATAAACATCTCAAATAAACCATTCCCATCTTAACCTCCATTTGTAAACAAAACCTATCTAGTCATAAGATAAAATTCCTTATTTCCAAATGGAGGTAAAATTTTGTTCCATAAGTTTGGATAAAGTAGGTTGACCTTGATGTTGAAAAACATAATTATTTCTTCTAGAATAAAATCATCCACACTACATCCGAGAATACCATCAACCGTAAATCAATTTCCAGTACCCAAGCTTACCTTCCATGGTAGAAATTTTTAAATAACATGGGAGGAGTGTGTTGAACCTTCCATCGATTTGATACCCTTGGTATAAAAAATTTGAGTATCAAGAAAAATAATTTTTTTGAGAAAATGTTCCTCCACACACAAATTTTTGGAAGAAATTTCCCTATTAAATGGATGAATTTTGAACCTCAGCTACCCCACTTTTATGGGAGTGTAATCCTCTAGGGGTTTCTCAAATGAAATCCACTATATTTACTTGTTCCTATCCATTGCTATTCAAACATATTTTCTAAATCAAATAGAGTATTTCCCTTTGTATATGAGCTAAGAAATGCCAATATACCATAATAAATTCTAACATGAGCTTCACAAAAACTAGCCTTTTCTCATGTGAAATAAATTTGTTGCACAAAATTAGATTATTTTTCCACCATACTGACCAACAAGTGCCAACTCAATTTATTGTAGTAGTTTGGTTTTGAGAAAACCAATTTATTTAATGGCACCTGCAAAAATTCCCATTTTTCACATAATCAAAATATTTTCATAAGTTTATAATCCTCATCCATAGCATAAGAATAAGCGAAAAATTTCTCATTTGTAACCACAATTTTTATTTCCATACAATGGAGATGAATTATGTCCAATGCTTTCCAAATTTATAGTTCCCCACCAGAACATAATAGTATGATGTCATCAACAAATAGGATGTGCATAAGAGTAACCCTCCATCAAATATATACACCTTCCACCATCCTCCATAACTTAGTCTCCAAGAATCATATACTAATCCCTTCTAGAAATAAGATAAATAGATATAGATATAGTGGACATCTCTATTAAAACCCATGAGTAGACTTCAAAAATTGAGTTTTGACCCATTAACAAGAATATCTATTTATACAAATGTTACCCCATAATAAACTTTATCAATATCAAGAAACCATATATCTATAGTAGCATTATATGAAATAATCTCCATGTCACCCTATCATAAGCTTAAAATATGTTCTAATTTATTACCAACAAATAAGAAGAATGAACCTTAACATTAGGTATACCTTCTTGAGCCATGCCAATTTCCTTGTCAATTTTCCTTCTTAATGAAAAATAAAAGTATTTTGTAGAGATCCAATGTCATAAAGTAGGATCCATTATTACTATAGTCACTCTTGAAATTATCTTGAAGGACACATTACATGGGGATATCATCCTATTATCCTTAAAAATATTTTTATTTAATAATAAAAATTCATTAAATATTTGAAAAAGCATGACCAATTAGTAGATATTCCTCCATTACCTAGAGTTAGTCCTCCCAAGGAGATTGAGAAAAGTATGAAACACTCAATACTCCATTTAGGGACATACTCTAATCTCTCCAAAAATTATTTATTATAGAGATTAGCTCTTCCTTCATAGCTACCCAAAGTATTTCATCATTCTAATTTTCTTTGACAAGTTTAAGATATTTGTTGATGAGATGGAAAAAATGCCAAAAGGGGTTAAATTTTAGTTAATCAAATATTGTAATGTTCCGATTTCAATTTCTTCCTAATCCTACAATTCCCAAATGGATTTTTTTGGGACTTATTCAAATAATAAATTAGTCTTTCGACCTAGAAGAGATTTTTCATTTCTTACAAACTCTTTTCATTAAAAAGACACCTTTTTCTTCTCTAGATAATATCTTTAGATTCCACATTTTTCAATGAATTACATTTGAATATGTGTTGACGAGCCCCATTGGGTCATGATGTCTTTTATTATATTAAAGGATGGGAAAATTTTATTGCATGCTCTTTGAAGAAGAAGAGAATGAAAATTCATATAATGGAAATTGAAATTTTTATTAAAATCCTATTCAATACACATACACTGAAAAAAAATCGGAAATGATCATAGAACCAAACTCTTCCTTTAAACGTTATATATCTATCATGCTTCCCCTATGTAATTGTTAGTTCAATTTGCAATATTGGTAACTTCAGCAATGTCTATAAGATTTTATTTTTCTAGTGACATTGTAAGGAAAATGTCTAGGAAAATAGGTTATAGGAGACATTCAAATCGTTGCTTCGTAAAATAATTAGTATAAGAATAGTTGAAGAGAATCCCTAGAGATCATAATGAACTTAGATGTCCTAGATAACATGAAAAAAGATGGTGACTTGGAGTTGATTGTTAGGGGAAATTTATGATATAGGATTTTGAATAAGTATAAGAAAGAATAGTACTTCATCACAACATAACAATAATCATTTATTGATAATAGAGTGATGCTCTTTAATTTGATTCAAAAAAACACAATAAAGTGTTCTCCAACCAAAGGATTGTACAAACAATTTCTTATAATATAATGTTGATTCAATGAATAATTACATATTTATTGTTGTTTCTTTTAGAATTCAGAAGTGTTACAAGTCTCAAACTTTACAGGGAAGCTTGGAAAACAACATTCTAAAAAACCCAGAAATTGTTTGTGGAAATTCCACTTGGTTCATGACTTGTTAAAATAATTAATTATTTCAATGAAGATCCTAAGTATAAACTGAGGGAAATGAAATAATTAAGGGGTATTAATAAGTTAGTGTATGAATCTTCTAGAAAATAAGGATCAAGTCAAGTTTTAATCTTAGCCGTTGATTAAACTTCTAATCTGGGTCGTTGGTTCTGCCACGAGAAGATTATAAAAGAATGCTCGAGGTTCATTTGGAAAACAAGTCGGGCATACATGCAGTACCCAAAGGGGATAAATTCTGAAGTAAGAGAATTTGATTTCAGTGGGAGAGTTGCAAGGCGAAGAATTTTCAGAGGGAGAAGGAGGAGGGAGTCAGAAGTGATCCAGATCAAGGACAAAGGGAAGAAGTGGGCCATTGGATGCAGCTTGAGGCTGTAGTACAGAGAACCCACGCAGTCCCTATGCAGACTTAAGCAATCTAGCACTAGGACTGCATAGAGAAACACACAAACAGGCATAGGAGTTGGCAGAGGTTGATCATGGCGTCAGAGAATTGTCCGAGGTAGCCGAGAATTCCATCTCAGGTGTCTTAGATTTTATCTACTAGTATATTTCCTTGTCAAGATATCATTTGCTAAAGAATTAATAAAAACCTCATCTGTTGTACCAGTTTTCGCTCATATGGTTTTTCCGAGGGAAAATTGTCCAAAAATAACAATGTACTATGATTGATTCTTATGCCTATGTCCTTTACTGTTAATTTCTCTGCATATGTATTTGTGAATGTTGCAGTAATATTTACTTCGATATTTGCCAAAATATTTCTGAGAAATAACTTATTCAAATGATAATTAGGAGGAATAAATCTATGACTGCAATTGTACAGTTTTCGGATTGAAAATTTCACATGGTATCAGAGCTGTAGAAGAGTAACAGGAAGGGAGAATCGACTAGTGAAAAAAATTCAAATGTTGCAGCAGCAGCGCAAAAGGGTTCACGTAGTTCTCCATGAAGGGAAAGAAGCATGATAGAACAGATGGATCACGATGACTGTATTTTGGCATCCATACTTGAAGAAGAATTTTATTGCATATCAAGCACTGCTTCTTCTGATGTCTGGTATATTGACAATGGAGCCTCTACTGGCATCACTCGAGTATGAGACTATTTTTCTGACTACCAAGAAGAGCAGATGAATTTCAAAATAACCATGGGTAATAAAGAAAAATTCACTCCTGTAGGGAGAGTTACCATAGTTTTTCAGACCGAGGCTGGAAATATGATTCGGGCTGTTAGCACTCAAATCTACCTCAGGCTGAAATGAAGTAAAACTCAAGGCTACATCAAACCACGCTCAGCCTCGTAGCTAGCCCTACGAGGACAGGAGAGGGCTCTCTCCGTCAATCTCGAGAAAATGAGCAATAGGATGCGAGATGACTTACAATAAGAACCGATTTTAGGCTAGTAAAGAGATAAGTATGTTTGATTTTTGGTTTTTTGGGTTTTCGCTGGAGAAATGGGAAAACAAAATTTTGGGTCCGGGGATAAGGTCAGACCTTTGCAGAGTTCAAGCTGGGGCGAGGTAGGTGACGATCTTGATGCTTTAAATTGGATTTATGGATAGATTAGACCGACGAGGAGCTGAAGAGGGCAAAGAAGAACTTGGATCCTCTCCAAACAGCTGAAAACATATAGAACTAACCGAATTCAAAGGCTAAGCACTGTAAACAATGGATTCAACCTTAATCACTCATTCAACTTAGTTCAGAAGCATAATGAAAGGATGGCATACATTAAACATGAAGAAACTTACAGTAGACAAAGAAGAAACATCATCAAGAACAGAACACCACAAGGATCCCAAAAAGTGCCGCAAAACCCCTGATCTTTCCTTAGCCAAAATATGAAAAGTATGTACAATAGTATCAAAAGTATCCCAAGAGTCCAACCTCTCCAACCCCTGAAAATGATTGAGAAATTACAATATATAGATCACTCTAACACCTTTCCCCACCTCTAGGGGTCGAATTCCCTCTTCAAGGATCAGTTTCAACCAATTCTAATCATGGAACTACAATCTAGGCAGCTAACAACTTGCCTCTAAAAGAGTGGAAACTGATCCATTACATGATTTTTTACTCATTTGAGAGTGAATCTTCTAAAAGAGATAAAAACAAGCCAAAGTTACATATCAAACATGAATTTACATCATAAAAACCCAAGAATTCTATCCATAAGAAAAACTGGTCCATAATAGGCGAAATACTGAGCTGGCAGCTGAAAATTCAGAAAAATCTCTAGGTGGGTCGCTCCTGAACTGCGTGGGTCGCTCATGTTCCAGGCTGATTTTTAGGTAGCTCCCGGCATCCAAATTGAGCTCATGATAGCTCGTTGGAAAGCCCTGGATGTCTACTTTCCAACCCAAGTGGAATTTCTGAATTTGGAGTTGATTTGACCCTCCAAAACCTCATTCTCCCAGAGGTACTTCCTGCTGGTGCAAAAGGTGGCAACAAGGTGGTTTTCATGGTGTTTTTGAGCTGTTTGACCATCCAGATTTTGTTGAAATGCTAAGTTGACTTCAGAGGATGCATAATTAACCATGAAAAATCCAAAAATGTAAAAATCTCCTCCAGCAAGTGTCTCAAAAAAAGCGAGCGCATGAGCGTGCGACCCACGTAGCTGCAAAACCTGTTTTTTAGACCAAAAATTTGAAAATGACAAAATTTTCTCCGAATTTGCCCAAATTCGGAGCGGAGGTCCTCCATCATGTGTCTTGCTCAGTCAATGAAGCCTCGGCCAAAATCCGGAGTGGATCAAGCCTTTTCCGCCATTTTAGTGCTCTCCTGGTGCATGCAGTTCCTGTGATGAAAACACTGTCTCGGTTGTATGATGTGTTGTTGTCAGTCATGATGTAGCAATGTGTATGTTCAACCTGTTGAAAATGAAAAATGGGACCTTGGTGTCTTTGTCTCCATCATTATCCCGTGAATGTACCTGCGCTGATGAAGAAGGCGAGACCCCTTCCACGCCATGTGGAGATAGTACTCGCGTTGCTGATGAAGTCAACGAGACCCCTTCCACCCCGGGTGAAGATAGTACTCGTCGTGATGTTGAAACAAAGCTCTGTGGCTTCTCTGATATGTTACCACTACTGGTGCACTGGTATGCTCCATCTCAGTGCATCAACCTCAACAATTGAGTCACTGTCCGACTCCTGCTCATACTCTGACTCTGTCTCTGTCATGGCCTGGAACAAGATATTGGCACTATGTATACTGATATAGATGCAGTGAAAAGAGAGTTATGATGTGTGTTTCAACACCCAATAAATATCCCACCGTCAAAACACCATAAGGAAACAAACCATGATAAAATCTCAGTTTTAAATGGATTGGAAAAGGCACAATCTTTGTATTAAATGGAAGTGAAATTTTGATCAAAGGGAGCGGGCAACTTTCAAAATATTGAACAAATCTTATCAAAGGAGATCATGGCATCATATAAATGTTTTTGTCCATGAGTAATAACCACAAAGGTCTCAATGGGCAGTTTGAAACAAAGTCATGAGAATGTTTTTACATTGGACAGTGAGACTCATTACAACCACAGTCACCATGGAACAAAGGGTTTAAACATGGTATAATAATAGCAATGGTCGCAATGGCATAATGGGCAGGAGAGCAATATGGTTTTGATATTATATGCAAAGCTAGATGTATCACTGCCATAAGATAGTAAACAAACTCATCCAACCATTCATTTTCATTTTAAAACCCTGAAATGATAATGCTATGACTGTGGGGTTTTAAATCCTCCATTTGAAACGTTTGCAACCACCAACGATGTCACCGGTGCATTTAAAAACATCAAGCAATTGCAAATAACCTGTTTGAAGGCCGATGAATCGATCCAAAGCAAGACTGGGCGCTCAAAATGAAGTTTCGAACCTCTGTATCTATGTGGGTCGTGCAGCCTCTGCGTGGGTCGCGCCCCTTGCAAACTTACACTGCTGAACTGACCTGCGTGGGTCGCTCTGCCCAGGTGGGTCGCTCGGGCCCCAGGTGGGTCGCGTTTCTCTTGCAGGAAGCTTTTGGAGGCCTTCCCGGTGTCCAAATCGGGCGTGTGATAGCTCGTTGGAAAGATATTGGAGTCTAATTTCCAACAAAAGTGGAATTATGCAATTTGGATTCCATTTACCCTGTAAAAAACCAAATCTCCCAACACTAGTCAAAATGAGCAGAATGAGGCTGCCTCAAGGCAGAGTGCTGTTGCAGTCAACTTTTGAAGGTCTTCCTCAACTCCAAATTGAGATCATGATAGCTCATTGGAAAGGTATTTCTGTCTAGTTATCATTTGACTCATCAAGCAAGTAATTTGGCCAAACATGCTAGGAGAAATCTTGATTTTCCCAAGGTCACTTCAGAGGTGCATTCAATTCTCCTGAGGCAACGGTATTTTTGACATTTCTCCAAAACCATGATACCTGTGTAAAACGTTAAGGAGGTTTTTCTTCCTTGGCATGTTGTGGACAAAAACCTCTCTAATTTTTCCCAAATTCATCTTTTATTGCTCTGAAACATCTTTTGAGTGAAACTTATCCCGATGTGTGAAACAAGGAATTTTGTCGAAATGAAGCAAAATGAAGGGGATAGGGGGCTTCTAAATTCTTGGGGAAATTTTGGGAAGTAGGGAGGGATTTTAGGAAGTAGGGGAAAGTGGAATCACAGAGATTGAGTGAGGGGAAGGGGTACAAAAGGGCAAAACACAGGCCTAGCCTAGGAAATTGCCAAGTTTTGGCTAGAAACTAGGGTTTGTGCAAAAATGAGGAATTTGGGGGATCTCAGTGATGGGAAGTGTTTAATTAGGTGAATTAATGATAGGGGAAGGTGTATGAACATAAGGATACAAGTTTTTCGATGATTTGACCATCCAAGAGAAATTACCTCCAAAACCCTAGGAGAGGGAAATGGACCTTACCAAGGCACAACTGAAGCATGAACAAGCTGTGAAATGACTCAATGGAACTTGACATGATGATGAAAACCCTCTGAATGATGATACACTCAGCTGAATGGTGACATGGACTGACATTTGGACAACTTTGGAAGAAGTGAAAGCAAACCCTAGACCTAATGCCTAGTGACCAAATTTTGCTTGAAGACTCATTGAAATGACAAAATTTGACCTTGACACTTTAAAATGACTTTGAAAGAGCATGTTTGATCACTGAAGGAAGGCTGCAAAGGCTGACTCTAACACGGGCCACTACTATATTGCATGTGCCTGGATTGGGGATGAAATTGCTCTCAATGTCTCAGATTCAAATCCGAGGTTATGATGTCTACTTTATTGGCAATAGAGTCTACGTCAAACACCCCAGTTGGAAGAAGAAGGCATAGATCGAGGTAAGAAGAAACAAAATTTACAAGTTGCAGCTTGAGTCTCTAATGGAATTGGTCGGTAGCGTAGATGAAACATACCTGAATGAGCTATGGCACAGAATAATGGGGCATTTTCTCTATAATACTATCACAGGTGTTCGAGAGTTGAGCACTAAATGAAATTATGTCTACAAGGGGTGCGTATTGGGAAAATATGCCAAGGAAACGTATCAGAGAAGCAAAAATAGGGCCAAGGTGTAGCGATGTTCACTAGAGCTCTTAGTGGTGTTGAGTACTTTTTCACCTTCATTGATGATCATTCCAGGAAAACCTGGATCTACTTTTTGAATTCTAAGGATGAATTCTTCAATAAGTTTAATGACTTAAAGGCTCTGGTTGAAAATATGACAGGGAAGTGGATCAAGGTATTACGATTATACAATGGTGGTGAATACATAGATAAGGAATTCATTGGATTCTGTGCAAGGGAAGGCATCAAAACATAGTGGACAACTAAATACAATCCGGAGTAGAATGGTGTGGTAGAAAGGAAAAACAAGACTATTGTCGAAGCAACATGGGTGATGCTATATTACCAAGACATGCCTAAATTCTTGTGGGCCGAAGCGTGTAATCCAACTGTCTACATTTAGAATAGGACTCCTCACACTGCACTAGGAAAGATCACACCATAAATTTTCTTCACTTGCAGTAAGCCTAAAGTGAGTCAATTTAGGATCTTTGACAGTACAACTTATTGTCATGTGTATAGTGATAAGAGGAAGAAGTTGGAGATGACTACAGAAAAAGGGTATCTGGTAGGATACAATGAGAATGCAAAGGCATATCGTATCTACATTCCTGAAAGTGGGAAAGTTGTTGTAAGGAGGGATGTGAAGTTCATGGAGGAGAATTCCTTCATTAGATCCTGCGAGTTTCCTTATGCTACATAGTCTAAGGAAGAGCCTCTAGTACAAACCCAACAACGAGCAACAAAAAATTCAGTTGCCTCTCCAAGTCATAGGGATCCAAGGACGTGTCTACCAAGGATTTTCAACAAAGAGAGCCAGTAAATCCACCCATTACATGTGGGTGAAGGAGCAGGGAACTTCAAAGGATTCTGAAGAATGTAGAGGACTTTGTCGAAATCCCCTGAAATGAGAAGAGATAGCATAAGCAACCAAAGAGGTATCAAGCCTTGGTTGTTAAAGTCAGAGAAACTTTCAGTTTTCGGGAAGTAGCTTAGCACCAAGTGTGGTTTGATGGAATTGTGGAAGAGTATAGTTCCATCATGATGAATGGTGTCTATGAAGTTTTCCCCAGACCTCAGGAGAGATTAGTTGTAGGATCCAAGTGGATCTACAAGATCAAGTATGCTGCAGACAACATCATCAAGAAATTTGAAGCCAAGTTTGTGACTAAGGGGTATGCTCAGAAGGAAGGAATTGACTATGAATAAACCTTTTCCCCAGTAGCCAAATACACCTCTATCAGATCCATGATATCCCTTGATGCCTATATGGGATGGGAAATTCACTAGATGGATGTCAACACGACATTCTTGAACGAGGTGATAGAGGAATAGGTGTATATAGAAAAACCAGAGGGCTTCGAGATGCATGATCAAAAGAATCATGTGTGTGAATTGAAGAAAGCATTATATGAACTGAAGCAAGCTTGTAGATCCTAGTATGGTCGAATTGGTAGCTATTTGCAGAAGATGGGATTCGTCAAGATTGACACATATCCCAATCTCTACTATCTAAGATTAGGGAGTGAGTCGTTGATACTATTTTTGTATGTAGATGATCTATTTTTGACAGGATCATCAGGGTTGATCACAGACTATAAGAAGAATTTGGCTGAGTAATTTGACATGAAGGATCTAGGACAGATGTGGTATTTTCTAGGGTTGGAGGTTTGGTAGCAGAATGGTGAGATCTTTCTTGGTCAAGGGAGATACAATACAAATATTTTGAAGAGATCTTAGATGGAGGATTGTAGACACATGAAAACTCTAATGATCACCAGTTGGAAGAAAATAGACACATACGAAGATGATGAGGCTGATCCTACGTTACATGGGAATCTCATCGGATCGTTGATGTATCTGGTAAATACAAGGCCAAACATCTTTTATGCTGTAAGCACCCTCAGTCAGTTCATGGTAGAACCTAAGAGTGCTCATTGGGTAGAAACCAAGCATGTTCTCAGGTACCTTCAAGGAACATTTGATCTTGGATTGAAGTACACTCGTAGCAACGATGTCAATTTCATTGGTTTCACTGACGCGGATTAGGCTGGAAGTTCAGTAGATCGGAAGAGTACCAGTGGGTACTATTTTAGTCTAGGATTAGGAATGACTTCCTGGTGCAGTGGGAAACATAAGTCTGTAGCATTGAGCTCAACAGAAGTAGAATATATGGTAGACAACACAGCTTCGTGTGAGGCCATATGGCTTCAAAAACTGTTAGTGAGTCTACTCAAGGAGAAAATGGAAGCGACCAATATCTTACGCGATAATCAGAGTTGCATCAAGCTCTCTGAAAATCTTGTGTTTCATGATCGGTTGAAATAGATTAAAATAAGGGGTCACTTCATCAAGGATTATGTATAATGTGGAGTTTTTCAATTACATTACACCCCAACAGGAGAACACATGGAAGACATCCTCACAAAATCTCTAGGGAAGACTAAGTTTGTTTACTTTAGAGAGAAGATGGGGATGATGAAGAATCCATTCTAGTAGTAGGAATGGATAGGATCAGTATCCAGAGGGAGCTATTTTACAGATGCAACAGTGACAGTAGCAGTGCCCAAGGTAGCAGTACAAAGGACAATAGCGCAACAAATGAGGGGCAGGGTTGAGAGATCAACAATGCAGAGGGTGCTTCAAAAGCATAACAACATGCACTAGGCATATTGTTGGAAAACCTTCCTTGTTAACAGGGATTGTTGATTTTTTTTAGCATACAGAAGTGTTCCAAGTCTCAAAATTTGCAAGGAGGCTTGGATAACAACATCCAAGGGACCCAAAAACTGTTTGTGGAAATTCCACTCAGTTCATGACTTATTAAAATAATTAATTATTTTAATGAAGACCGTAAGTCTAAAATTAGGGAAATGAAATAATTAAAGGGTGTTAATAAGTGAGAGTGTTAATCTTCTAGAAAAAAAAGGATCAAGTCGAGTTTTAATCTTAGTCATTGATTAAACTTCTAATCTGGGTCATTGGTTCTCCAACAAGAAGATTATAAAATAATATTTGAGGGTCGTTTCGAAAACAAGGTAGGCATACACTCAGTACCTGAAGGGGATCGATTGTGAAGTAAGAGAATTCAATTTCAGTGGGAGAGTTGTAGGGTGAAGAATTTGCAGTAGTAGAAGGAGGAGAGAGTCAAAAGTGATCGATATCAGGGACATAGGGAAGTACTAGGCCACTGGAGGCAGCTTGAGGCTATAGCGAAGAGAACCTTCATAGTATCTACACAGACTTACACATTCTAGCACCAGGACTACATTGAGAAACACGCAGACAGGCAGAGGAGCCACCAGAGGCTAATCACGATGTCAGATAATTATCCGACGAAGTAGAGAATTATGTCTTAGGTGATTCATATTTTATCTGCCAGTATATTTCCTTGTAAATATATCATTTGTTGAAGAATTAATAAAACCCTCATATGTTGGACCATTTTTCCTGCATTGGGTTTTTCCAAGGACAACTGTCCAAAAATAACTGAGTACATGTGATTGATTATTGTGCTTATGTCCTTTACTGTTCATTTATCTCCATATGTATTTGTGAATGTTGCAGTAGTATTTATTTCGATATTCGCCAGAATATTTCTGAAAAATAACTTATTGAAATAATAAATAGGAGGAATAAATTTGTCATTGCAACTATATAGTTTTCAGATAAAATTTCACAGTTATAACATCATAATATAGTTTACAAAAATTATATCTAAGAATCACCAATTAGAGACCTATGTTAGCCTTATTATCATAACCACACTAATTAATATTTTTGGTTGCTCCACATTATTAATCCCTTCATGTGGTGCGACCAACTTGAAAAATTTAGGTTGACTTAGGCTACTTCAAGACAAATCATTTTTATTTTTACTTTGATAATGAAAATAATGACTTCGGCTACCATTTTCCAAAAATTGTTTGCCATGGAATGTTTCCTCAAAAACCCTTGTTTCCATAGAATTATTCCATAGGATGCTTCCTGAGGAACCCTCACTATTGAAAAATGGATATATTTCCTTACAATTATACCAAGGAGATTTTTTTCTTGTATTAAGAGGAATATGAGGATTGCATACGGTGGAATATTTAATGAAAGTAACCAATCATACAAAAGGGGTCTTCAAACAATCCATTATGTTTACAATGGATCTCCTCTATAATTTTTATATATTCCCTTTGGTGTTTTCCCTCCTAATTTTAAATTTCAATGGCTAATGAGTTTCCTTGTAGTATCCCCAAGTTTGAACTATATTGATAGTTTCCCTCCATTTGAACCAAATTATATCATTTTACCTAATCAACATAAATTAATGGGCTCCACCATATGGATTCATTTCCATGCGTGTTGAATATTATTATGACAACCTTCATGTTTTCCAAATATTCATGCACATGGAAGTATTTCTTCAATCCTAGCAACAATGCTTGACCCTTGTCACCTTTCTTGATCTCACCATTATTCATGTAGTGCAACTTTAGAGTTATTCATCACCTTTTTCTTATTAGAGTTGTTTTTACTCATCCCATTTGATATTTTTGTCCCATCTTAATAGGAATTCATGAATATTTCACTACAATTAGCCACATTCCTACTATGGTCTATTTTCATAAATGTACTCTTCCTTGTAGTGTTGATGGTCAAGTATGCTTTTGATTTTCTAGAGGGATATCCATTCTCTTAGTGTTATTATTTGAATACTTCTACTAGGGATCGAAACACATTTGCATGTGCATCTTAGGTGTCCCATTCTGGATAAATTTTTCATCATTCCATTAGGTCATGATATAAATTTGTTCCATTGGTGGTTGTCCTGGCCAAATAAGCTTCCTTCTCCCTCAGAAGATCATATTGGCTGACTCAGTATCATGTATCCTTGAGCATAATAACATCTATGTAAATTCTCTCTTCACTTGGAAGTATTTAAAGTCAAAAATTAAAGTCTCATTCAAAATTCAGGTCAAAAAGCAATCCCATTAGGTCCGAGGGTCAAAATCATGAAAATTGGTCATTTCACCATCAAATTAATCTTTTGAAGGAGTAGTAATAGTCAAACATATTCAAAAATTTCAGGTTCGAAACTATCATTTCAAACTAAGTGGCTTTGCATTTACCATATTTGTCTCTCAGTTGTGTTTGGAAAGCTCATTTCCCTCTCCTAGGGTTTTCACGGCATTTTTCTTGGTCTCATGACTTCCATGATTAAATAATCAAGAGGAATTTTATTCTGATGCTCTTGCACTTTCCCCTATCATTAATATACCATCCTAAACACTTCCCATTACTCGTATCCCTCAAAATCATCATTTTTTCACAAACCCTAGCCTATTTCTACAATTTGACACTTTTCAAGACTAGGCATGTGTTTTTCCCTTTTGGACCCCTTCCCCTCACTCAATCCTTGAAATTAAAATTTCCACTAATCTCTAACATCTATCCCTATCCCCTAAAATTTCCCCAATAATTTAGACAACCCCTAACCCCTTCATTCCCCTCCCTCTACAAGGCAGTCCTAAAATCCCCTGCTTTTCTTACACCAAACCCTAATTTCCCTTCCTACTGAGCTAGGGTTTTCTATGGAATCAGAGACATTTGAGTTTAGGAGGCATAAGGGAGGCAATTTTAGAAATTATGAAGCCATCCCAACTTATAAACATCATACCTCCATCATTTTTCAAGAAATCATTCTAAGGGACAAATCATTTGCCACACACAGGGCCAGTTTCGCTTCAAACTATGTTTCCAACAAAACATAGATGAATTTGACAAAAGTGAGAGATTTTTTTGTCCATATTAGGCCAAGGAAGAAAATACGCCTTCCATTTTTACACAGGTATCATGGTTTTTGATAAATGTTAAAAATACAGGTGCTACACGAGGTTTGCTGCATTTCTGGAGTGACCCTGGGCAAAATAAAATTTTCTCCTAGCTGGAGTGTTCAATTGACTTGCTTTGATTAGTCAAATGATAACTAGAAAAAGATAGATTTCCAATGAGCTATTATGAGCTCTATTTGGAGTTGAGGAAGGCATATTCACTAGCACTCTGCATTTCTACACCCTCATTAAACACTTTTTGACCCGTCTTGTGAAAATAAAATTTTGACAGGTCAAATCAAATCCAACTAAAAGAAAAGGTACATTGGGAAAGGAGACTTCAAGGGCTTTCCAATGAGCTATCCTAAGCCCAATTGGGACACCGGGAAGGCCTCCAAAAGTGGTATGCAAAATAGTGTTGCAGCGGCGCTGCGCTAATGTTTGGGCACTATGCTAATACCCAGCTTGCAAAAAATAAAGTGCCCTTGACGCTGCGCTTTTTCTTGGAGAATCCAAATGGAAAATGGTTAGCATCCTCATGTTAATAATGATTATTACATTAACCTCATAAATTTTCAGAATATTTGGAGGAGAACTGGTCCTTCAAAAGTACAAAAAACTCTTAACTTTCAGGTTTCTGCCTCCTTTTTCACCTTGGCGCTGTGCTAATACTATTTTTGGGATAACTCATTTTTTATAGGTAATATTGGCTCCATTTTGGATATTGAAAGAATATTTTGAAACAAGACTCATAGACCTTTCCAATGAGATATCATAGAGCTGATTTGGATGAGGGGAGGGCCTCCAAAAGTTGCTTACTGAACAAGTAATTTTTCTGTCATGGCACTGTGTTTTTTACCAGGAAATTTATATTTTCACTAGTTTTATCAAATTTTAAAGTTTCACTCATGTTTCAATTTTTACTTAGACAAATGAAGAAGATACCAATTTAAATGTCACATTTTACTTTTACTTAAGTTAGATACATTAGGTAAGTCATTAGTTGAAGTCAAATGTATCAGTTCTTAGAGATAGGAATGAGTTACTTTCCTCATCCTAAACTCTAGCATTTAGTTTAGCTTTTAATGTAACAACTCCCTCACCTCATGGATTTGACCCCTGAGGATGAGAGGAAGTGGTTTTTAGGTCTATAAGGTGTACTTTTTCAGTCATTGTAATGGTTGGCATCAGTTTGAGAGATTTTATTGATCAAGTATCATCTTGGCTTAGACATTAATGGAAAATTGCAGCTATTTTCTTGGGATCCATGTGGTATGAGTTTTAGACAAAGTTTCCTCTATTTTATCAATTTTTTTGAATATATTGTTAATTAATAAACCATTACATATCTATAATATACTAGACTTCAAGTTTGAAAGGCAGAATCCATGTTTATTTATGCTCTGTTTTGGGAAATTTAGTATAATGTTTTCATTCTCCTCAATTTAGGGAAAATACATTCCAGATGCTTTCCCTAGCTCCTCACCAGTCTATTCATCCCACTTATTTCACTTTTGAATGTTAAACCTTTTACCTAACTTGACCCATCAAAACATACTATAATTTTATCCCCTTGGCCCTGATCTATTCCCCTTGACCTAATCCCTATTCAGTGAAGCCAACCCTAAAATCAAAACCCCCTGTTTTCCTTAGCTTGCCTAAAATATTTTTCAGCTAGCCCTCTTATCCGTGATTTTTGTGGACAGATCCCTCTCTGACTTGGTAGGGCTAGATACCCAGTCTAAAGTTTAGTTTTAGGTTACCTCAGGATTTCCTTCTCAGCCTTGGGGTTCAACCCGAGTGCTAACATTTTTGCGACTCCACTAGGGAAGAAAAAGTAATATCGGATCTTCCCTGAGAAAGAATGACAGAGATTTAGAGCTAATTGTTGACGGTGAACAATAGTTGAACACATATGAAGGTTGAACCATTTACCTGGTGATTCCATTCACTAAAAGATCTAAAAAATCAACATTTCATGGTGACTCTACTGCATAAAGGTCAGTAGCTTCAAGCATTTTCAAGATGGAAACTGTTGCAAGAAGGTATGCTCCCATGAGGCGAGATCACATTATAGGTTTCCCAAATAAAATTCCTAAGGTAGATTGGCAATGGAATTTTCCTATGTTCAAATATGTTAAAGGTAATGATTCTGCTCGTCATCTGGTGAGATTTCACATGCATGTGTGTAGATTAAAGATTGATTTTCCTGAAGACTACTTGATGAAGATATTCATGGCCACTCTGGAAGATGAAGCTCGATCTTTGTATGAAAGTTTACCGCCTGCTTGTATTTAATATTTAAATGATTTTCATACCATATTCTTTGAAAGGTATAAAGAATCTTGTCCATCCTAAATATTAGTTCAGAACTACTATAAACATGTTGATAGTTTTATTGAAAATATTGAGAATTTATATGGAAATGATGAATTCATGGATGATGAGATCATGGAATCCCTGATTGAAAATCCATTTCAATAGCATAAAGAAATATTAAAGTATACTTATCAAGATGCTCAAGAAAATTTGCAGCAAGCTAAAGATCTTTGCACAGTTGAAAATGATGGAAGAAAAGGTCTTATTTCAGATCTAATTGCAGCAAAAGATGGTATGCAGGAAAATGAGGTTCCAATCTCAGATTGTGGTAAATTCAAGATGGCTGATCCAGATCTAGGTTCAAATTGTGATGATTAAGAATATGTTTGTCCAGATCCCATAAAGGAGAGCTCTATTGTTGAAGTCACATCAAATGAAGAAAACAAATTTATAGATCTAAGCTTTCTCAGCCCATCAGAACAAAGTCTTCATGAGGAGGTAATCCATTCCCTTTATGAAAAACAAGATGAGATATTTTTTCAAGTAAGTGAAAAATGTTATTTGGATGAATCTGTGCTATATGATAGAAATGTTAGTTTTGGTTTCAAGAACAATCTGAAGTTTTCCCTCTAATGACCGATGACTGTGATAAAAAAACATGAAAATTTGGTTGCCATGTCATATGAAGATGAAAAACAATATATTCAAATTGCAGAAGGCCAAAGCATTGAGGATTGTCATTCAGATTTTTCTTCCCATGTCTCATGCTTTGAATTCCTTTTTCAATAATTAATCCACTCACCTACTTGTTCATAGTCTTTTGAAGACAAGGAACACACTCTTGCTGAGGTACATTATGAAAAGAGATCAGATTCAAGAGAAAAAGCTACCTTTTTTATTCCAGGTCAGCGAGAGGTAAATTTTATTGATTTTCAAGATCCCTTCGATGGTATTTTGCAAGCACTGGAGAAGATAAATGTTGTCTCGTTTGTCAGCATAAGTCTTGGTTTCAGTTCTTATTGTGAGTTACCTACATGTAGATCATTCTGTCTGCTCAAGGAAAGTGAGACCAGAACTTCAGTAAGTAGCCATCTCCTGGATTGGTTACACTGGAAGGATCACTTCACATGATTGTATATATGTCTTCAATAGGATGGTGGTTATCATCAGGATCTAAATCCCTCAAGTCTTGGTGATATACTGTCATTAATAAGTAGGGTAAGTTCAATTTTTAATTTTTGTTTCAGTTAGTATTGAGTTGGTTTTGAGTCAGTTTATTGTGTTAGGTTTCTTTGAGTATTCAGTTTGGTTTTTAGCTATTGACTCCATTGCCCAATGAAATAGGCACTTGGTCTACCGTGTTCTTGGCACCTCCAAGGAGCTAATATCCCCAACTGGAGCCAAAATTAGTGTCAGTATTTGCATACTTCCACCAGGGATAAAAACACATTTTCATTTGCATCTTAGGTGTCCCATTCTGAATAAATTTTTCGTCATTCCATTAGGTCATGATATAAAATTGTTCCACTGGTGGTTGTCCTGGTCAAATAAGCTTCCTTCTCCCTCAAAAAAATCATATTGGATAACTCATTCTCATGTCTCCTTGAGAATAATAACATCTATGGAAATGATCTGTTCACTTGGAAGTCTTTAAAGTCAAAATTCAAAGTCTCATTCAAAAGTCAGGTCAAAAAGCAGTCCCATTAGGTCATAGGGTCAAAACCACGAAAATTGGTCATTTCACGATCAAATTAATCTTTTTAAGGAGTAGTAATAGTCAAATGTATTCAATAATTTCAAGTTCTAAACTATAATTTCAAATTAATTGGCTTTGTGTTTACCATATTTGTCTCTCAATTGTGCTTGGAAAGCTCATTTCCCTCTCCTAGGGTTTTGAGGGAATTTTTCTTGGTCTCATGACTTCCATGGTTAAATTATCAACAATAATTGTATCCCTATGCTCTTAAACTTTCCCCTATCATTAATATACCTTCCTAAACACTTCCCATCACTCCTATCCCTTGAAATCATCATTTTTCCATAAACCCTAGCCTATCGCTACAATTTGACACTTTTCGAGACTAGGCATGTGTTTTTCCCTTTTGGACCCCTTTCCCTCACTCAATCTTTGAAATTCGAGTTTCCCCTACTCTCTAACACCTATCCCTATCTCCCAAAATTTCCCCAAGAATATAGATAGCCATTAACCCCTTCATTCCCCTCCCTCTACAAGGCAGTCCTAAAATCCCCTATTTTGCTTACACCAAACCCTAATTTCCTTTGCTACTGAGCTAGGGTTTGCTATGGAATCAGAGAAATATGAGTAGAGGAGTAATAATGGAGGTAATTTAGCAAGTATGAAGCCATACCAACTCATAAAAATCATACCTCCATCATTTTTCAAGAAATCATTCTAAGGGACAAATCATTTGCCACACAGAGGGCTAGTTTCGCTTCAAACTATGTTTTCGACAAAACAAGGATGAATTTGAAAAAACTGAGAGAAATTTTTGTCCATAGCAGGCCAAAAATGAAAAAAATCCTTCCTTTTTTACACATTTATCATGTTTTATTATAAATGTTAAAAATATAGGTGCTACACAAGGTTTGCTGCATTTCTGGAGTGACCTTGGGAAAATCCAGTTTTCACCTAGCTAGAGGATCCAAATTACTTTCATGATGATTCAAATGATAACTGTATAGAGAGGGCTTTAAAATGAGCTATCATGAGCTCCATTTGGAGCTGCGTAAGGCCTCCAAATCTTTCCTGCACTAGCACTCTACATTTTTGCACTCTCATTCAACACTTTTTGGCCAGTGTTGGGAAAATAAACTTTTGACAGGTAAAATCAACTCCAATCAGCAAAAAAAAAGGATATATCTGGAAAGTAGACTTCAATATATTTCCAACGATCTATCTTGGGTCCATTTTGGACACCAGGAAGGCCTCAAAAAGTGTCCTACAAAACAGTGCTAGAGCAGCGTTGTGCTAATGTTTGGGCGCTGCGCTAATACCCAGCTTGCCAAAAACGCAGCACCCTTGGCACTGTGCTTTTTCTTGGAGCACCCAAATGGAAAATGGTTAGCATCCTCATGTTCATAATGATGATTAAATCAACCTCAGCAAATTTCAGAATATTTGGAGGAGAACTAGCCCCTCAAAGGTACAAAAAACCTCCTAATTTTCATGTTTCTCCCTCCTTTTTCACCTTGGCACTGTGCTAATACTATTTTTTGGAGAAATAATTTTTGACAAGGGAAATGGGCACCATTTTAGAAAGTGGAAGCATATATGGAAACCAGACTCAACTACCTTTCCAATGAGCTATCATGGAGCTGATTTGGACAAGTGGGAGGCCTCACAAATTGGATTACAAAACAGGTCATTTGTTTTGTCATGGCACTGTGTTTTTACCAGGAAATTTACATTTTCACAAGTTTCAACAAATTTTGAGGTTTCACTCCTGTTTCACTTTTTACTTGGGCAAATGAATAAGTGACCAACTTAAATGTCATATTTTACTTTTACCTAAGGTAGATACATTAGGTAAGTCATTAGTTGAAGTCAAATGTATCAGTTCCTAGAGATAGGAATGAGTCACTTTCCTCATCCTAGACTCTACCTTTCAGTTCAAATTTTTATGTAACAACTCCCTCACCTCATGGATTCAACCCCTGAGGATGAGAGGAAGTGGTTTTGAGGTATATAAGGTGTAGTTTTTCAGTCATTGTCATGGTTGGCATCAGTTTGAGAGATTGTATTGATCAAGTATCATCTTGGCTTGGACATTTATGGAAAATTGCAGCTATTTTCTTGGGATTCATGTGGTATGAGTTTTACACATAGTTTCCTCTCTGTTATCAATTTTTTTGAATGTATTGTTAATTCATAAACCATTACATGTCTATAATATACTAGATTTCAAGTCTGAAAGGCAAAATCCATATTTATTGTTGCTTTATTTTGGGAAATTTAGTATATTGTGTTCATTATCCTTAGTTTAGGGAAAATACATTCTAGATGCTTTCCCTAGCTCCTCACCAGTCTATTCATCCCACTTAATTCAAATTTGAATGTTAAACCTTTTACCTACCTTGCCCCATTAAAACAAATGGAAATTTTATCCCCTTGGCCCTGATCTATTCCCATAGACCTAATCCCAGTTCAGTGAACCCAACCCTAAAATCAAAACCCCCTGTTTTCCTTAGCTAGCCTAAATTTTTTTTCATTCAACCCTCTTAGCTGTGATTTTTGTGGAGAGATCCATCTCTGACTTGGTAGGGCTACATACCAAGTCTAAAGTTTGGTTTGAGGTTACCTCATGATTGCCTTTTGAGCCTTGATGTTCAATCCGAGTGCTAACACATTCTATTATGTTTTTATTTTCCATCACTCCCAACCTTTGGACCCTGCTATAACTAATTTTTTATTTCAAACAAGCCTTCAAAGAAAATCTCATTCCATCATACCTATTTTTGTTTCTCTTTGATCTACCTTTCATTATATTCTTTGCAACTTCAAAGTTATTCTATAAAATTATTCAATGTCTCAGTATGGTCATGAGATGTTCCTTGTTCTCTCTCATTTTACTTAGAGAAGGTGATTTTAGTATTAAGTTGTGCCCTTTTATTGGAATTCCTATTTATTTTCATTTCTAGAAAATGTTACGATGTTCCTATATTATTAACATTAAAATCGTAATAATTAAACAATTATATCACCTTTACCTCATTTTTCTTAGGCTTATTCTAGCCTACCTCTTTATCTTGTTGCATCAAAATCAAGTCAATCTTCAAGTATCATCAGTGTATTTGTATATACAAAAAACTAATTTCACATAAGTACACATGCATGCACATATGTTGATTTAATACAATTCTTTCATATATTCGAGTTAATCTAGGTTTAGTGTTCAACCTTCTCTATAATCCCACTTTGTCACACACCCAACCCTTTAATACTTCATTAGATTTGTTGGGTATCATATTTTTCTCAAACATTGTCCCTTAAAGCCTAGCTAAGGATACGGGGTATCGATATTTTTTGTTGCTTCTTTTGTGCTTTAAAAAAAAAAAATTTAATTTTGATTCTAGGAGCATTAGGGAGACTGGACTTCCTCAGAGCATATCTCTGAAATTACAGTTAACGAATATTTGAAATTTCTATCTCAAGTACCTTGAGATATTTCCATTGTTTCCTCCATGATTAATGTCTAAAATCTCAAGGAAGTAAATTTATAGAAAAAATATCATGCTAGCATGTTTGAAGCTGGATATTAGGAGCTTTCAGAATACCTAACATCCTCAGATCACATATCCAAGTTTTAGAGAACCAAGATCTAAAAATTGAACCATATGTTTAGTGGGATTTATCCTTATTATGGTCCAGTTTTTAGCCACTAGAAGTTCCAAAAATAAGTAATAGTGAAAATTCCAAGGCTATTCCTTTACTACATAAATCACATTCTGGCTTCCACCTTTAAACTATAATAATGACCACAAAACTCTTTCTTAGCTTCTTTTTTTCAGTTTAGATCTCAAATTAGAGGACAAATTAGAGACTTATAATGCGTGGAGAAAATTAAAGAAAAGCAAGTATATAATTAATTGGGAGGCATGCATGCGCACATCTCAGTCATGAAGTTGAAAATTTATTAACACAATCCCTATCAAGAAGAAAATATTGTCCAAACAAAATCAATTGCTTTACTTAAAGGTTAATATAATAATTAACAAATTTACTAGTTTTAGAATTCATATCCTCCACATTCTTGCTTTTTATAAAAAGATATCATTAAAAAAAAAAACTTAGTGAGAATAAACATTTTTAACTATTACAATTTCATACATATATTATTGCAACAATGAGTTTCATTTTCCAAACACATTTTTACATATGTGATTCAAAAAAAGAAAATTTGGAACTGAAGAAGGGTGAGCCTCTACACATAACCATACATATGTCTATAGTGCAACCTTTCTATCAACCAAACATCAAGAAGAAGATTCATGATGCCATAAAAAAAGACAAAACTTAGGATCTATAGCATAGTTTTTAAATCATATTTAGCATAAAATTGAAGGTCACTCTCCTTGATACAGAGGAAATACCTACTATCCATCCTTTCCATGTTGTGTCTTTAAATACAAACAATAATGATTTGTAACATGGGTATGAGAATTAATTCTTAACAACAAGAGTTATACATGTAAACTACAATTTCTTATAACTATCAATGTACTATAAAAGTTGATAGAATTCGCCGTCATACAACCACCAATATTGTTTGAAAAATTATATACACTTATCATTCACATGATCCAAAAAATGTTCATCCATTGTAGATATCCATCACTATCCTCGGAACCGTGCTACTTGGTTATAGTCCATTTTCACCCTATTGAAATATGTACCTAGGTTTGGTCTTCATAATGAAAGATGTAGTCATGATTTTATGTATTTAATGAAAAGAGAAAAAAAATTATTATTGTAAGTCTTGATGCATGGGTTTCATTCTCAAATGAATTTATTTATAACTTAAAGCACCCATTGAGTGCTTCTAGGTTTGTTATAAAGTCATTGAGACATTTTCATGTATGAATGACCCATTTGGGCATGTTACATATTATAAATAAAAAATTATTGAGTCATAACCAAGTCAAAAGACCCTCCAAGACATCGTTATGGAAGAAATTTCAAGTCGACTCAAGAAACTTCTATTTGGCCTATATGAAGCAATTCAACTCTATGTGAAGTTACAGTTGCATTTTTTGGTTGTAGTTACAGTTGCAGTTTCTGATTGCAGTGGAAATTTCATTTTTTTGGCAATTTAAAGTTGCAGTTGAAATTCCAGTTTATGGGCAAGTTGAAGTTGCAATTTGTTGGCAAACTGAAGCTATAGTTACAGTTGCAAGTTGCTCAATAGGTATAAGAGGCTATTCAAAGAGGAAGAATTGACTTCATCTTGGAGAGGTCCTTGGTCAATGGTCTAGGTCTTGAAATTCGTCAATTGAAGATTCTATAAGAAGACAAATTCTTGTCGATTTTCCTCTGAAGGTGGAGAGGTTTTGGCCTTGGCTGACCACCTACATATTGTGTCCTTTATCTCATTTTTCTTTATGTTTTGGTAGTTGTTTGATGAAGAAGACATAATAATAATAAATTACAATAAGAACCTAATTAAGAAAAGTAAAAATTCCTCACAAGGATTTATCACTAAAGATAAATAATCTAATATCTTTGCGCTATATTTCTCAACATGGTATGAGAGCTAAGGTTACAACTCGAGGAAGGGAAGCTAGCAGATATCTTCTCTGAAAGCTTAATAGGACAAGTCATATCACTAAGATATGAACTATACAATTTGAAAGAATGAAAGAATGAAGGGATATCTACATGTCTTACTAAAGGATCTCAAATAAGGAATCAACTTCAAGATCTAGGAGAGACAATATCCAATAAAGAAATGATTACCAATGTTCAAAATTCTCTAAGTGATAAACAAGTTGTAGTCACAAAGTGAAAGTAGATTAATTTTATTTTTGGGTTCCTAAAGGAACATGCATTATTTTCATTTGATATCAAGTCAAGTTTCCTATGGTGGGTCTTTGATCTGAATACATACCAGATGGATCCTCAAATTTTTTATCGTGGAAAACTAGGCTCACCATAGTTATCAAGGAAAATGATCTATGGGGAATTATTGAGAAGGGGATTTCAATGTCAACATATGCCAAGGAATACTCCTCTCTAGCGAAGTGGAAGATTAAAGGAAAAAGTGGTACTCATAGATTTAGTGAAATACCATTTGTTTTCTCATTTTTTTTAGAGGAATTTAGCAAAGGTGATGATTGATGTTTTGATGGGTTTATAGCATAGAAATAATATTAATAGGAAAGTAGTGCTCAGGGAAAATCTCTAGTATATATAGCTAACTAAACCTGACATAGTGACAAGTTACCTAATGAAGATCACTCAAATTTTCGAGAAGTGTTGGAAAATTTGGTTGAAACAAATTTAGTGAAGGTGGGCATTGGGTAGCTTCCTAGAAAAGTGGGATACATTCATAAAATGAATGTGTGCTCAAGGGAACCAGCCCTCATTTGAGAGGCAATGGAATGACTGCATCCATGAGGAGATGACGGTGTAGTCAAAGGTTGAAGAGAGAGGGGTCAGCCTCATATTTAATGAAGAAGGAATTTACTAAACTAAAGTTTTCATTTATACATGTTCATTTCTATTCGAGTTGGAAAAATCATGGGACAAAAGTTTAAGACATAATTCTCACTTTTTTCCTACTTTTCCTTGTGCACCATACCAACTGGTATGTGGCTACTAGATGGTGGATCCTCATGACATATGAGAGGAGAATGAGAGATTTTTGAAAAGCTCATAGAGTGAGACTCAAATTTGGATGTGGAGTTTGATGTTGATGTCAAGCATAGGAATGTATAGTCCTATGCATTATATTATTATTATATTATTATGAAGATTATTATATTATTATTATGAAAATAGGCATGTATATTTTGCGAATAAAAGGGATCTTCAAGATTAAATGATGGGGATGCATTCAATAAGAATAATGTCTTTGAATACTCAACATCCATACTCACAACATCAATAGTCATCCTACTAAATTTTGTGCAGGTACTTGCATAAATTTTGATGGACACTAAGCCTTAAAAATTACATTTTTCCTCTTATTAAATTTATGCAAAAAATGAATAAATTAATATGGGTAGAACGCTTGATAAATATGTTTACTATAAAAAAATGTTTTTGCATAAATTAATATGGGTAGAACTCTTGATAAATATGTTTACTATACAAAAATGTCCAAAATAACTAATGTTACCCTCTTTTAGCAAACATTCAATTTATATAGTTAAAAATCTAGATATTACCACAACCATATATATATATATATATATATATATATATATATATATATATATATATATATATATATATATATATATATAAAATAATCAACTATAAAATTATTCCATAGTACTTTTTAACATTTTCAAGAGCTTGAGTGGGCCTAATGGTTAAGAGCAAATGTTTCCTCCTAAAAGGTCACACTTTCAAAATTAGAGGGGTAGAGAAAGCCGTGACCTTAAAATTAGATAATAACAATAATAAACAATGATTTTTTTTTTAATATTAAACAATTACAGAGCTTTTCATGAGTTGTATAGGTTCAGATTTATGGTTAGGAGATGTAAATTTTAATTTAAAAATATTAAAAAAAGATGTTATTTTTGGAAAACTTGAGATATTGCTGAAATCCGAAAGGGTTTATATTTAAATGTAATGATTGTCTATTTCTTGTCCAGCTCATCAAAAGGTTTAACTTCACAACAATTATATGCCCAGAAGAGATGACCTTAATCAACTTATATCTCAACTTCTCATGGTTTCAATACTATTGGAACTAACATTGTGTGCTAGTTGCAAACGGTAATTACTCGTTTCGCACAACAGAATGAAGATGAAGAACCGATAATACACCCTTGGAAGGTTTATCCAGAAACACTTGCCAAGGCATTTGGTGAGGTATGTTGATGGCATGTGCATCTATTATTTTTTCTTAATTTTTCTAACAACATTTTGTGATACTGCAACATTATGATTTTGGAATTTATGAAGTACATTTTATTCGCATTATGCTTTTACAATTTCTGATATATCATTAATTCATGCCAATTCACGTGTCGATGCTAATGTTGTTGTACTTTTATGCCAGTCGGGTGTTTCTTTATCAGTCATTTGTCCAAAAATCTTCCAATATATTTTATCGATATATAATGGGGTAAGACCTTGCAAAAATCAGTCTCCTTTTTGGTTTGGTTGTCGTTAAAAGCTTTGTTCTTGTATATAAAAATATTCAATATTTATATCGTATAGCATGTATAAGTTTTGATTAATTCAGACTAATTTATTTAATAAAAGACAAGCAATTGAAAATAAATCAAAATTTATTTCTCAATAGTTTTCTACTCGATAGATTTAATAGTGAAACATGCTAGTATTTTTGCATCAGTCCCTTCATTTTCTTATTTCTCATCCGATATCCTTCTTGCTACCGCTGCCTGACTGATTTTGTTTTGGTCATGGAAATTACAAACAAGCTCAATGTTTTCATTAGTGTTAAGAGACTTTTCATTTCTTCTACCGGACTATAAATTTACTATAGATGTACTTTGTAACAGATTGAGAAAAAATATAAAATGTATTTTATAATGAGAAAAAAGTTTGCACCAAAATATATGTTTGTAGAAAAACTTCTATGCCTATGTAACAGTATTAAGATTTTCATATTATTATATACTTTTTAAAATAAAATAACACAACTATATTAATAAATGTTACCTAATTTTTAATGTATGTTACCTCATTGATTTATATTTTAAGTAGGCCTCTCCATCGCCACCCTTTGCTCATCCTCCCACTCATACACGGTGTCGATCTCGTCCAAACGAATGACATACCCATTCGATATCTCTCACTAATAAGAAGTTAGTTTAGTAAATGAAAACCATATCACTAAACCATCGATATTACATTAATGAGATGTTACAAATCTCTTTTCCTAGTGATTTTGCAAATAAATATTTTTATTTTTTTAAATGGTGTGAGGTAGTATTGTTGGTGTACATACACCTAGATTAATTTTAGTTCAACTCTAGAGATTGCATGCAATGTGAAATTTTCTTAGCTAAATAACTCAAAAGCTTACAAGCTTACATGCGATGTGCAAACCAAGATCCTCTGAAACAACATCCTCCACTATAAGCCCAACGTCTGAATCAGCAGCTACGGCTTCAGTTTCTGTTCAACTACTGGCTGCAACGTCTGAATCAGCAGCTACGGCTTCAGTTTCTGTTCAACTACTGGCTGCAACGTCTTCAAGAAACGCCTGCAATATCTGAATTAGCAACTACGCAATCGGTTTCTGTTCAGCAAACTACGAAATTAGTTTCTGTTCAACAACCAGCAACAACGCATTGCAAATGTGATACCGTCATCAGGCCAAACAGGTAGTTGACATTTCTCTTTTATTTATTATAGTCCACAGTGAATTTCATCCATATGGTGATATACTTGTGTGGATACCATAGTTTGTTTGAATTTGGTAGCCGGACAACTTGCAGCTTTTGAAAAATTTTCAAATCGTTAAGTTGGATATTGAATATTTAAGTGCCTGAAGTCGTTCTTCGCGAGTAGTGTAAGCTGAAGCATTCAATTTCCCAGAAATTTTAATCATTTTTACGTGCTTTGGAATGGCTTTGAGGGAAGTTTGGATATATGCATGTGTGCATGCACATGCATCTCTCTCAAATCGCAGATAGATTATGTCAAAGCATTGTCTTCTAGTACAGAATGCTCAGAAGGTAGCTGACAAAAAGCCATGTCATACGAAAGCCGCAACATACAGTTATTTTAATCACTGAGCTGTCGATTCATATATTGAAATGGTTTGTCAATTTTAATCAGGATAATTATTTCTTATTGGATAGAATCTATTAAATAAAAAACAGAGCAACTAAAATATAAAATCAAAAACAAATAAATGTACCAATCATTGTCAACCTCATGTTTAATCTATATCGAAATCCTCGTTTATGAAAAAATAAGTAACATAATAAGGACATGGAAGTAATCAACTAGGAAACCGCACATGGAATAGTCTTTCTAAATGTGTGTTATATGCCTTTATTTTATGTCTAATTTTACAATAAAATGTATCAATGTGGTCACTAAGCTCAAATGCTCCTCCACAACATGTGTCTAGGTTCATCTTTAATTTCAATGAAGTATACTCTTTTTCTTACATATCTTTAACAAGCTCGAAGGATAAAGTTCTATTCACTATGTTCCTAATTTTCCTACTTCTTCAGTTTGTACTCTCATAATTGAGTAACTAACTTCCATTCTAAGCCTACCTAATAAGTTAGCCAACAAGCTAACTAAATTATTAAGCTTATAGGTAAAATTTCCATGCCAAAAAAATAATGAATGTTAACCATACACCAAAACTAAAGTGTCTATATGTTCATGAAGCCTCACCAAGAGACTAAAAGATATAATATTCTCTTAGGAAAGTGAAACGCTTTTAAAGTAAATCCAAAATTTAACACATTTTCCATATTTAATCGAACTCCATGGAATGTTTACAATTAATTCTCAGTTTTCGTATATATCTAGGATATAATTTCACCAAATTTTCATATTTCAAATCATTCTTTGAATGAAATATGGCACTCTATAAATTGAGTCTCCCTATTATTACAAATGCTAAAAGTTTCCAAAATACTTTAATTGGTAAATAATAAAATAAATCTGCATAGAAATAGTTAGAGAAGGGATTCCAAGTAGGATAAGAAGGGAATTCCATAATATTTCAAAAATAATTTGTCACTAATACCACCTTGGAAATAAGAGCAAGAATTATTTAGGATTCCTTTAAGGGTATATTAGAGAAATTGAGCATGAAAAGAGAGGATCACATTTTTCATATGGCATAGACTCATCCATGGAGGCTAAGAAAAAGCTTTGATACATAGCTATGATCAAACGCTTGGTACCATAATTTATAGACAAGTGCATGGAGCCATTATATTGAGTATTAGCCCTTATTTATTTCCTATACCTATGATTTATTGTAATTTTAAATTTTGCATGGCCATCCCACAACCAAAGAGCTAGTATTTATGTGAATGCATGTGATTATATTTACTACTCTCTCAAACTATTGCTCTCATCACTAATAAAACACTAAATTAAATTTCCACGTAGCGATTGCATTTCTTTGATCCTTTACACAACTCCTTGTGATCAGAGAGTGTACCAATATTGGAAACTATGGAAATGTGATAAGGTTGTGCACTATTTCAAAGATGAAAATCTGACAAGGTTAGTTAAACTCCCAACCCATTCATATACTAGTATTAAATCGTTGACCAACCAATTCATTTAACTCGCAAGAGGAATCACTACAATGTATTATTCTTTACTACCCCAAGGTGTGAGAGTGATAGAGGTGGAGAGAGAGGGGGGTGACAAGGGAGAGATGGAGATAAACTGAAGGAGATAAAGAATGAAGAGAGAGAGAGGGGGAGAGTAGTGAGAGAGGTAGAGAATGGTAAGAGAGGGAGAGGGAGACACAAAGATGGAGGGGTGAGAGAGAGAAGGATACGGGTGGGGTGCAGGGGGGAGATAGTGAGAGGATTTGAGGGGGAGAGGGAGAGAGAGAGAGAGGGAGAGAGAGGACTTGAGAGAGAGGATGAGAGAGGGAGGGATAGAGAGATGGAGTTGGAGGGGGAGAGATGCAGAAGTGGAGAGATAGAGGAAGTGACAAGAGAAAGATGGAGAGAGAGTGTGTAAGTTTAGGGGTGAGATAAATAGATAAACATAAATCAATCTCTGTATCTCAGGTAAATATAAATATCAAATTAGAAATCAACATCTACGTTGAAATAAATACATTTAATGCAAGCAATCAAATAAGATTAGAAAAAAATTATACACTGAAATCAATGCATCTAATTCAAGCGATCAAATAATATTAGAAACCAATACCTACATTTGAATCAATGCATTTAGTGCAAGAAATCAAATAGCATTAGAAATCACCATCTACTATGAAATCGATGCATTTAGGTCAAGAAATAAAAAAGGATTAGAAATCAGTGCATCTAGTGCAAGTAATCAAATACGATTAGAAATTAGCATCTACATTTAAATGAATGCATCGAGTGCAAGCAATCAAATAGGATTCTAAACCACCATCTACATTGAAATCAATTCATTTAGTGCAACAAATCAAATAGGATTAGAAATCATCTACATTGAAATCAATTCATCTAGTGCAATCAATCAAATATCATTAGAAGTCAATATATACACTAAAATCAATGCATCTAGTACAAGAAATCAAATAGGATTAGAAATCACCATCTACACTGAAATCAATGCATATAGTGCAAGTAATCTTTTTCCCTCTCCATTCCTCCATTTATATCTATATCTCTCTCTGTATCTTGTTCTTTGTCTCTCTATCTCACCCTCCCAAACACACACACTCTCTCACTCCATATCTATCAATATCTCTGTCCATCCCCCCTCTCTCCATCTCTCTCTCTTCTTCCCTCTATTCACCTTCTATATATATCTCTATCTTCTCCTTCTCTCCCTCTCCCCCGCTTCTATCTCTCTTTCCTCCTATCCTCTTTCCCTCTCTCTCCATCTTCCTTATCACTCCCTCTGTCTATCTCTCTACCTTACACTCTCCATGTATTTCCTCTTACCTCCCTCCCTCTCCCCCCTCCAACCCCATATCTCTTTCCCTCCCTCTCTCCACTCTCTCACATCCTCTCTCTTTCTTTCTCTCCCACCTCTCTTTCTCTCTCTCTTCACCCTTCAATTATGTTACTATATCCCTCCCACTATCCTTATCTCTCGTTCTCTCCCCCCCCTTCTCTCCATCTCTCCTTATTTGTCTCTTTATCTCTCCCCCAAACATACACACTCTCTCTCCATCTCTCCCTTGTCACTCTTCTCTCTATAGTTCTTCCTATCTGACTTTATTCTTCCCTCCCTCTCTCTATTAGGATCGAGAACATATTGAAGGAGAAAGAAATTCACAGATAACTAAATGGAAACTGAAAACAAACACACAAGTAAATACACAATTATGTACGTGGTAAAACCTTGATAGGGTGTCAAATAAACATCCATGGGGCAAGGGATTGGAAAAAATTATTAATTAATAATGATTCTCCATAATTACAAGCCTCTTAGACCATCCTAATTAATATGGGCTACTTCCTTACATAAATTCTTCTTCGTTATACAAACTGGCTCACAGATAAATTACAATAATTACATGATTAGTTGTCACATTTAAACACTCTCCCCCTCCAAATCCATCTCTCTATCCATCCCTCTCTCCTCCTCTCTCCCTTCCTCTCTCCTCCTCTCCCTTGTCCTTCATCTCTCTCTCTCTCTCTCTCTCTCTCTCTCTCTCTCTCTCTCTCTCTCCAATACTCTCTCTTTTCTGATCATTATCCTGTCTCTCAACTCTTCTCTCTCCCTTTATATCCTACCTTCCTCTCTCTTCCTGAATCACTCTCTCGTTGCCCTCCAATTCTCTCTCCCTCTCTCTCTCTCTTTTCCCTCCAATTCTCTCTCTTCCCCCATCTCTATCTGTCTCTCTCTATAACTATGTTGCTATACACCTCCCTCTCTCCTTCTCTCTCCTTCTCCCCCCCCCCCTTCTCTACATCTCTCCTTCCTTATCTATTTATCTCACTCCATCTCTCTCCCGACTTCTCCCTCTCTCCCCCTCCAACTACATCTCTCTATCCCTCCCTCTCTCTCCCTCTCTCTCCCTTCATCTCCTACCTCCCTCTCTCTTACGTCATCTCTCTCTCTCTCTCTTGCCTCCAATACTCTCATATCTCCCCCACACACCCTATGCTTCTCTCTCTCACCCCTTCATCTTTGTGTCTCCCTCTCCCTCTCTTACCCTTGTCTACCTCTCTCACTACTCTCCCCTTCTCTCTCTTCATTCCTCCTATCTCTCTACCTCTATCACTCTATCCCTTTGTTCTTCCATCTCATATATATATATATATATTATAATATAAGAAATTTAATATTGTGTTAATCCACCGTTATTAAATTTCATAATATTAATATTATAATATATTAATATGAATATTATATTTCATGATAATAATAATTTTAAACTTTTAATACTGATATATCAGTAAATAATATTTTTTTGAATTGTATTAATAAAAATTTGGGCCGTTCTATTTTTCCCATAGGCTTCACCTACATAAAACCTCTTTTTTGAGTGTCAGGATTATGGAGTAAATATGAAAATATGTTTTATTTATTTACCATACTTCTGGTTCATTTATATTTTTATTTATTTATCATGCCACTTTTATTTACCAAGTATATGGCCCATAGGCTTGGTAAAGAATTAGATATTGATTTCTAATCATATCTGATATATTTTTATTTATTTACCATACCTCTTTATACCTCTTTCATATTTATTTATTTACCATACCACTTTTATAAATATGGTATTTGGATAAAAAAATTAGAAACAAAGTGTAAAGTGTTTTATTGTGTACATATTCTCTATGCAAAGATAGAGCACATTAACTTTTAATCATCTAGTTGAAAAAAAGAATGGCTTTGTAGTGTGGAAAAAGTTTCTCTGGTCTACGGTTTCATGGCTTTGTGGTCGCCGACAGACATTGGGTCGTTTTGGGAGAGGGATTTCGACTCTTTGCTGGGAACAATAGAAACTACCTTTCGATGGAGTTGGTGGGAGACCCAATGCTACAGTTCTGTGGTGGAGTGGCGGTGGACTAGGAGTCGTCTCCCCTGCACCTCTGCATCTGAGCTCCTCTAACGTTGGCTCATAGTTGTATTTACATTCCTGAGGAATGCCATGGAGGGATAGATCGAGGGGAATTAGGGCCTGAAACACAAACAACATCGAGGGTATAAGACAAATACCCCTTTTTTCCCAACTCAATGGTGATTCGGTTATTTATCTTAGCCGACTAGTGGAATGTTGGGTGGTGTCTTCGATGGAGAAGGAGAGAAAATATTATAGAGATAACAGAGGAAGGAAGGGCACAACCTTACAGTTGTTGCTGTTAAAGAATGTAATCCCAACCACCTGCTAGGTGTCGACACCGTCAGTCCAAGTGTCCACTTCAATTTCTAATTAGTCCAGTTTAGTCGTGTTTAACTCCAGTCATTTATTGTTGATGTTTCCAATGTAATCGTATTTAAGTAATTCGTAATATTGTGAAGAGAAATCCTCTGCTCCACTTCTTTTCATTTTTCAATTCTTGTCATGGTATCAAAGCTATCTTGCATAAGCCTCCCCAAAGAGCAGCAACAAAGCCAAGTTGTAGTAGAGAGGAGAGGCGAGCTTGCATAAGACTCTTTGATAGAGCAGTGGAAGTTTGAGGAAAGTTGAAGACGAAATTGAAAGACACCTCCTGTGAAGAAGCAGAAGAAGAAAGAAAAATCCAGGCAAAGCCAGTGAAGGCACTGACAAAATGAATTGCAGAAAGGCAGTTCGAGAAAAAAAAAGGTTATTCAAGAAGAAAGCCAAATTAAAAAATTCGGTGCAATAATGCATTGTTTTAAAGAAGGCTCGGCATTATTAACGCACTCCAAAATTTAAAGAAACATGTTCGCATCTCTGTTGTAACGCACTGCTTAAGAAGACTCCCAGCATTACTAACGCATGAGCCAAGAGGAATCGGTTGCTTTAGTATCAATTACTTACAACTATTTTGAACTAACGCGAGGCTAGAGTGCACTCATCTGCGTTAAGCTACACGTGGATCCAGAGTCAATCACCTGCGTTAAGGTGAATTTTGTTACGCTGAATTTTACGAAAGGCAATCCCTGATGCATGAAGGTACGAAACATTCAAAGCATTCTTTCATCGTATGAACCTGAGTCAAAGCATTCAAAGTGATTTTAAAAGCTTTATATAAGGATTTTTTAAAATTTTGACTCATGCATTAAAGGGAAAACCCATTTCAAAAGTGTAGATTTAAAAAAAAGGAAGCCCTTTTATATGAAGAAAGGATTTTTTTTTTTTTTTAGTTTTTTTTAAAACAAAGAATTCAAAATTTGCAAAGGTTTTATGAAAGGAAAAAGGGGCTTGTAAAGGAAATAAATTTTAATGGTTTATGACATAAATATTTTTTTTGAGATTTAAAAAAAAAAAACTTAAATTGATTATGGGTATTGCGATATTTTGAAGAAGAGGTTTGCCATATTTTTTTGTTGAGTTGTAGTTAACACTCACAAATGGGAAAAGCCAAGAGGCTAAAGCAAAAACAGAAGATGTTTGACATCTTTTTAGATCTGGAAATAGCGAGGAAAAAAGATGCCTATGCATTAAGATGCATAAAATAATCAGTCGATGAAAGTATACTTCCCTTGATTTCAGATGCCAAGACAGCCAAGGAGGCTTGGGATACCCCTGAGAGGTGTTTTGGTGCAAGGGAGAGCATTGAAGTTGAAAACCAAGGTGGATCTGTAGGAGAAGATATAAAATGAGATGAATGTTTTGTTGAATTCCACTGTGCTCAACCACAGGTGGATGAATTCTGTGAAGAAATTATAGAATCAGTAGAGAGAGAGCACGAAGATGCTTGTGAACCCCACTGTACACAGCTAGATGTGGACGATGATTTGATGATTCTTGAAATAGAGCTTGCTGATGAAGATTTGATGATACCAGCAACATGGCTTACTGACGAATATATGATGAACCCAGCAACACAGCTTGCTGACGAATATGTGATGATTCCAGCAACACAACTTGTTGACGAAGATTTGATGATTCCAGCAACAGAGTTTGCTTATGATGACTTGTTGATTCCAGCAACACAGCTTGCTGATGATGATATGGTGATTCCAGCAACTAATCTTGCTGATGATATGGTAAATCCACAGACTAATATTGTTGATACAAAATTTAATCAAGATTTATTGGCTTTTCCCATGACCTCGTTGCTTGGCTTCCACAAACAGATGAGTCTACATATGCATCAAATACCTTGTTTCTAAAAAATTCTCTTCCTAAAAATAATTTCACATTCACAAGGCTCTCACAATTTTTATGTTTATTTTTAAAAAAATCCAAAAAAATTCCTTTTCTCAACAAAATCTCATCTCCTTTAAAAACTTAAAAATATCTTTTTAAAATTGCAGCCCTCTTTTAAATCTCCTTTTCGAAAAAACTTCACACATGCTCTTTAAAAGAAATCCTTTTTCTTTTTAAGAAACCTTTTCACATTTTAATATTTTTTTTTTATAGAAAAAAAAAACTTAAAAAAAAAATTCCCTTAACATTTTGAAACCTTCATATAAAGCTTTTAAAACAATCCTTCTCATGCATACTTTGAATACATTTTCATACATTCATGCCATACATTCATGAATTTAAATTTTCTTTTTAAAAACCTTTGAAACCACCTGCTAGGTTTTGAAACCATTAGTCCAAGTGTCCAGCTCAGTTTCTAATTAGTCCGGTTTAGTCGAGTTTAACTCCATTCATTTATTGTTGATGTTTCCAATGAAATTTTTTTTTTATTAGTAATTCGTAATATTTTGAAGAGCAATCCTCTGCTCCACTTCTTTTCAGTTTTCAATTCTTGTCAGTTGCTAGGCCATAATACTGGGGCAACACTACCCAATCGTGATGAAAGAAGGCTCTGGGGCCTGTCAGTTGCAGTAGTTTTTTTTCCTGATTTTTGACCCCTCCCGTCGTAAGGTTTCCTCATCTTCGAAGTGGTTGTTTACGGCAGGCCCAATCTGGGTGACCCATCCACAGTGCTTGCTATTTCACAAAACTCTCTCTGTTATCCCTTTGTTTTTCAGGAATTTTGAAGCTCGCGGTTTCCCGCTAGTGAGAGAGGCTTGCGGGTCGGCCCCTCTTGCTCTGTTCCCATAGTTGCCATCATACGCGGACAAGCCCTCTCTACAGTCACACCTTTTTTTGGGTCTTCCATCCCCAAGACTTTTCTCCTGACCTGCAGATGCTTTATGCCCCCGGGGGATATGCTCAATAAGCCCAAGCTATGGAATATGTGAAGGGGACTATGCTTTGAAGCCCCAATATCAAATATTCATGAAAACTTTAGATGGGAAGACCATCATTTTGTGGGTACAGGATTTGGACTTGGTATTAAAGGTGAAGCAAAAAATCCAGTATGCTACACACATCCCGGCTCGAAAATAGAGTCTGATATCCTCAGGAAAAGCACTACAGGAAAATTTTCAATTAGATGAATACCAAATTCAAAGAAACTCCACTATTTCTCTGAATTTAAGACTTAAAGTAGGTTCACCATGAACAACAACATCGGATAGATCTGTAACAACATGAAAGGGCCAACCCTCTTTTAAGGATATTGTGAGAGGGAAAGTCTCCACACAGGGGAAAAAACAAATACCCGACTTGTCATTACTAGGAACATATATTGTAGAAAAGACAGAGAACATTCCAGATTTGGCAATAGAGATTCCATATGTAACTATGCTTTTTGATGCACTGCAATCAAAAGATGTTATCTTTCGTTCTAATGGATACTGGCCAAAACCTGAAGGGTTAAATGCATGGATACACCAAAATTGGACCAGAAATTATGATATTTATCTCTGTGCAAAAGGATTTTTCGTTGTTCAATTTGATAATATAGAGGATTGCAGTTTCGCAACAAATGAAGGACCATGGTTTTGGGGAAGAGCGGGACTCTTTGTAACCCCATGGTTCCCTGGTTTGATGCAAATTCAATGGTGGTTACTAAAATTCTTGTTTGGGTGAGGTTGCACAAACTGCCACTCCCTTTCTGGCATCGTCGTATCCTAGAAAAAATTGCGAACTGTCTACGAATGTTCATAAAGCTAGACCGAGAGAGAATGGACATAGGGATATTCACCTTTGCGCATATTTGTGTGGAGATGGACTTAAGAAAAGGCCTGCCAGATTGCATACATATGATACAAAAAGAACCCAAGTGGACACAAACATTATATTTCGAAAACACTGCCTTCAGATGTAGGGTGTGCCACCAAAATGGGGACTTACAAAACACCTGCACACTATCAATGAAAAAAACAACCAAAAAGCCACAAAACAAGAATGGTTGGAAATTTTCGTATGTGCAACTTTCAGAAGAGGAGGAAGAAAAAATGAAAGAAAACGAGATGAAAACAGAAATAGAAAATCAGCCACAGGAGAAGGAAGTAGGAAATATGGAAGAAAAAAAGGACAATGATGAGGAATAATCTCTTCCTACAAATCTTGAATCCCATCAGGATGAACAGGTCGGTGAGCGAGGTGCGGTGGGCACTAAGATAGCATATGTGTGTGAGAAATTCTCATTCAGAAAAAGATGTTTAACTCTCTACCAGCATGGAGTTGGCAATTATCTCCTCTGCTTCTTCAAAAGTTCAAAAGAAAAAAGGAAAAAAAAGATAAGTCGAGTGTTTCTGGTATTCTGTAATTTTACTAGTGGTTTGGTCAATCTGCCCAACCCCTATTTTTCATAGGGTGATATTCTCTTATGGAATTTTGCTGCATCTACAATGTAAGTTTTTGTAATTTTTACTAAAAAGTTAACTTTTTGTAATTTTTACTAAAATGTTAACTTTTTGTAATTTTTTATAAAAAGTTCGATTTTTTTCTATGGAAAAAAAATATGGTATTTGGTCCATTGACTTCACCTAAATAAAACATCTTTTTTGAGTTTTCTTAAATATAAAGAGGTTTATGGAGTAAATATAAAAATAGATTTTAATCATTTACCATACATGTAGTTTATTTATAATTTTATTTATTTACTACTCTTCTGGATTAAGTATAAAAAGAGGTTTTATTTATTTACAATACCTCCAGTTTATTTATATTTTTATTTATTTACCATACATTTTTGCACAATGATAATTAAAACAAAGCATATAATTTAAGAGAAAAAACATATCTTATTAAATCATAAATGATAACCCATCTTTCCTCTTTAGCACATAAGTATAAGAGTATGAAAATTAATAGAAAAAACATATTATGTGAATATTGTGCTTATTGTGTGAATATTTATTAGCATAGCTATATAGATTAATGGTTAGTATATGTTGATAAGTATCAAATTATAATAAACTCTTCACTTTTTATAGAAATTTTTAATTTGTAAATAAAATTTGTTAAAATATCATAAACTAATGTTATAACTTATCAATGCATGTACCAAACACATCATAATTCAATTCATATGATATTATTTAATGTCTTTTTTCTATATAATCAATAAATTTCAACCTTAATCCATGTATAAAACCCTATTCCACTGCCGTTGGTTGGCAAACATTATTTATTTTTGACAATTTTACAACTCAATTTGGCTACACTAAAAAGTTATTAATAGTCGGTGAGGGTTAAACTGTTTAGTAAGCTATAGCATATTACTTAATTTATATAGATTGCCCACTATATTGCGCAACTATAATGAATCTTCTTCTGAATCAATTATGATGGAGAGATACTAATGTGTGGTATATTTCTAGGAGATGAAATCGTGGTCGAACATCAGCCGACGTCAAATGTAGTCACTCCTACCGAATCTATGGATCTGGTACCACTATTAGATCTTCTTGTGCATAGTTCCTGTGTCTCTAACTATTAGGACGTTCGTGAATAATATGGAATACTTTTAAGAGATATCTTTTAATATATATTTTTTGGATTATTGACTGGCCAGGAGGTTATTACTAATATTTTGATACCATCGGCACCTTGCTTGTCAGTTACGACTCCTGCTTCACTTTCACATGGGACAGCATAAGCGGTTTCTGGTACATTTTCTTCGTCTTCCCGTCAATCCAGCGGAGATAAAAAGAAAAATGTTTCCTCATCTTGTAAGAAAAAGTCTGTCCGACGGAAAAGAAAAGTTGTAAGCGATCGTGCTAGACAATATTTCCCAAGTAGCGAACTCAAGTTCTTTGCGACTAGTTTATCTTAAAATATTTTTGTCTTAAATTATACTTTTTATAAATATAAAGTTTTGTGTTAAAATACTTTTGTTTCAAATTGTTTTGCCTTAAATTTTGTATTTAAAACAATTTCATCAATATTAAATTTGATTGTAAAATAAAATAAAAAATAACTTTTTAAAACAAAATATTTATGTTATGTATATAGTGAATGAAATCAAACATGTTTGAGCATTAGGGGAATTTTGAGGTCTAAAATGGGCCTCTTAAAGAAAATGTGCAATCAAAATTCACTTTATGAGAACCAATAACATTTAGGGGATGACATCCTCCCTAATGGTTGAGGTGGAATTTGTTGAGTTGAAGTTACTTACTTGTCACATTCTCAATGTTAAATAAAAACTCATGATTAACCATGGTATTCCTCTAAGTACTTTTAAAGTCAAAATAAAGTACTCATAATAAATGTGATTTCCCACTTTTTGAATAAAAATATATTATTTTCATTCCATGTTTATCGAAATAAACAATACATATCCCTATACATTTATTATATTATATTATTTTTATATAGTTTATTAAATACATGTTATTATACAATTTAAATAGTATAAATTTTAATTAATAGCATATAATATAATTAAGAATTTATAAATTTATATTTATATTTTATTTTAATTTATTTAAGTACAAAGGACAAATTCATTATTTGTTGAATGATAATGAAGTTTTCTTGAAAATCTCATTCTTATTTATAGTCACATCAATACAATTTTTTATTTTTTTTACAACTTTTGAATTTAACTATAGTTACATGGTTTGTGATGCAAAAAGTGAATTGAAAATTAATAAATATTATTTTATTGGTTTAACTATTATTTTATTATTTCTTTAAGAGACCCATTTTAAACCTCAAAATTCCCCTAATGGAGAAATTTTCAAACATATATATATATATATATATATATATATATATAATCTAGAAAATCAAACTTCCCTATTTAATCATTGGACCACATCCTCTTATATTTATTTAAATATTATCTTATTATCTCTTATTTCCCATCATCTCTACTATTATCCCATTATCTCTTATCTCACATCATCTCCCCTTTAAAAAAAAGAGATGATGTGTTATGCCATCCATGTTGATTATCTTCTAATGATGTATTTATTTCTTTAAGAGGCCCATTTTAAACCTCAAAATTCCCCTAATAAAACAATTTTCAAACATATATATAAAATCTAGAATATCAAACTTCCCTCTATTTAATCATTGGACCACATCCTCTTATATCTATTCACCTATTATCCCATTATCTCTTATTTCCCATTATCTCTCCCATTATCTCTTATCTCACATCATCTCCCATCATCTCCCCTTTAAAAAAAACGAGATGATGTGTTATGTCACCCATGTTGATTAAAATCAACCATTTAAGAGTAGTTTTCGGGCATATATAGTTGATTCTAAAGTAGTTTTCAGGCCTATATAGTCTGCGATAGAATAGAATTAGACTACAAAATCTCGAAAATGAAACCTCGACATAATCATTAGACCACATCCTCTTAAATAAATATAAATATAAGCAATTTACCCATTATCCCATTATCTCTTATTTCGTATTATTTAGTATTATTTAGACTTTACTATATATTTTTGAAATTGTTTATATTATAATTTATTTGAAAACATACGAAATTTATGCATTTTTGCTCGAATTCCACCGATTTTTTGCTATTCAACGATTTTGGATCCTTTACATTAAAAAAATGACGCTCGGATAGGCCGAATGTTACACAGCCATACATGCTTCCAGTGATTGATTATAACAATCAGTTTTCATCTGAGCTTTCTTTATAACAATAAATTTTCAGTGATTGTATCTGTATTTGTACATTATGATTGATAGCTCATTTTATCTCACAAGAAGATGATAACGTTTGATTTTAACGTCTGATTTTCATGGGCGTTTCATGGCATATTGTAAGCTTTGAATTGGTTGCATTTGAAACATTGTAAGTTTTGAATTGGTTGCATTTGAAACATTTTATAGCAAACGTAAACGTAAAATCGGGCCATCTGAAGAATTTCCCCTTCACTGTAATTAATTGTTTGGTTAATGATAACAGTGAGTTTCTCTTCCTAAGGATACATGCTACATAGGCACAAAAATTTTACATAAGGAATTTCTAGTGTTTAACGCTCTGAGAATTATTTATATATGCACATATTCTGCGTTCTTATGTCACAAACTTCGATTGGAAATGCTTTAACAGGTCCCTCGTATATTTGGATTATTCTCTAATTTGTTATCCTCCATTAAGCATCTGTATCGATAAATATAATTTCTTTCTAAATGTTTATGTTCTCAATCTTATGCAGGCTAATGCAGAAGAAAACAACACAAAATATTCACCAAACTCAGTACCCTTGGTTCTCATTTCAGAGAAGTTTAAGGATGCTTGCTCCAATCCAAGATCCTCTGGAACAGCATCCTCTTCTATAAGCCCAACATCTGAATCAGCAGCTACGGCTTCAGTTTGTGTTCAACTACCGGCTGCAACGTCTTCACTTTCTGTTCAAGAAACGCCTGCAATATCTGAATCAGCAACTACGCAATCAGTTTCTGTTCAACAAACTCCTGCAATACCTGAATCAGCAGCTACGCAATTAGTTTCTGTTCAACAACCAGCAACAACGCATTCAGGTTCTCCCCAGCCACCTGCAAATGTGATACCCTCATCAGGCCAAACAGGTAGCTGACATTTCTCTTCTATTTATTATAGCGCGCAGTGAATTTCATACATATCGTGATATACTTGTGTGGATACCATAGTTCGTTTGAATTTGGTAGCCGGACGACTTGCAGCTTTTGAAAAATTGCAGGTTGGATATTGAATATTCAAGTGTAATTGAAATAATTTATCCTGAAATCGTTCTTCGCGAGTAGTGTTAGTTGATGCATTCAAATTCCCAGAAATTTTAATCATTTTTACTTGCTTTGGAATGGCTTTGAGGGAAGTTTGGATATATGCATGTGTGCATGCACATGCATCTCTCAAATCACAGATAGATTATGTCAAAGCATTGTCTTCGAGTACAGAATGCTCAGAAGGTAGCTGACAAAAAGGCATGTCATACGAAAGCCGCAACATACAGTTTTTTTAATCACTGAGCTGTCAATTCATATATTGAAATGGTTTGTTAATTTCTAACCCAGTAACCAGGATAATTATTTCTTATTGGACAGAATCTATTAAATAAAAAACAGAGCTATTCAAATATAAAATAAAAAACAAATAAATATATCAATCCCATAAATGTACCAATCATCGTGAACCTCATGTTTATCTCTAGGGTTTAAATCTATATCGAATTTCTCGTTTATGACAAAATAACTAACATAACGACATGTCCTAATCAACTAGGAAACCCCACATGGAATAGTTTACTTTACAAGGTTGCATATGTGTCAAACTAGGATTTATGCAACATCCAACTACCTAAAAGAAAAAAAGGCCTAATTAGCAATCTCACGTTCAATCCTTCTAAATGTGTGTCATATGCCTTCATTTTATGTCCAATTTTACAATCAGAAGTATCAATGTGGTCACTAAGCTCAAATACTCCTCCACAACATGTGCCTAGGTTCATCTTTAATTTCAATGATGTATGCTTCTTTTCCTAGACTTCCTTAACAAACTCTAAAGATAAAATTTTCTTCTCTATGTTTCTAATTCACGTGCTCTCGCCATAATTGAGTAACTAACTCCCATGCTAAGCATACCTAACGAGTTAGCCAAGAAGCAAACTAAATTATTAAGCTTATAGGTAAAAGTTCCATACCAAAAAAATAATGAAGGTTAACCATAAACCAAAACTAAGGTGTCTATATGTTCATGAAGCATCACCAAGGGGCTAAAAGATATAATAGTCTCTAAAGAAAGTGAAACACTTTTAAATTAAATATAAAATTTAACACACTTTTCATTTTTAATGGAACTCCTTGAATGGAATGTTTGCAATTGATTTTACGTCTCTACGATATAATTTCACCAAATTTTCATATTTAAAATCATTCCTTAATACAAATATGGTACTTTCTAAATTGAGTGTCCCTATCATTACAAATGCTATAAGTTTTGAAAATACCTTAATTGGCAAATAATAAAAATTTTCACTTCTAATGGAACTCCTTGAATGGAATGTTTGCAATTGATTTTACGGCTCTACGATATAATTTCACCAAATTTTCATATTTAAAATCATTCACTTTCTAAATTGAGTGTCCCTATCATTACAAATGCTATAAGTTTTGAAAATACCTTAATTGGCAAATAATAAAATAAATCTTCATAGAAATTGTGACAAAGGGATTCCAACTAGGATAAGAAGGGAATTCCATAGTATTTCAAAAATAATTTGTCACTAATACCCCTTGGAAATAAGAGCAAGAATTATTTAGGGTTCCTTTAAGGGTACATTAGAGAAATTGAGCATGGAGAGAGAGAGGATCACATTTTTCATATGGCATAGACTCATCCATGGAAGCTAAGAAAAAGCTTTAATACATAGCTATGATCAAACGCTTTCTACCATGATTTATGGACAAGTGCATGGAGCCATTATATTGAGTATTAGCCCTTCTTTATTTTGTATAATTGTGATTACTCTAATTTTACATTTGGCATAGCCACCCCACAATCAAAGAGCTAGTATTTATGTGAATGCATGTGATTATATTTACTACTCTCTCAAACTATTGCTCTCATCACTAATAAAACACTAAATTTAATTTCCACATCACTATTGCATTTCTTCGATCCTTTACATAAATCCTTGAGATCAGAGAGTGTACCAATATTGGAAACTATGGAAATGTGACAAGTTTGTGCCCTATTTCAAAGATGGAAATGTGACAAGGTTAGCTAAACTCCCAACCCCTTCCTATACGAGTATTAAATCGTTTACCAACCAATTCATTTAACTTTCAAGAGGAATCACTACAATGTATTATCTTTTACTACGCCAAGGTGTGAGAGTGATAGAGGTGGAGAGATAGGGGGGGCGGGTGACAAGGGAGAGATGGAGATAAACTGAAGGAGAGCAGGAATGAAGAGAGAGAGGGGGAGAGTAGTGAGAGAGGTAGAGAATGGTAAGAGAGGGAGAGGGAGACATAAAGATGGAGGGGTGAGAGAGGGAAGGATTGGGGGGTGGGGGGGGAGATAGTGAGAGGATTTGAGGGCGGAGAGAGAGAGAGAGAGAGAGAGAGAGAGAGAGAGAGAGAGATGACTTAAGATAGAGGGAGAGATAGGACTTGAGAGAGAGGACTAGAGAGGGAGGGATAGAGAGATGGAGTTGAAGGGGGCGAGAGGCAGAAGTGGAGAGAGAGAGGTAGTGAGAAGAAAAATATGGAGAGATATTGTGTATGTTTATGGGTGAGATAAAGAGATAAACATAAATCAACCTCTGTATCTCAGGTAAATATAAATATCAAATCAGAAATCAACATCTACATTTAAATAAATGAATTTAATGCAAGCAATCAAATAAGATCAGAAAACAACTTCTACACTGAAATCAATGCATCTAACGCAAGCAATCAAATAATATTAGAAACCAACATCTACATTTAAAACATTGCACTTAGTGCAAGCAATCAAATAGGATTAGAAATAACCTACATTGAAATCAATGCATCTAGTGCAATCAATCAAATATCATTAGAAGTCAATATATACACTAAAATTAATCCATCTAGTACAAGAAATCAAATACGATTAGAAATCACCATCTACACTGAAATCAATGCATCTAGTGCAAGAAATATTCTTCCCTCCCCCCGCCCCCCCCCCTCCATTTATATCTATATCGCACCCTCCCAAACGCACACACTCTCTCACTCAATATCTATCAATCTCTATGTCCCTCCCTCCCTCTCTCCTTCTCTCTCTTCTTCCCTATATTCACCTTCTATCTATATCTGTAACTTCCCCTTCTCTCCCTCTCCCCCACTTCTATATATCTTTCCTCCTATCCTCTTTCCCTCTCTCTCCATATTCCTTATCACTCCCTCTCTCTCCCTCTACCTTACACTCTCCATGTTTTTATTCTTACCTCCCTCTCTCTCCCCCCTCCAACTCCATATCTCTTTCCCTCCCTCTCTCCACTCTCTCACATCCTCTCTCTTCCTTTCTCTCCAACCTCTCTCTCTCTCTCTTCACCCTCCAACTTTGTTACTATATCCCTCCCCCTGTCCTTATTTCTACTTCTCTCCCCCCTTCTCTCCATCTCTCCTTCTTTGTCTCTTTATCTCTCCCACAAAGATACACACTCTCTCTCCATCTCTCCCTTGTGACTCTTCCCTCTCCAGTTCTCACTCTTTGTCTTTCTTCTTCTCTCCCTCTCTCTATTAGGACCAGGAACATATTAAAGGATCACTCTTCTCTCTCTCAACTCCTCTCTCTCCATTTCTATCCTACCTTCCTCTCTCTTCCTGAATCACTCTCTCTCTCTGCCCTCCAATACTCTCTCTCTCTCTCTCTCTCTCTCTCTCTCTATATATATATATATATATATATATATTCCCTCCAATTCTCTCTCTTCCCCCATCTCTATCTCTCGCTCTCTAACTATGTTACTATATCCCTCCCTCTCTCCTTCTCTCTCCTTCTCTCTCCCTTCTCTCCATCTCTCCTTCCTTATCTATTCACTCCATATCTCTCTCCACTTCTCCCTCTCTCCCCCTCCAGCTCCATCTCTTTATCCCTCCCTCTCTCGCCCTCTCTCCCCCTTTCTCTCCTACCTCCCTCTCCCTTATAGCATCTCTCTCTTTCTCTCTCCCTCTCTACCCTCCAATCCTCTCATATCTCCCCCGCCCCCTATGCTTCTCCCTATCACCCATCTATATTTGTGTCTCCCTCACCCTCGCTTACCCTTCTCTACCTCTCTCTCTACTCTCCCCATGTCTCTCTTCATTCCTACTCTCCTTCCATTTATCTCCATATCTCCCTTGTCACTCCCCCTATCTCTTTACCTATATCACTATATCCCTTTGTTCTTCCATCTCATATATATATATATATATATATATGAAATTTAATATTGTGTTAATCCACACTTATTAAATTTCATAATATTAATATTATAATATATTAATATTAATACTATATTTAATGATACTAATAACATTAAACTTTTAATATTAATAGCTCAGTTAATAATATTTTTTTGAATGATATTAATAACAATACAATTTTGTCTGTGCTATTTTGCCCATAGGCTTCACCTAAATAAAAACTCTTTTTTTGAGTGATTATGGAGTAAATATGAAAAGATGTTTTATTTATTTACCTTACCTCTAGTTCATTTATATTTTCATTTATTTACCATACCAATTTTATTTACCAAGTATTTGGCCCATAAGCTTGGTATGTAATTAGATGTTGATTTCTAATCATATCTAATATATTTTATTTACTTAACATACCTTTTTATACCTCTTTTATATTTTTTTATTTACCATAACTCTTTTATAAATATAGTATTTGGTCCATGTTATTTAGCCCATGGTATTTGGCCCATTGACTTCACCTGAATAAAACCTCTTTTTTTAGTTTCTTAAATAGAAATAGGTTTATGGAGTAAATATAAAAAGATGTTTTATTCATTTACCATACATGTAGTTTATTTATATTTTTATTTATTTATCACTTCCCTAGATTAAGTATAAAAATGGGTTTTATTTATTTACAATACTTCTAGTTTATTTATATTTTTATTTATAAATACCATTTTTTTTTTTTGCACAATAATAATTAAAACAAAGCATATAATTTAAAAGAAAAAACATATCTTATTAGATCATAAATGATAACCCATCTTTCCTCTTTAGCACATAAGTATAAAAGTATGAAACTTAATGAAAAAAACATAGTATGTGAATATTGTGTTCATTGTGTGAATATTTATTAACATAGTTACATAGATTAATGGTTGGTATATGTTGATAGGTATCAATTTATAATAAACACCATAACACTTATCTTCACTTTTTTATAGAAATGTTTAATTTGTAAATAAGATTTGTTAAAATATCATAAGCCAATGTTATAACTTATCAATACATGTGCCAAAAAAATGAGAATTTAATTCATACGATATCATAAGTCAATTCAATTCATATGTAATTTTTTTTTTAATATAATCAATAAATTTCAACCTTAATCCAGGTCTAAAACGCTATTCCGAAATAAGCATATATATATATATATATATGACTCTGTCTTTGCCGTTGGTTGGCGAACATCATTAATTTTTGACAATTTTACACTACAAAGTTATTTATAACCGGTGAGGCTTAAACTGTTTGGTAAGCTATAGCATATTAGTTAGTTTATAGATAGCCCACTATATTGTGCAACTATAACGAATCTTCTTCTGAATCAATTCTGATGGAGAGATACTAATGTGTGGTATATTTCTAGGAGATGAAATCATGGTCGAACATCACCCAACCTCAAAGGCAGTCGCTCCTACCGAATCTATGGATCTGGTACCACTACTAGATCTTCTTGTGCATAGTTCCTGACTTTCTAACTATTGGGTTATCGTTTAATTTTCAGTTTAGGATGTTCGTGAATAATATGGAATACTTTTAAGAGATATCCTTTAATATATGTTTTTTTGGTGCTGGGCTATTAGGATCACAAATAGGGCAATCTGAAATTGGAAGCAGCCAAAATGTTCTCGCTGACATAGGATATGTTGGACCAAGAGCTGACATAGGGTATGTTGGACCAAGTTCTCTTGGTTCACCAATACTCGGTGCAGGTGACAGTGCTGCAGGTAATATTCAGTTGCCATCAACTGTCACAGTGGCTGAGCAAGCAGCAGCAACTGCAGCAGACTTGCACAAAGTGTGGGAGGTAAGACACTCTGCAATCTTAACCATTTATGCCAACTGAGATTCCTTTACTTTTAATTCCATTGATCTTTGTTGCTTGGACACTCCACATGTACAGTATCAATACGAAGCAAACAGAATCAAAGAGTTACCGTAGTTCCAGAATGTGTAAGGTTTATAATTCCAAAATGTGTAAGGTTTATACTTAGTGCATGTTCAATTTTTTTCAAGTGATAGAACTTAATATTAGATGTTTATTGAATTGGTAATTTACGCAGTAAAAATTGTGGCTATGTTTTTTCCTCCACGTGTTCATATTGCTATTGATTTAATAATCAAACAAATATTCTACTAATATAGAATAGACTTGACCAGTTCGAGGCATTCCTATATCCTCTCTCCGTGGAGAAAGTTACCTTGTCACAAATATGCTGTCATCTATGGTACCTGTCGTATTTCTTTTCTTCCCTCACATCTATAGACCATAGACAGTGCGTTGCCTCGGATTATCAGGGAGAGGTTATTACTGTGCTACCATGTAAGGATAATGAAAGCTCAAGACTAACAGGGTATGATCTACCAACAATTTTGAAGTTAAAATAGTCTTCTTGTTCACCAAGAGATGATATATTTGTTGAATGTAAGTAAGTTTGTTGAAGAGTGTTTTATTTTGGATTTTGTATGTCCGTGTGAAATGTTTTGTTATATGTTAATCGGTTTTGCATAATCACTTTTTAAGTGACACGAAAAGAATTTGTTTTACCCTGGCCATGTGGAGAGTAAAATACAACCAAATTTTAGTAAAGGTAAATTTCAACACTTCAGGTGAGTGGACTATCAAAATTGTAAGTGTGATTTACTTGTGAGTGTAAGTAATAGTTGGTAATAAAGATTCGAGTTAACATGTGGGAAAGTTACATAATCATAACAAAATAATTTTTAGATAATCATAGCAAAATAAATTTTAATATGTGTAATGGGTATTTTTAATAATTTTAATATGGTTTTTTGTGTAGTAAATTTAATTAATTTAAAAAATAAAAGATAATTATAAGTTATTGATTTTTTTATAGGGAAGATCGAACCATAAGAAACTAATAAAACTAACAAAACTAAATTCAAACAACTTTAGTTAGGATATTGGTATATCTAGTCATAGACATAACATTGGGGCTTCACTCAATGAACTTCGAACATATCATATGTTTGGAAAATACTTCTAAAAATCACACTATTTAACCCCCTACCAAAATGAACCCAATACACCTTCCTTTCACTATATATTGTAGGTATCTATTTTTTCATTAACATTTTTTATACCCCTTGATATTGTTTCATTAACTTTGGCCTCCATATTTTATCATGCCAATATAAAAATACTTTACCCTCTATATATCCACCAATCTATTATGTCATTTTTTTTCTCAATATATATCGTCCAATACGGACCCACATGGTATGATATTGCTCTCTCAGTGAAACCCACCTCATACACAATCAATTACAAAAATGAATCCATAAACACGATCCATCACATAGTTTAAGAAGTAGTTCAGGGCTTGCTACTGGGATAGGGGGTTGCTTGGTTTGGCTATTAGTCCCTTAGAGGGACTATGATATGTTGTTCAATGCTCACCAACCCACGATCCATCATTTTCAGTTCTTCAATGCTCACCAGCCTATGATCCATCATTTTGAGTCAACAACCATAATGTTTCAGGTGTTGGTACATATGGTCCAAGGATTGTAATAGACCTCTCCCTTTGTTACCAGGAAAAAACCTTCAAACTCCCTTTTCTAGAGTAGTTCTCCTTAACCATTACAAATAATAGAAGAAGGTTGTGTAACCTGGCCTAAAAATAAAGGTATAATGATAGGTGCTTGCTCTAGTGACTCAACCACTACTAATATAACAAGGAACTCTCTCTCTCTAGGGTAAAAGAAGAAGCGTAAGGAAACAACTAGTGTGTCTTCTAGTAATCTCATATATAAGAAGGCTGACAATGTCTCTCCATTAATATCAGAAAGCAACATTCAATTTATTTTCTCTCTCGTTTCTTGAGTACAAAACCTGTTGGAATATGTAATTCCTACTTGTCTTCAGTTGTGGTTTTCTCTATGTATAGAGTCTGTTCCTATTCCATAGGTTAGTTCCTAGTTTGGTGTTGAGGTTGAGATATTCTCTCAACCAAATTATTGTGCGTCTAAGATAGCTTGTCTATCTTGAGACACTTCCTTATGTATATATGTAACTTGATTTAATTAGTGAAATATAGCTTGTAAGCTCAGTTTCTAAGTTGGTATCAGAGCCTGTTTGGGCCTGGACCTCAGCCCCTCCTGGGTTGAGGGAAATAAGAGATTTTTAAGTTGTGTTTTAGTTTTTTATTTTTGGTTGTCCATTTATTACTGTTCGAGCTCTTTATCTAGTGAGCGATGTTGCAAGATTGAGTGCTACTGGAAACGACAACTTGTAGTCCAGGATCTCGAGCTGTACCTACTGTGTTGAGCACCTGATTGAGACTGTGGCACAGGCAGGGAGGAGTTGGGGTGGCAGATGGAGAACGGGGAAAAAATTAGTCTATGGCGGCAATCCGTTTGTTTTTCTGTCGACGTGGCTGCATCATCAAGGTCATGTTTCACTTCTACAATGAAATTGAGAGAGATTATCTCATGATATGGTTTGGATTCGTTGGCGATTCGTCTTCGTCCTTTGGTCTCATTTCCTTCAAAATTTACCATCAACATCTATGCTACACTGTCGTTTGGCTTTTCGATGCATAGTGCCGAAACCAATTCGGAATTCAAGAGTGGGTTATAGGTAAATAGTAGATTAGATGTTATATTTTGTACTGGGATTTGAGGGTTCAAAGATTTCAATTGACATCAATATTGATTGGGAATTCGAAGCCTACCCCAAGGTTGGTGACCTTGCTATGGTGATCGTCTTCACTGTTATGTTTCCAGTGATTGGCTTCTTGCTTGAAAGATTATTATTTGAGAGATTGGGTAGACGGCTTGTTTCGAGCTCCTTTGAATGCCTACATCACGATGAACAAAAGTATAGGAAGAAACAACATGTGAAATTTAAATAATCTTCTTGGAAGGGTTTATATTTCTTTTCAGTGGCACTATTTGAATTCACCGTGGTATCAGTAAAGGATTTTGTGTGGGATCATCATTTTTTGGTGGATTAATCGTAGAAATTGCATCCGAATTTGATGAAAGGGCTTTGAAGAGCAAACGAAGGAACGGGCGCTGTTTGTGAGGTGGGTGCCACAGTGGAAAGTACTTGCCCATGCATCAGTGGGATTGTTCCTCACACAACAGATTGAACTCTACCTTGGAGGCAATGGGCTTGGGAGTTCCCATAGTGGGATTCCCATATTTTGACAATCAGTTCCTCAATAGCAGATTTGCGAAGAAAATATGAAAAGTCAGTCTGGCTTTTGAGGATGTTGAAGAAGATGACCAGAAGGTGGTCATGAAGAGGATGTGGCGATCTATTGTCTGCGGGATTTTTGCAAGATACTGAAGAGGCTTTAGGCTTCTGAGCGGGATTTGTGTATAAAATTGTTGAATTTTATGCATGTTGACAGTGAATTTGAGGACGACGCAGGATTGGACCATGGAGTCCTGGAGTATTGTTGAGCCTTCATGGCTGTGTTGAGCCTTTATGGTTGTGATAAGACTTCGTGGTCATTTTGAGCGTTTATGGCTGTGTTGATCCTTCATGGCCATGTTGAGCCTTCATGACTGTGATAAGCCTTCATGGCTGTGTTGAGCCTTCATGGCTGTGATAAGCCTTCATGGCTGTGGTGAGCCTTTGTGGATGTGGTGAGACTTCGTGGCTGTGATAAGCCTTGTCGGCTGCGCTGAGCCTTTGGTGGCTACATTGTATCTCGTAAAGGCTGAGCGCCTGAGCGGTGGAGGTGAATTACTGCTTGTCGAAATGTGAACTAGAAAGCAGGTGAAAGGGTGTTGCTTGTGCTTGTTCATGAAGCAACGTGGAGTGATCAGTTGTCAGTGATCTGATAGGGATCAGATCAAAGACAATGTGCAGTGTATGATCTTGGATCTGCTCACAACAACAGTGTGGGCAATGTTTTGGTGAACTAAAATTCGGGGCAGTCTGTCCGCAGCAGTGAATGGCGTGGCCATGTGTTGAACATTTGCATTGTCATTTTGTATTGTTCGTTTGAAAGCATGATTGTTTGTGTATGTTTGGGCAAACAAAATATTTCATGATGGACATATTTTGGAACTAAAATTAATATACATATTGAGATTAGTCACCTTAATATGAAGTTATTTTTGTTAGAATTGACTACTCTAAAAAATGACAGGTTAAGGATGGAGTTCCAAGTTCTAATTGACAAAGAAAAAGATGCCCAAGATGTGAAAATTTCAAAATATGATGTAAAGGAGTAGCAGCAACATTCAAGGGAGGATGGACAATCAAGTTTTTTAGAGTTTGTTTTGTGTGAGTTTCTTGGAATAGACTCATTACCATGAGTATGAGTCACAGTTTGTAATTAGAAGCAAATCTACATGTCATTTATTGTTTGTACGTGATGTAAGACCCAAAGAAGCATGCATACCCCTTTGTTATATTTTCCCTCTGTCAAAGAGTTTTAACACCGTGGAAGAGTGTCTCATGCGGGATGAATACACTTAGGTGTGCCGTATTGGTTTTAGACTCCATAAGGTGAAATTGTATATCAAGGGGGAGTTAATCAAGAAGTTGGATGAACCATGTATGTGAAGCACTTCCTAGTATACTAGTGGTTGCAGCAGTTGGAACCCATGCATTTCGGTAGATGGTTGTTCCTTTATATGGACATCAAGAACATCACGAACAAGATACAAAGTGTAATTACCAAACAGAACCAGTGTAGTTACCAAACAGGACCAGTTGTAGATTTTGCAGATAGATATTGAGACAAGAAGTCATTAAGGGGGAGTGTTGGAATATGTAATTCCTACTTGTCTTCAGTTGTGGTTTTCTCTATGTATAGAGTCTATTCCTATTCTATAGGTTAGTTCCTAGTTTGGTGTTGAGGTTTAGATATTCTCTAAACCAAATTATTGTGCATCTAAGATAGCTTCTCTATCTTGAGACAATTCCTTATGTATATATGTAACTTGATTTAATTAATAAAATATAGCTTGTAAGCTCAGTTTCTAAGTAAACCTCCCAACTCATTTTCTAGTTTTGTAGTAATTTCTCATTCCGTTTCACCATTCTAGTTTCTGGTAAGATAGTCCTCTTCTAAACTCATGGTTGTCCAACAATGTGTGTCTCAAATGAAATTCACATACAATTACAAATGTATTGTCTACATATTTTAATTAGCTCTCGCTAGTGTGTGTCCCCTTGCAAGGATCCATACTCTCTACTTTGCCAACACTTTTGCATAAGAGAGAAGTTATTTGAGAAGAGAGGGTCCCTTTAAACTTGGACAATTCTTCTTCCTCCAAATGCACAAGAATCTACTCCTCAATCTCTTATTTATTCATCTTATAGAACTCACCCAGAAATTTGCACTTTTATTTTTGGAAAAATTATCCTTTGTAATTGAATCACTTTATATCCTTTTCATCCAAGACTAGTTTCCATATTTGACTACTTCATTTATCATAGTCATATGGTTGTGTTTCAATTTTTCTCTATATATTATGACTCCACCAATGGAAGATTCTTACACTTAGTTTTTTTTGGTAGGATTTTTGCAAAAAAGCTTCATGTAAAAAGTGAGTTTTATTTCTTCCATTGTTTATTTCAATATTTTGGTTTCTTGTATATATTTCACAGAAATAGATCACTATTTTAAAGCTTCACAAATATATTTTTGCCACATCTTCATTGGAAATGGAAGCCATAGCATTATTATTTTGTGGGAAGAACTTTTTTTTCATGCAGAATATTTTTTCATGGGAAATCTTACAATGTGCAGACTTGATAAATTTTGTTTGAAATGTAACTACAATAATTGGTTGCATGCAATATTAAATATTTCAAGCAGTAGGATAAAGGGTACCACTAAAAACTATTCTTTGTGGACATAAAGAGTCCATATGTGTTCATACCCATTCTCTTATTCATTGATTTCCACACATTCAAGTTGAGCCCATGTCTTTCCATTTAATATCAATATTAATATTAATTGAGGGTGGTTATTGCTAGTTTAAAAAAGTGATAAGTAAAAGTATAAAAGAAGTTGTTGTACTTAACTAGCATGAATAGTTTCAAAGCTTAGCTATAAATTCTTATGTACCAAACATTGAAAGTTTCTTTCATTTAAATAGCTCTCTTCCATATAAAAATTAGATGTTACTTGCTAGAGTTTGAAATCCTTTTGAATTTATGATGAGTAAATGTAGATTTCTCTTCCTTGATGCTAAATGTGTTTTTTTATCTATTTGCTAAAAATTTTGTTAATTATCTTCATTGTTAATACCAAGCAAATTGTTCTCATTTTCTTTAAAAGTAAGGGTGTAATCCAGAAATTCTTTTTAGCTAAAATCCTTTGCCACATAGCTTACTTTGTTTCTATGAAGTATCTTGAATGCCCTTTATTTGATTTGAATGCACAATTTTTCTTTAATGAATTTATTTTCTAATGCTAGCTTTATGGAAGTTTCACATTCAACTTTCATAGATTACTCTCATTGTAATCTTCCTTTGACTTCTCCATAACTCTTCCATAAAATCATACTTCATAATAAGATATCACTTACCATTTTTTTCTCTCTAGTCTAAAGTGTATCATCTAACTACCATAATAAATATTTTGATACAATTTTAGTTTTATCATGTCTTCTTCAAAAATCTCTTCATTACCTTAACCCATTGTCATTGTCACGTTACTTCCCTTTCATTCGTTACCTTAACCCCATTGTCATTGCCATGTTACTTCCCTTTCAATTTCTACCATTCTATTATGTTGCTTCACGAGTTTACTTATTTCTTTAAACTTTAAGTCAATAGAGTGAATCTCATACTAAAAATTTCAATAAAGTGAGTGCCACTTTACCTTCTTTCGTCGTCAAACCTGTCTCTGGTTTAGATGTTTTATAGTATTAATCGTTGTAACGATTCACTTTCCCATGCCGGTAGAAAATCGTAAATGTGTAAGAAAATAAAGCTTTAGCTTTATCTCAGGTTTCATGCGAACTCTTTTAGCTACTGCAAAATGCCTGCCACATTACTACAAGTCTGTTCTTCTGGAAATGTTCTTCGGTTAATAATACAAACAATTAATACTTACAATACATGGCTGGAACACCGTATTTTTAAAACTGTGCTGCTCATTTAAGACAAAGGGATTTCGTGAACATTTTCAATGGTATAGAATTCGTGAAATTACAACCATATGGTATTTCGTAACCATAATGGTATAGAATAATGCTTGAACGCTTAAGAAATAGAGGATCGTGCATTATAAAATTCCAAGGAAGAAAGTACAAAAATTCATTACTAGATTGATCTTTAAGCTTTTAATAGTTTATCAGCATTTGTTGTATGATGTCTTAATGACTATTAGAATTTTAGACGAACAGTATATAAAATGTATGACGGATCTATCATGTACCATAATACGATCCGAAATCCTAGACAACAATATAGATGAACGGTATATGAAAAATACGACGGATCTGTCCTACACAACAACACCATCCAATTTCTTTTGAAATGTCTAGGACCATGTTACAGGGAAAGGCCTTCAAAGATACTGTCTAAATGAAAATCAAATTGGCAACATTGAAATCTACAACGATGTTTGGTTACATTGTTAATATTGAAGTAAATATTCTTTTCATTAGTTATGTTTTTATATTTGGTTCTAGAAAATAATGGAAAATTTGGTAAGATTTTGAAAAAAATTGAGTGTAATTTTTGGAAATTTGGATTATAATTATTAAACATTGAGATTTTGAATGTCTAAAATATTTTTGATAGTGCTACATCCATTTCCACCATTAAAAAAGATTCAAACATTACTCAAATTAAATTTTTTTTTTTAAATCACCAAATTCGACTAATGTCTTATTACTTCTCATCGGTTAGACCTATTACAAAGTTATCTGTTATCAAATTGTACCAAAAATATTTGTTATAGTTTTGCAATGCATTTATAATGTAAAAAGTTTTGCGATAAAAATCTTGGTATGGTACAGTACCATACCAAGCTTTTTAAAGGATGAAAAAATGATACCGGGGAAATCGTTTCGTCACATGAAATTGAATTATGGCTTTGGAAATTTTCGACCTAAATCGCTTTTTCTTTTCCATTATAAAGGATTTTGATAAATATATGTTATGAAAATTTGTTTGCAAGTTTAGAAAATGTTTTATGAAGGACGAAAATATATTATTCAAGAGGTTATTTAATAGCATTAAATTAAAACCCGTATAAGCTATACTCAACACTCGCGGGAATAGAAACCACTCCTACTAGTGCTTCTTCATCTGTACCAACTACTGAACCATTCAAAACGGGCCATCGAATAAACAAAAACCTGCATACTTTTCTGTTAATAGGATATCAAGAATTTAGTACGATCTCTATTCAGTATTGTGATGGTCCGAATGTAAAATTTTAACACTTTTTTATGTTTTCCTTTTGTTTTTTTTAAATCATTGTTTTTCATATCAAACAATACGTAGATTAATGGTTGATTTTGTTAAGTTTTAAAAATTATTTTTATTTATTATTATTCCTCTTATATTTTATTTAATTTATTTATTCATACATATATATCATTTTCTTAATATATATAATGCCTTTTAATTAACATTTTGTTTTTTTCTTTATTTATTTTTAATTTTTTTGTGAATTAGAGGTTGTCTATAAAATTTTAGTGGAGTCACTCTTACCATATTTATTGGTTACTAGGTGCATATCCATATACATATTAAATTTCCAAAATGATAAAGATAAATATAGGGGAAAGGCAGGAAGTGTCAGAGAACCTATAAAATCAAGAAACATCCAACTATTATTAGAAATCAATGGAATTTATCTGGGCAAGATGGTCTAAACATGAGTTAGGGAATGGACAGGGTTTGAAATTGCAATTTATGTGCTTCTTGATATGTGCCAATCTAGTCTTCAAACATTCGAGCTTCTCCTAAATGCGTCACTACCCTCTCCAGAGACTCACTAGTTTATCATACATCACCCACTGATATCTTTGCATATGACTCATGATTTTTATGATGTCATTGCGTTCATCTTGTTGAGATCAATTGAGCTAGTCCACGAAAATATCCATATGCCTCATGATACTAACAATATCTTCTAAAGGAGGGGTGCACATCGTCATAGGAGCAGACTGTGAGGATGTTGGGTCTACAACTTCTCCTTGACTTTGTTCATTTAGTTATTTCCTCACTAGATTCCCCCTTGCACCAATTCCTTGTCACACCCGAACTCTTTGTCGAGGCATAGACGACTAGAGTTGCTTCAATTACGAAACCACTCACCTCCTTATGGCACACCCTCGAAAGAAAACAAATCCCATGGACCAAAGAGCCCACATGAATAGCCGAGGAAAACCCTTCTCCAATATTGTGAATTTTGACTTCCCCATTCCTAGGCACAATTGAATATCACCAAGGGGACTCCTCTAGTGATGTATTGAACCCTTGCAAGCCACCTCAAATACCACATAACCTTGGAAAATACAACATCACTAAAGGAAGATGAATTTTTTTCTTTGAGATAAGTTGGCCCAAAAAGAAGTCAAGCCAGTCAAATAGTGAAGTGACGTGTCCCTTATGTTGTCACACCCCTTTGAGATGTATAAATAAGATGATGTGATGTCTCATTTGAATACCAAGAAAGAGAAAGTGTTTCTCTCTTCATAATCATTTTATCTCTTAGACAACCACATGTGTGGAAATAATAGGTCGTGTTTCACCGACTGTTTGACAAGTTGCATGTGTGAGAGAAGTTAAATTTTTTGATCAAACATTGACTTGCATTGACCAAGCTACTTGACTTCATATTCTCCATAGTTCACACAAAATTGACCAAGTGTTTTCCATAACAAAGGACACACGTGTGACTTATATTACCCGCACCGATTTCTATGCAAATTGTTTATTTGTAAACCTTATTGAAGAAGAATTTCTACTAAGAAAAATTGTTGGGTTTTCTCCCAAGGTTGGGTTTCCCATGGTAAAATTATTGTATCTATTGTGCATGGTTGTATTTCTATGATACTTACTCTTTGCATTTATTTTGCTATTGAAATTGTCTAAATTTAATTATTCAATGATATTAGTGGCATAGAATACTAGGAACAATAATTAGGAAATAATTATATAGTATAAAATTGTATTCTACTCCACTTTTCATAGGATTTCAACATGGTTTTAGAGATTTTTTGAAATATGTGAGACAGGGAGGTAACTCCACAAATCGAACGGTGAATTTTATAGAGGGTGCTCATGAATATATACATGAGGTGAGACTATTGGGATTCATTTCCTAATGTCTCTTAGAATTCCTTATTTCCTAATTTACACTAATATACAATTTCTCCCAATCCCTTAGGATTAGATGCCAACATTCGCCCCCTTAATCTGAAGGGATGTTGGTGATTCCAAGCATCGTTCTGAATTTTTAAATATTTTCTCTTGCAAGCACTTTGGTGAAGATGTCTACAATCTGCTCATTTGTGGAAAAATGAGTAGGGAAAATTTTAAGGATGGACGTTTATCTTAAAGTTTAAAAACTTGGCGAATCTTAGTAGTCCCCAACATGTCAATTTCAAAAATTTTGATGTTCTTTTTGTAAAAATATTTAGTTTTTTAATCATTTTATATTAGTATATATAAATTTTTGGCGATTTTTAGGGTAAAATATTTTTATACTATAAAATTTGGCCAAATCAATTTTTTTTTAAAATGGGAATTGGCGAATCTTTTTTTTGGAAAAATCATGGAAAATTAGCCAACCTGCGAATATTAGCCCCTAAAATTTTCCATGAAAATGACATAGATGGATAGTTTTGGTCTCAACATGATGTCCAATCATATGGTATTTTGTATTGATGTGCTTCGTTTGATCATGGAACTTTGGGTTCTTGGCCAAATTTATTGCAGAGGTGTTGTCGATCATGAGTGGAGCTGAATGCATTTGTTTCATCTGCAAATCTTTTAGGATTTTCCCAAGCCTGACAATTTCCTTTGTTGCTTCAGCTACTACCACATATTTGCCTTAGTTGTGGAATCTGCTTGAACTGACTATTTGCGTGATCTCCACGAGATAGCTCCTGATCCAAGGCTCATAATAACCTGAAGTAGATACCCCAGTTTCTATGTCTCCATCAAAGTCCGAATTAGAGTATCCGATCAAGATGAAGTCGCCCACCTGTGTATATTTGAGTCCAAATTCTCGAGTCCCTTTCAAGTCCTTTAGAACTCTTTTTGCAGTAGACCAATGTCCTTCACAAGGTTTCTGCATAAACCTAGAGAGGATTCCAAGAGAAAATGAGATATCTGGTCTAGTATTAGTCATGTAGATGAGGCTTCCCACATGCTCTCTATACTTTGTTCTGTCCTCAAATTCCTTCCCTTTTATGGATGTGAGCTTCAAGTTGTGTTCCATTGGAGTCTTCAAAGGATTGCATTCAGCCATGTCAAACTTGTTCAATAGATCTCCAATGTACTTCTCTTGAGAAAGGAATTTAAATTTAGGATGTTGAATTACTTAAATACCAAGATAATAGTGAAGATATCCCAAATGAGTCATTTCAAAAAAATTCTTCAATTCCTTCTTTATGAATGCAATACAACTCTCATTGTTCGTTGTCATCAAAAGTTCATCTACATATGCCACAAGATATACAACTATTTTCCCAACTTTGTTAACAAACAAAGTTGCATCATCAAGATCAAAATGTTTGAAGTTAAGTTTCAGAAGATGCTCCGTTAATTTATCATACCAGACCCGCGTGCTTTCTTGAGGCCATACAAGGATTTTATAAGCTTGCATACTTTGTGTTCTTGGCCCTTTACAACAAATCCTTCTGGTTGGGACATAGAAAACTTCTCCTTTAGATCTCCATTCGAAAATGTGTTTTTTACATCCATCCAATGGAATTTACAAACCTTCTGAGTTGTTAAGGAAAAGAGTGATCAGATGGTGGCCCATTTTGTTGTGGGGGAAAATTTTTCCTCATAATAGACCCCTTCTTTCTATACAAAGACTTTTTCCACAAGTCTGGTTTTGTGCTTGTCAAGTAAGCCATCTTCTTTGTACTTTTTCTTGAAGACCCACTTGCAGCCATGATCTGAAAATGGTCTAGATAACTTGTATGTATTTCAATAACCTACCACTTAGTTTTAATTAAAATTATCTAGCTTGTACTTTACAATTTTGCGGAATTATTTACTTGAAAGTGGTGTATGATTTTTTATTGTTTATGTGTATTAGCTTCATTTGTTCTTGTTGTAATTTAATATGTATGACAGCGACATAATGCAGCAAAAAATCATTCAAAAACAACAGCAATTTTAATCTAAGATTTCGCCAAAAACCTTGTGGGCTACGTCTCCTTTCAGCTTGGTCATCATGACTCAGCTCTCTGGGATTATGCTAAGTTTTTTTACAAAGTAAATAATTAATTCCAATGAATACAAAAATTATCCAAAGGACTGAAAATACCATAAATATCTCTCAATTAGCTGTCCAAACTTTGTAAACACAGCTCTAGGCTCTTGTTGACACGATTCCTTCTATCGGTGCACTAAGATACTCTAAGCTTATAAATGGCACAAAATCCCTTAGAATTATGTTTCTGTCACTGAAACTACTCTTGTTGTATCTAACATACATCATACACCAAATACCAACTGATAAATTTCTCAAATCAAGCACTGCATCCCTAAAATAGGCTATCCTCCACGGATTTCCCAGGGCTGCCCAAAACTTCACATCGGATTTTCAAGCCTTATAAGTTCTAAAAATGTTCTGAAACCACCTCCATTGGTTCCAAAATGACTGAAATATTCAAGGTAGAGTTTTTTTCCATCAAAAATAGCCTCTGATTGCTCTGGTTTCGCCTCATTCACCTATCGGCACCCCGTGGCACTAGGGTCAAGGAAAACTTCTCTGCTGAGTTTTTGACCTCTAAAAGTATTTAAAACTTGATAAAACCTCTATAAATAGATTAAAAATGATTTTTTCATCCAATAATTACCACCATTTCACTAAAAATGGTCTCAAACAACTCTTTCTAAGCCTTGCACTACTGCTAGCAAAAGTTGGCACTAATGACCCCTAGAACTTTGCTGAAGCCTTTCGGCCTTCAAGCGTTCTCTATAGGCTCTACAAACCATTTCATCAAATTCATAACATTTGAATTATCCAATTTATACTATTGTAACTCTGGAAAAGGACTCTAACTCCCCTAGTTAGGCCTCAAATTGAATTTGTCTCATGGTGGCCTTGATGGCTCCTTCATCTTCCTTGAAGAAAAATTTGTTGAATATCACCTCCATTCGACATGAAACCTGTCCCAAAGTGTTTAAGAGGTTGAAGAGACCTAAAATTTACCAAAATTTCATCTTATTTGGTTCAATAATGAGATATTTATGACCAAAACAACTTTGCCCCAATTTCCTCCACTAATTGTGGGGCAACTGCTAGTTAACTCCACTAAAAGTGGAAGTCTGCCTAAATTAGGGAGTGCCTCCAAAATCTCCACCATATTAAACTCCACTTAACTGAAGCTTAATTAAATATTAAACCTGAGATTAGGCTCCTTAAGCACTCTTAACATTAAGATCCCACACTGGTCATATGACGAGGTTCCATGGGAGGAGGGTTGGCCCCTCCGTGCTTTGTCGTACCCACTTGGGATTCAAAGTGCAATAACTTCTTCATATGATGTTCGTTTTTGAAACCGTTTGTGGCATCAGAATTAGGAATACGGGACCTATGCAACCATATTAGTTTTAACCCAATCCTATAACTTTGAATTTAGATCCTTGATCCAGTTCTGATCACACCTCTGAAATGAGAAGCTTTTAGACCCTAAAAGCTCTCTTGGACTACTGAAATTGATCTGTACAGCAAATGAGAGTATTGCACCCTCTTCTTTTCAGCCTCAAAACACTTACCTTGCATGGTTAGTGAATTTTAACCACAACTAGAAAGCAATTAACACTTCCCTTCCTCGATGCGGTGAACCCCCTATCAAGAGCTACCTTTCTTGCACTCACTCAGAAAATTTCTGACGAGAAATTTTCAGAATGAATCTGAACATCGCTGCCTTGATCAATGATCCAAGGTGGCTCAAACATAAGTCGTGCAACATGCGACATCAACAACAAGTCATCATAAAATGTGCTACACAGTTGACACAAAATCAATGTAAAAAGTGTGCAACACAATCGACACAAGTCAACAAACATGTGCAACACAATCGACACAAGTCGATAAACAACATGATACATCTTGACAACCACATTTTCATGTATCAATGTATAATGAACCTATTTAAAATTCGCTATTTACACATACAACTTCCATGCACATGTACACCTTCAACTCCTCCTTTCAAGTACCAACAAGTACATCATCGCAAAAAAATTTGGGTGACTAAAGAGCTGAACTAAAAGATATTTCTGCAATATAAGTGAGTATCATACTAATATTTTACACCTCTGTGGTGAAATTTTTCAACAAAAAGGAAATTCCTTCAACTGAACTGCATTTATATGCAAGCTTGCATCAAAATTTTCAACAGAAATACATGCATACAACCAAAATGTGCATATGTACAAAGGAGTATTTCTTACTGTGTTAAGAAGTCCATTCACTCCTTTCCAAGCCATCTCCATGGCAACTTTTGCTGCTGCAACACTTCTTCATGTGAATCTTTCATTTTCACATCGATAATGGAATCCATAGTTCCACTTGCGCCAATCTTCCTGTCCTCTTGCTGTATTTTCTTTAGAAAACTAGTTTGATTCAAAGTTCAACAATGAGAGACATCATGTCCCTTCTTTTGGAAAAATGTGCAAAACTTATGCACCTTATTTTAAAGTTGTCTTTGCCTCATCTGCTTCCTGTATGCTTTCTTCCTCATCCAGCATCTCGAAACAACATGGTTAAATCCACCACAATATGTATAGAAAATATTTCTTCCCTTTAAGCATGGAAAATTATCATGCTTTGCAGAAACATAATCAAATTCATCATGAGAAGATTTATACCTCTTGAGCTGCTTTGTGTAATATCCCAAAATAGGGAAATTCTACACTATTGGGAATATCTTAAGATATTCCAAATGTGGAGATCCAGCAATACATAAACATAAACTGGAAATAGCAGTGAATAAAAATTGTACCAAAATGTATGGAAAACATAGAGCCATTTTATTATGAATCAGCAGCAAATGATAACAATACAACTCAAAAAATCAAGGCAAACAAGCCTCCGACCAATACACATGCTAAAAGCGAAATACTGTTACATGGAAAAGTGTCTATGAACAAGAACTGCACAGTCATGGATGGAGCACTGCTAAAGGAAGTGTAAAACATCATATATATACATATACATGGCTCATACAATGTTTGGAGTGAAGAACTATGCTCCCAATAACTACCTCAAGAAAATCTTGGAAGGATTGGCTGCAATATGCAAAATCTGCAAAATGTTGGATTTTCAGGGTAGCAACTGCAACTCAAGAACTGGAAATGAGTGGAGAAGGTTGAAGAAGTTGCATCTGATGAAAATACCTCCTCCAATGGATCTCTCAAGTGAAAGGTTGATCCTATCACTGAAAATCTCACCCTCCAAATAATTTTCAAAAGCCCCACTTCAAATGCTCACTAGAAATAATGTAGTTATTGAAGGAAACTACACTGTAGGGGCAAGGGAATGAATTGGCCCAATAACAAGATCTGCAATAAGATCCAAGGGCTTCCAAACTAATCTCTCAAAGGAAAGAGAGACTCCTCCTCTGAGAAATAAGTGATGGAAGTGGTGTTGTGAACCCTCACTGCAACACCCTACAACACAACATTATTCTACTTCAGTAATAACGTTGTAGCTGAAGGAGGATGCTTGGCCTCAAGCCTAGTTGTGAGGAAAATCATTACACTCCTTCAAGAGGCCTCTAAAGGAAGGATAAGGATTCCTAAATAGTAAATCCTTCTACTAAGCAGCACTGCAACTCTTCTAAACAACAGGAGAATGCACAAAGTCTGAATAGACAATGAAATGAATAATCCAAATCATGAATTACAATGGTTGCCTTGCCCTCCTTTTAAACAAGTGAAAGCACTCTCTCCATGGGTCCCACTCATTAGGGTTTCCTCCACCAAATAACCTTCTTCCCATTCATACTGTGGTGTCTATCAAAGTGTTCTCCACCTCCTCTCCCAGCGTTGTTGACTTGGTAAAACTGAACCTTGTCTGCATGAAAATGTCCTCTTTCACACATAAAGGTGTGAAATCCAACACTTATGACTATCCCCTTTCACACATGAGGGATTTTATTCATGTTTTTAATAATCATGGGCTTCCTTACCCATTTATTTAGCTGCTAGGTGATAAAAACAAAAATTTAATATTCCATTTAGCTGTGTGCTAAAATGGGAATATTACAGTCCTCCCCTCCCAAATGTTGTTTATCCTCAAGGAACTGGAAGGATAGAATTGGAAATTCTCCACCCAAGATATGGAGTCTGAAATGTGTTGTGGAACATCTTCCCCATGTGGATCCTCCATCCCCCAAGAAATCATCCATAAAAAATGAGTTACCTCCCAACATGGCAACTCCTGAAAATCCTCTTCCACCTTTGGCTCCTGCAATGTAGGTGGGATGAAAATATGATCTTGGTGGACAAAACATCCTACCCCACTTTTTCCTCCTCTCCACTTAGGATAAGTGTAGAGTATATGTTGATCTTTGGCTTCAATTATATTTCTCTTAAGTGGCAAGATGAAGATTAGACCTCCAAGGATCTCCTCCAACGTTATGAAACATGTTGGACCAAATCATCTCATATGTGATGAGTTGGAGGTCATCATCATATGGCATACAATCAATCATATGGCTCACCTCAAATGGAAAAAAGTGTTTTTCTAGAGTGGTCACATGCTCTCTCATGCTCACATTAGAACATGCAATGAAAACTATGTGGGAGATCTCTCCCCCAAGGGACACATCCAACCAATGTGCCATTCCCCCAATCATGCTCCCAACAAATATAAAAACAACAGCAACATAAGGAATCATAATGAGAACCATGCTTGCTGCCATAGGTAGCAAGGGATAAGGACAATGATCCCTGAAATGCAACCAATGCAGTTTGGCCCTCAACTGCCAAAGAGTGTGACAAAAAGTGTGGTTTCCCAACCACTTGCTTGTTGTCCCACTCTCCTCATATGTTTGGAGAAAGTGAATGATGTAAGGGGAAAAGTGAGCATGTTCTCAAAAATACATATCCTCCTCAAGTCCTCCTAGGGAGTGGTCACCAACACTGCTCATGGCCTCAACTAGACCATGAGGTCTAGAAAAAATAATGCTCCTCCTTGGAGCAACATCCTACACATGTGTGGTTAAGGGATGCATAGATACATTATACAATTCATTATACAAACAAACAATTCCCTTACCATATGTCTTTCTCATGCAAATGGAGTGGCTCATAGATGAGTCTCCTCTCATCCTCAAAGAGAAAAGAGGTGGCCATGCTAACTCTTCCAAAGAGTCATGTATCTCCTCCATATTCACATGATCCATGCATCTCCTCATATTCTGATATATCTCCTCCTCAAACCCTTTCCAAAAATACCCCTCCATGATGGTGTGGTATGCTCTCAAAGAACAAGTGTGGTTGAAAAGGAAATCCTCATGAGATGTTTGTAGCAACTTCTCCTTGAGCTTGGAAGCTCCAGATAATAATATCCTACCATGATAGTAGATGACCCCATTACTAACTGAATATCCCTCCTCATGCAACTGGTCATCCAATATCATGCAAGTGAAAATATCCTTGGAATACTCCACCAACAGCTGGGAGTTCCAATATGGAACTATCCTCCATAGTGATAGCATTGATGATCTCTCATGAAGAACATCTATCATATGGTCATTCTCTCCTTTGACATCTCCCATGCCAAAGATGCAAGTTGGAAGGCTACTATCGTTCCCCTGCTGCTTCTGCCACAACACAAAATCTAAAATGAGAGTGGGTAAAGATGATGTTGAGAGAATGCCTCTCTCCTCCTTGAGTCTATGCAAGACTCTCAACACTGTAAAATTACCTCCCAAGGTCTCTACTCCTCTGAAATCAATGAATGGTGCCTCAAAATGTGAAGCATCTCTCATCATTTGCTGATCTAGTGGTCTCCTTGGTGAAATTTCTCTATGCAATGAGACATCCTCATCAAGTGTAGACTCCATATATGTATGGACAGACTTGTCCCTACTCTCACTTCACAATCTAGTCTCCCTCTTAGGTGCATCAACCACATGAAATATACAAGTGTGTGTGCTCCTCATCACATGATGTTGGTCATCCTCCCTGCACATGAGATCCTGGGGACTTCCTTGAAAAGATGCAAGAATCCCTCTAGTTGGAGCAAAATCTCCTCCTTCCTCCGAATGAGGTGCTAGATCAAATCTATAAATGACAACATTGTTGCCCTTAGCCTTCTCAACATGAATGGGCAACCCTCCAATGATTGGATCCTCTTTTGGGAAAGGGATCTCTTTGCCTTCTTGTGCCAAAATACAATATGAAGGTCTTGCCTCCAACAAATTATAATGCAAGGTATCAGTCTCCTTTATGGTTTTCTGAAGTGGTTTTGAGTCTATGGTTTCCTCCATCACATGCAAGGGTTTTGTTTCTTTAAATGTGTTTGTTTCCTCCACATGTGTTTCAGAATTCTTCCTACCAAATCATTCCATAAAAGTTTTAATGAACCTCACATAGGAAAAAGTGTTTGCATTATTTAAAGAAAAGGACTCAAATATCCACCATGCATAGACCTTACCTCCAAAATTCAGCGCTGCTACTCTGATGGCTTCATCTTCAAAAATTTGATGCTACTGCAAAAAGGTGTCTAGCTCCTCCACCCAATCCCTAGATGAACATGTAGGAGAACCATCAAAGGTAGATAGAATAAATCTATCCACATTATGTTGCTTATTCCTCCTCACCTTGACCTTGAAAAAATCCAGGAAAGTTACATGAGCTCTAAACTTCTGAGTTTGAGATTCATACTCATGCAAGAAACCACTAAGAGTTCCCCTCTTAGGCATTCCTTCATCCTCCCTCCCTCTGATAGAAAAACTGAACATGTGATTGCGTTGTACATCATAGGGTGTGGCTGCATGCTTACACTCCCCATAATAAAATCTAGAGTTTGACTTAGTCTCAAACCCTCTTGGAGATTTTGTACACATCTCCCTCCTTACCTTCTTGAAATCTTCATGAATGCTCTGGACAGATTTTGGAAGAAGCTATGTGAGCCTATATTCATTTCTTCCTTGACATAATGGAGGCTTAATCTTCTCTTTTCTTGATAGCATCATGGCTGAGATCCATAGGTTGAGCCAAGATTATTCTCTGATACCACTTTAATATCCCAAAATAAGGAAATTCTACACTATTGGGAATATCTTAAGATATTCCAAATGTGAAGACCCAGCAATACATAAACATAAACTGGAAATAGCAGTGAATAAACATCATACCAAAATATATGGAAATAAAAGAGCCATTTTATTATGAATCAGTAGCAAATTATAGTAATACAACTCAAAGGATCAAGGCAAACAAGCCTCCCATCAATACACATGCTAAAAGTGAAATACTGCTACATGGCAGAGTGTCTACGAACAAGAACTGCGCAGTGATGGATGGAGCACTACTAAAGGAAGTGAAAAACATCATAGATCTGCATATACATGGCTCATACAATGTTGGGAGAGAAGGACTATGCTCCCAATCACTACCTCAAGACAATCCTGGAAGGATTGGCTGGAATATGCAAAATCTGCAAAATGTCGGAGTTGCATGGTAGCAACTGCAACTCAAGAACTGGAAATGAGTGGAGAAGGCTGAAGAATCTGCATCTAGTGAAAATACCTCCTCTAATGGATCTCTCAAGTGAATGGCTCATCTTATCACTGAAGATATCACCCTCCAAACAATCTGCAAAAGCCCCACTGCAAATGCTCACTAGAAATAATGCAGTTACTGAAGGAAACTACGCTATAGGGGAAAGGGAATGAGTTAGCCCAATGCAAATATATACAATAAGCTCCAATGGATTACAAACTGATCTCTCAAAGGAAAGAGAGACTCCTCCTCTGAAAAACAAGTGATGGAGGTGGTGTTGTGAACCCTCACTACAACACCCTGCAACACAACATTATTCTGCTTCAAAAATAATGTTGTAGTTGAAGGAGGATGCTTGGCCTCAAGCTTGGATGTGAGGAAAATTAGTACAACTCCTTCAAGAGGCCTCTCAAGAAAGGATAAGGATTCCTAAATAGGAAATCATTGTGCTAAGCATCACTGCAACTCTGCTAAACAATAGGAGAATGCACAAAATCTGAATAGACAATGAAATAAATAATCCAAATTATGAATTTACGATGGCTTCCTTGCCCTCCTTTTAAGAAAGTGAAAGCACTCTCTCCATGGGTCCCACTCATTAGGGTTTCCTCCACCAAATAACCCTCTTCCCATACATACTGCGTTGTCTATCAAAGTGTTCTCCACCTCCTTTCCCAGCATTGTTGACTTGGTCAAATTGAACCTTGTATCCATGGAAATGTCCTCTTTCACACATAAATGTGTGAAATCCAGCTCTTATGACTATCCCCTTTCACATTTGAGGGATTTTATTCATGTTTTTAATAAGCATGGGCTTCCTTACCCATTTATTTAGCTACTAGGTGATAAAAGAAAAACTTTAATATTCCATTTAGCTATGTGCTAAAATGGGAATATTACACTTTTAATGTTCATCCCTTTTGTCTTCATGAGAAGATGAACTAGTAGAGGCTACAAATTTCATTTGTAGACTAACATCATTGTTCTTGTATTGAAAACTTTCTAAACTTGCATGCTCTCCATAGGCTGCATGTTTACCATCTTCTTGTTGCAACAAAGGCTTAAAGCAATGGAAATCATCTTTGAAACAAATTTGACATATTTTCATCTTAGATATTGGAATAAAAGTTCTCTTTGAAATAGCCCCACTTGCCTTCATGGCTTTGGATTCTTCGCCATTAAATTGCACATAACCAAGACTAATATTCTTGGGTCATTCCTCAACCAAAACAGTTTCAACCATGCCTTGTTCATGCTTGCCTAACCCTTTGCCTTCATAGCCCATTTTAATCATTTTTTTGGATCCTATTGCCCTTGTATGCTTTTCGAAAGAACCAACAAATATTTCTAATGAGGAAACTGAAGACAAGTTAGAATGGATTACGTCTTCCTCATGCATTTTCTTGGTCAAAGCCTCTTGATTTTGATGGAGCTGCATCTCCATATCATGCAGTCTTTGAAGAAATTCTTCCTTCTCTTTCCTCATGGCAAACAACTGTTCACAAAGTTCAGTTCTTTCTCGTTTATCCTCAAACAAAATCTACACCATGTCCTTCAATATAATAAAGTCACGCTTCATATCATCATCGAAGAATCTTGTGAAGGAGGAAACTTCACTTGTAGAAGTTTTCATTATGATGTCAATGAAAAAAAGGAAATTCAGCAAAGTTCTCTAAGCTTTTCAAAACAAATGACAAAGATTTTTTAACCAAATGGCTGTAAAGACCAACCCTTATTCAAGCAGACAAACAACAAACAAAATCCAAGAGCTTCTTAACAAACAATTGTCAAGAAACACTGTTACCGATGAATTAGGTAACTGCACTGGTACCTACTTTTAGAGGTAGCAAGAAAAACACCCGATTTTGAAAAAGTGGTGATGCAGAATCACAAAAAAAAAATGTAGCATGTTTTTGGCACTTTAATTTTTTTTGTTTTGCTTTATTTTTTGTTATTTTTTTTATGTGATGTTTTTTATGTCGATTTTGAATAGTGGTGGTCTATCATTACCAACATTTTTTTATAGGATTGATTTTGACAGTATAGATTTTCTAATGTCTTCTTCTTCCCTGAGATGTTTATTTTTAAGTGCATTTATGTACTTGTGTTTTAAAAATAAAAATAATTTTTTTTTTTTTTTAATAAAAACTTGTAATGATATATTCACTTTCTCACATAGATAAAAGATGGAAAAATGGTCAATATATTTTCTACATGTTTATGTATTGTTAAATCATTTCAATGCACATCAAATAATTGTCACTAAAAAACCAATATTTTGAACCATATGACAAAAAAATACAATTTTTCAATATAAATAGAATGTAAAAAATACACTTTTAGAGTCTTTTTGTTGAGAAAAACATGTTAAATAAACTAATTTTTTGGGAGAATTTTAACAAAAAAACTTAAGAAAATAACATTTTTATTGAATATTATGCCAAAACATAATAGCAATCACATGTTTTTTTCAAAAAATAAGGGTTGTTCTCATGAAATATCAAATTCTGAACATTACAAGTAAAACTGATTAATAGATCTAAAAAATGAGCTTTTTTTGCAAGCATAACTCAAACATCATCAATCAACTAATACATCTTCAATATCATCTAGAACAGCATTGATGACTTCTTCCGCAAAATTTTCTTCTTCATTTTAATCATTGCCATCTTCTAATGGATCTTTCATGTTTGCAAATCTTCCAAAGTGTCCATTTCCAATCATTCCATATAATGGTGGTTGAGGTTCCTTTGATTTTTTTGCCACACGTGATTCATTAAAATATCTTTTTCTCAAACCAACTTCTTCTTTTCATCTGGAAGGAATTCAAGAGCATTAATTATTTGTTGAATGAATTTGCATTGAACTGGGTCTTTCTCAATGGCAATGAAATTTATTCCTTTTAGAAGGCAACATACTAGTCTTGTGCCTAATCATCAAGCATATAAGAAATAAGTAAGAAAATTAGTATGAAGACATAAAAAGTAAAAAATAAAATATTTAAATTTAAATTTGTATAATAAAACTTACCTGAACCTGAGAATAAATCCAAAACCCATTCTCCTTCATTTCAACATAGATCTATAAGATAGTTAATCAATGCTTGTGGTTTTTGATAAATGTTAACTATATCTCCTTTTGCATCTTTATCCTCATATGTTAGTTTTCTTACAACTGCATCATGAACCAATACTTGATGATGACTCTTCCCATCTACTCGATTCATAAGAATATGCTTATAACTATCCTCTTTTTTCCAACATTCAACATGGATGAACTCACAATCATTTATAATAGGTTGATATTCAGAAGAAACAATATTTGACTTATGCCTGTAACATAACATAGTAGAAGTTCAATTAAATTTTACATGAATAAAATTTTTTAGGAGTAATCAAACATAGAATTTCAAAGTCTTACCATGTAAGTTGCATCCTTGAGTTTGCTTTACCCTTAAAGCTTATTAATAACATTGGAAACTGTGCGTCTGAATGAAATGTCACAAATTGCCAAAGTGGTGATGTTGTCACTTCTTGAAAACCCGTAACCACTTTACTAAAAGCTTGATAAGTATATGGTTCTCTATCATATTCAATGTCTGGTAAATTGAAACCATGAGGAATATCTGCAATAACTAGGCCATATTCCCTTTTAGCTATTAGTGATGCAATGTCTTCACAGTCACCTTGTATTATTTGATATTGGATATTGTCGGCCCATTCCAAATGTAATGATTAAGAGTAGGATCAAGTTCAACATTCATAAGACGCTTCTTTCTCATGTTTTCCACCTTAATTTTTTCAATAAATCTTTTGAAAGTATCTGATACTCCATTTTCATCCTTCTTCGACATCTTTAATGACATATGTGTGTGTGTGTGTGTGTGTTTGTGTGTGTAAGTAATAAAATAAAAATAGTTTAAATATGAATAAAATGAATGTATAAATTAACATATCTTATTGAATGCAATATAAAAATCTTTTAGTGTTGATGTAGAACTTTCTTCTGGGTAGTTGCACCCAACATCATCCCAACTATATTCATTCAACATTTTAACCATGTGTTCCTGTATTTCATTAAAAAAAATTGACTGAATAAATCAAGTTAAAACTATTAATAGAGTGACATGTATAACAAATTAGACCAACACCATTATCTTTTATTTAAAAGAAAATAATAATGAAAGAAAAATAATAAATAATTCAAGAAACTTACTTTTGAAATTATGCACACATTTTTTCCATTGATAATTCACCCGACTTCACATGGGCTAACACTGATTTGACTAGTTTATCATCCTTCACACCTTGCATTGTTCTCCAAGCTGTGATAGTCATATCCTCTAGAAGCTACTTCATTTCAGGACCCGTCTTACTGTTGGTACATATTATGGGTTTACTCTTTTTAACCTTCTGATTTTTTATGGAAATATTCTCCCACCGATCAAAAATATCATCAATCAAATCCCATATCTCCCCAGTTCTAAATGCCAATTAAAAAATGTTATCCATGCCTCTGAATAAATTTGTATTCAATTTTCCGTCATTTGCTTTTTTTTCATCAATTTGATAACCTGTTTCCATTAAACATTCCTTCCGAAATGTTACACAAACTTGTGTCTTATCCCCATCACATTTTTCTATGAATTCATTATGAATAAATCTAACCCTTTGGATGAAAGTAATTTTCATTTTGTACTCATTATCTGCATTATGATACCATGCCAATAAATTTGATTCTATTTCTGTTAAGACAACGTAAATGATGCATTTCACTATTTGAAAAAGATAGTTATTGGGATATTCCGCAATCAATTGTCTCTTAGCCTCTACCAAATGGTTCCCTCCAATTACATAATATTTATAATCAAAACATTTTGTCTTGCCAAATTCTTGTTTGTTGGGAACTTGACATGGATCGAAAAGAACCACATAATCCACCACATGTGCATATGGATTGAACCTAAACAATGTTTTCAGATTATGTGCATGTAGGTGATGGGCCTTTCTAACTTGATATTGAGATTTTCCTTCATCTGGGCTATAAAATTGGTTAACATTAAGCTCAACTGTTTGGCCACCGAGAATTAATTTATTCTTCCTCAACTCATATCGAATAGCATTTTTTTTTGTTTTAATAATGCCATACTCTAACTCAGCACCTGGTGTTATGATTTCTCTGCTTTCGTGAGAGATTTTAGTTTGTTCTTCACTATTTCTCACGACCTTTACAGGTTCACTGATATTCGATTTCCTAGTCTTATTGGATAACATATCATTTTTTTTATAAATAAGCTCTCCATCATGAAGTAGAAGAGAGACATGTTTGGCGATTTCTCTTTTTGGTGTCTGATTTGTTTTCTCCCTTTGCACAACATTTCTAATCTCCTCCTCACTAATTCTATCATACTTTTATGTTTCATGTCCGACATCTTCAAAAGAAACATATTTAAGTTTAGTAGATTGACCCACCTTAGTGAGTCTTGGTTGATCCCCTCTTTGTACTATTGCAGTGTCACGAGCTATTGATCTTTGCTTCAATCTCCTTTCCTCTGCTTTGTCTGTGTGGAAAGTGTTGATCACATTGATAACATTTGGCTCCAACATATAAATACCTTCAAACATGTTTGAAAGACTCGGAACAAAATCCTATGAAACAAAAAAAAACATGTCAATGATCAATAATTTATAAAAAATTGAATCATCCTTACAATAATGCATAGCGGAAATAAAAATAAGCATACTTACAATGTTATTTACAATGTTTCTTGAGATTTCTTTAGAAAATTTTGAAGATATTTCATCTGTATCATACTTGACGATTGATAGACGATATCTAACCTTCTCACGTTTATTAGCCTTCCTTGCAAGAACATAAATAGTGTTTGTATTAGGGACCATACATATGTCTCATACTCTGTCCATCACATCATATGGCTCATTTAAGTGAATCATACCACAAAGCAGATAAATGTGTATATCAGCCTCCATTTCACTGTCTTCAAGATACCATGAGAAATCAATTTTATCTATTTCCTTGGCGTTCTTCCAATCAGAAATAAGCTTTAATGAACCTGGTGCCCCACTTGCTTGACTTTTATTAGTGTGTGCAACAATGTCCTTATTGTGTCCAACAATGTCCATACTGCGTCTAGTTGCAGCTTTAGATTTGGGAGTTGTATCTATAGTGCATCAGGCTGCAACTTTAGATTTGGGAGTTGCTGCCCTAGGTTCAGAAACATTCATAGAAATCTTTTTTGATGCCATTTTCCTGATAAAAATAAATATATATATTAATTAATGAGAAAATAATGCCGATAAAATAAATTTAAAAAACAAAATTTGTTTCTAAAACTAAATAAATTGAAATTAAAGCAGTAAAATTAACTATAGAAAATTTTCATTTAAAAACAAAATATCATAAATCATATGTATATATATTTATATAATATGTTTTGAATAAATTTTATAAAAAAATTAAAAATGTGTTTTAAATTGTATAAAACAATTTAAAAAAAATAAACTATTATTTTCAAACTTCGGTTTTTGTTTAATATTTAAAAAAACAAAAAAATTACTAACTATTTATAACAAATGTTAAAATTAATTTTTTTTTTTTTTAAGGTAATGATTTTATTAAAAAAACTAAATAATGTTACTTTTTTGTTTTAATTTTAATTATGTTTTTTTATTAAATTTACACTTAATAAATAATATTTTAAAATTTTAAATATATTGAATAAAACAAAACATATATGTTAAAATTAAAATTTTAGTTAAAAACTTATAATCTTTTAATATATTTTAAAATTTAAAATTTAATTTTACATTACATAGAAATTAAATAAAAATTAACAAAATAAAATAAAACAAAAATTTATTTTACTTTACATAGCAATTAAATAAAAATTTATAAACTTAAAATTATAAAAATTTAAAATGAAAATTTATAAATTTATATAATCTTTTAATATATTTTAAAATTACAAAATTTTATTTTACATTACATAGTAATTAAATAAAAATAAACAAAATAAAATAAAGGGAATTAAACAAAATAAAAAATTTTATAACTTTGTTTTAATACTTAAATTAAAAAAAAATAAAAAATAAAAAAATTGAAAATATTTAAATTTTAAAAACATATGTAATATATTCAATTTAAAAAAAAAATGCTTTACATATTACATAAACAAAATAAATAAATAAAATTAAAAATTTTAAATTGTTTTAATAATTAAATTTAAAAATAAAAATAAAAAAATTACATTATAATTAAAAAAAATATATATATGTTTCGCTGCCCGCGGGGTGTCGAGGCCGGCCGGGTGGCACCACGGGGGGGCTGCCCTGCTGGCCTCAGGTCCCTAGCTGGGCGGAGGCCGATTATTGTTTTCGAACCTAAAAAGCTTAAAAAAGTAGTTTTTGAACACAAAAACTATAGAAAAACATATTTTCCCCAAAATCGTCTTTAAATGGACATAATAGAAGGAAAACTAACCTTTGAAATGAAAAAAACTATTGTCACCAATGCCTACACAACGCCTCCACAAAATTACCAATAGCAACACAACGCCTCCAATGCCAATGCAATGCCTCCACGAAGTTACCAATGCCAACACAACACTTCCAGAAAATTGCTCTAACAAATACTAGAAAACTTGATGTGATGTGATGAGTAGAAACAATCATTCTTATTATATAGCGAATATTGTCTGATTGGTTTACTGTTCCAAGAATCGACCTCCGCTCAACCGGGGGTCTGATTGGTTGTCTGATTCCGGGAATTGGCTTCCACCCAGCCGGGGGCCTGAGGCCGGCGTGCCAGCGCCACAGGGGGTTGCCCAGCTGGCCTCAGGCCCCTGGCTGGGCAGAGGCCGATTCACGTAATCAGACAACCAATCAGACCCTTGGCTGGGCGGAGGTCGATTCCCAGAACAGTAAACCAATAAAAAAATATTTGCTATATAATAAGAATGATTGGTTTAATGTTCCGGGAATCAGCCTCTGCCCAGCCGGGGGCCTGAGGCCGGGCGGGCGGTGCCACAGGGAGCTGCCCAGCCGACCTCAGGCCCCCGACTGGGCAACCCCCCATTGTGCCGCACGGCTGGCCTCAAGCACCTCGTGGGCAGCCAAAACAATTTTTTATTTTTATTTTATTTTTTGTAATAAAAAAACATACAATGCGCACTCATTTAATTTTTCTTGTTTTAGAAATTAATTATTATAATATTAAAATAAATTATTTAATAAAACAAAAAAAACAATTAAAAAAAAACAATTGTTTTAATATACAATACAATAAATATAAAAATAAAACAAAAATAAATTTTTAATATATAACAATTCAATTGTTGGTTTTTTTAAAAACATTATTTAATTAAAAAAAAAAATTGTTTTAATATAAGAATACAATAAATAAATAAATAAAACAAAAATCTTTATATAACAATACATTTGTTTTTTTTTTTTAATATTATTTAATTAAAAAAACAATTGTTTTAATATAACAATAAAATATAAAAAAAAAAAAAAAACAATTCTTTATATAAAAATACAATTTTTTTTTTTTAAACTTTATTTAATTAGAAAAAACAATTGTTTTAATATAACAATACAATAAATATAGATATATAAAAAAAAACAATTGTTTATATAACAATGCAATTGTTTTTTTTTTTACATTATTTAATTAAAAAAAATTGTTTACATAATAATAATAATAATTATAAAAACCTATATAACAATACAATTAAAAAATATAATATATAACAAAACAATAAAAAAATAAAAATAAAAAAATTAAGATTTAAAATTAAAAACAATAAAAATAAGATTTAAAATTTAAAAAAATAAAAATAGAATATAAAATCAAAAAATTCTCAAATAAAAACAAAAAATAAATAAATAATGAAACCATCAATATATTTATGATAAAAAAATACAAATAAAAATTTAATAATATAACCTTTTTTTTAATGTGCATGGTCATTTTATGGATTTTTCTGTCTAGATGATCCTATAAGCCCCCCCCAAAAAAAAACTCTAAATTTTTGTCCTTAAAACCCTAAAAAAAATATTTTTTTTTGCATTTTATTCATTGAAAAATAAAATAATTATGGTTTTCGAACCTAAAAAACTTTAAAAAATTGTTTCTGAACACAAAAATTATAGAAAAAAGGATTTTCCCCAAAATCGTCTTTAAATAGACAAAATAGAAGGAAAACTAACCTTTGAAATGCAAAAAACTGCTGTCACCAATGCCAACACAATGCCTCCACAAAATTACCAATAACAACACAACGCCTCCAATGCCAATACAATGCCTCCACGATGTTACCAATGCCAATGCAACACCTCCAGAAAATTACTCTAACAAATACTAGAAAACTTGATGTGATGTGATGAATAGAAGCAATCATTCTTATTAGATAGTGAATATTGTCTGATTGGTTTACTGTTTAACGAATGTGGGATTAAAATTTAAAATTTAGAATTTAGAATATTTACATTTAGTTTATTATAGCTCATATTATAGTTAAAATACTTAATATTTGCATGTAGTTATCATAGTTAATATTTTATTTAATATTTACGTGTACTGAATGTTGAATAATTCAAATATAATCTTAGATAAAAAATTTAAAAATAAAATACTTACATGTAGTTAATTATAGTTAATATTATAGGTAAAATAGTTAATATTTGCATTTAGTTATGATAGTTAATATTTTAATTAATATTTACACGTACTCAATGTTTAAAATCATGGAATTAAATTTTAAAATTTAAAGTATTTACATGTAGTTAATTATAGTTAATATTTGAATGTTGTTATTTTTGTTAATATTTACATGTAGTCAATCTTAAATCATTCAAATAAGAAAATTATCTTAGTTTCGAAGGCATGCATGAAAGGCATATTTTGTGGATATTTTGAATAGAAAGTATGGTGAAATATTTGAAGACCAACAATTTATTAAGAAATTTTGAAATATATTTTAGATGAATATAATGTAGGTTTAAAATTTCAAATTTAAAATATTTACATGTACCCATTATAGTTAAAATAGTTAATATTTGCATGTAGGTATTATAGTAATATTATAGTTAATACTTACATGTAATCAATGTTAAATCATTGAAATAAAAACATTATTTTAGTTTGGAAGGCATGCATGATAGACATATTTTGTGGATATTTTGAGTATAAATATTGGTAAAATATTTCAACACAAACATTTTATTAAAAAAAAATTAAATACATTTTTTGACTAATATTTTGTACGAAATATTTGAAATGAAAATTTTGGAGAGAAAGTTTTTCGTGAAATTTTTTGGGGGGAAAATTTGGAGGGAAAGTTTTTCGCGAATTTTTTTGGAGGGGAAATTTGGAGGGAAATTTTCAGTCTTAAAGCTATATATTGTAAGTGGGAGAGGCATTTGTATCATTCAACCTATTCTTGTTGAAAGCCATGGTTTCTTCTGATAGTGAAGTTTTTCTTTGTAGAACATCAACATCTTCGTCACGCAGCAAATCTATTCAGAGTGATGAATAGAACAGAAGTTCGTTCACCATGAATAGAGAGTCAAAAAATCGACTCGGTCATAATCCTAAACATGATGAGAACAAAATTGATGAGGCACAACAAAATGAAATTTCTGTAAATCGAAATCCAGTGATACCACTTACTCTTAATCCTAAGGATTATGAAAGCAACAGTGATGAAGGGCATGATGAAGAATTTCCAGAGTCAAAAGTTTCACTTCGTCCTAATCCCAAGGATTATGAGGACACCATTGATGAAGAGGGAGATGAAGAATATCCACTTCAGATTAATCCTAAGGATTATGCGAGAATAACAGATGAAGAGGGGAATAAATAATTTTCAGAGTCAAAATATCCACTCTGTCCTAATCCTGGGGATTATGCCAGCACCATTGATGAAGAGGGGATGTAAAATTTCTAGATTGAAAATATCAAATTCGTCCTAATCGTAAGGATTATGCGAGCACCACTGATGAAGAGGGGAATGATAAATTTTCAGAGTCAAAACATCCACTTCATCCCAATCCTAATGATTATTCTAGCACCACTAATGAAGAGGGAAATGAAAAATTTACAGCATCAAAATATCCACTCCATCCTAATCCTAAGGATAATGCGAGTACCACTGATAAAGAGGGAGATGAAAAAATTCTAGAGTCAAAATATCCACTTCGTCTTAATCCTAAGGATTATGCAAGAACCACAGATGAAGAGGGGAATGAAGAATTTGCAGAGTCAAAATATGCACTTCATATTAATCCTAAGGATTATGCTAGCACCACTGATGAAGAGGGGAATGAAGAATTTGCAGCATCAAAATATCCACTTCGTCCTAATCCTAAGGATTATGCCAGCACCACTAATGAAGATGGGGATGAGTTTCCAAAGCTAAAATTTTCACTTGATCCTAATCATAACGATTATAAGTTCACCACTGATGAAGGGGGGGGGATGAAGAATTTCCTATAAATATATATTCAAGGCATTCACTTATTCCTAATCCTAAGGATTATGAGAGCATCAGTGAGGAAGGGGTGGGGCGGGATGAATAAATTCTAGTGAATACAAATTCAAAGCTTCCACTTATTCCTAATCCCAAGGATTATGAGAGCACGACCGAGGAAGGGGAGGATGAAGAGTTTCTTGCAAATGATAATTTTATAGGCACAGATCTGAATATTGCATTTTCTCTAAGTGATCATTTCAAAGAAACTCATGGTGATGAAGAATTGAATCCTCCCAGGGAAGAATTTGAAAGCATGGGTCAAGATGGTGAATAATTTCTTCTAAGTTGGGGTTACAAAAGCGCCAATGATTCTTGTGAAATGTTTTCTTCAAGTGATGATGGTAAAGAAAATTTTCCAAGCAATGATGTTGATGAATTTCTTAACTATGTTGAGGATGATGATAGTGGGGATAATATTCCTCTTAATGGTGATCAAACTTCTTTTACAAATGATGATGGAATGATGAAGCCATTGCAAGAAAATATTGCAACTACGAGTAGACCTTTTCCTATCAATCCAAAACATTCCAGTTATACAAGGGTGAGGACAAAATATATCACAAAAAAAAGTTTTGTCGTTCGTTTGATTTCAAGTGAATGTTGTCGAAGGGATTGCTTGAAACATATGGATTTCAACTTTGTTTAGGAGAAAAGGAAAACATATATGTCAATGAATAAAACCATGCAAAATTCATATTTAGTGGGTTGCATGCAATCTACACTAGCAGGTTATGATTATCATATTGGGAATGTATTTCTCTACAGAAAGGCATTCAAAGGCATTCATATTGTTATTACACTCAGTTGTTGAAATCCATCATGCACGAAGGCATAAGAGAGACATAAAATATTCTGAATGTCTAGAGGAAATTAAAAGATGTATTAGAGATACATATGAGTACTTTGATGTTGCTGATTCAGTTTGGTGGGAGTCTTTTTTCAGTAATCAAAGTGATATGATTTCAATATCAATAAATGTGGATATTATTTTGAAGACTCCTTTCTTTTGGCCAAAAAATATGCCAAATGAACATTAGGAAACACACATTGTTTAACAACAACAACCTAAAGCTATTATTAATTCCCCACAGGTAGAGGAAAGAGAAATCTATATTTGTTCTAGAATATTAAGTGCACAACATGAAGCCATGGAAGACCTTTACAGGGGTTATGTGCAGGATGTTAACAAGGGTTGCATGATAGCAGTGTTAGCAAATGAAGATCCACTTGGCTATCCATTCTGGATTTCCAAGGTTATAAAGGTCATTAATGAAAATGAAGATATTACAGTTGTTGATGTACATTGGTATGCCACAAGTACCCACCCTTTCAATGGTGTGTACAAGCCAGAGATGGTAGTGGAAAAAAGAATTGGCAGAAAGAGAAAAAGAAAGGGCACAAATATAAATCGTCGCCGCATAGATGTCTTAAAATTGGAGGATGTTGACATACTTTTGTATGACTTCAATTTGACAAAGAGAGGAACTCTTCGGTTGCAGACCATAAATATTTTGAAGAAATTGCTACCAGAACAATTACTGTTGAAATGGGACTCTGCAGAATGTAGACGTATATCTACAAGACTTTTGAACTCTGAAATGGTGGGCATGCATGTTGACTCAGATGGAGCACTAGTTGATGAAAGAGAAGAATATGGATCATCTTCATCTGCATCGAGCCATTCATCTGAAGATGTAGGTTATGATGGTGTGCCAGAACCTATGGTTGATTTTGAATAACTATCTAAGACACTTTTGTGTAATTGATGTTTGCATGGTAACTTGAAATAAAAATTTTGACTTCCATCTCATTTTTCATGAAGTTATGAGGCATTTCTATGTTTGTTGGATTATATGTTTTAATTATGAAGAATTCATCTCTTTAGAATATCGACAACACAACAATGAATTACAAAAATAATTTAGGTTATATTCAATCTACCAATGTTGATATTTTGATTATGAGTAAAATAGAAAATAGAAACTAATGTTGAATTTTAGATTATGCAATGATATTACCATGATATTATGTATTGTTACCATTTGGTATAAGATACTTTTAAAATTTTTAATAATTATATGCATCATTGAAAGGGGACACTCTGTTTTGATGCTTGATTTTTAGGTTTTGGTTGAAATTAGATTTAAATTTGTCTTATGCTAAGATTTGAAAAAAGATAAGTTTTTATCCTTTAAAATTAAAATTACTCATACTTGTTTCTGTTCAATGATAATTTTTTCATTTACCTGTTCATTTTTTTTTTTAATTGTTTAAGTCTTATAATTTTTCCATAATTTCATTGTTCAAGTATGTTGAAAAATTAATATTGAAAAACTTTGGATTTACAACTTGTCATTAAGTTTTTTATGCACTACCAAATTTTATCTTTAATTTTATGGTTGACAATAATTACAATTTTAGGGTTGTGTAGAGTCAAGATATTTTATGTTTAACAACATGGATGAAAATTGTTCGAAATGATAATCCCTTCAGACATGTTTTTGGTTAAATTTAACATCATCTATCAAAATTTTTAGAAATTTACGATTTTAAAAAATGTCCTAATATGTTGTCTTTAATTCCATTGTTACAAGTGTCAAAAGTATGACACAATTATTTTTTTTGTTATTCCAGCATCAATTGGTTTTGTTTTGAGGGTGTTTTTTCAATCCTTTTTTCAAGAAACAATTTTGTTTTTAGCATAATTTTATAAAATGTTGAAATTTGACCTTCAAAAAAAACCAAGTGGGTTCTGGAATACACACTTTTTGTTTTTGGGGTGTTTTTTTCATGTTTTTTGAGTCCTTTTGGTCTAGAGTTCTTGTTTTGAGGTAATAGTTACCGTTTCATCGATAACTATGTTAAGAGGGTTTATGTTCCAAGGGTGACTTTGAGGTCCTTTCGGGTAAGAAAGATGATTTATCGTTTCTTCCTTTTTGTTCCAAGACTTAGCTAATCAGTAGCTATCCCCAAATCTCAAGAAAACTCAAACAACAATCAGTTTGCAAACAGTAAAATAGTCAACATTTTTCATTGTTTAGACACCTTTCAAGCTATACAATCAACCAACCAAGTGCTCTGTCAAGCAAGAAACTATGCTCCGATAACAACCTGATCTGAAAATAGTCTAGATAACTTGTATGTATTTCAAGAACCTACCACTTAGGTTTAATTAAAATGATCTAGCTTGTACTTAACAATTTTGCAGAATTATTTACTTGGAAGTGGTGTATGAATTTTTACTGTTTATGTGTCTTAACTTCATTTTTTCTTTCTGTAATTTAACATGTATGATAGCGACATAATGCAACAAATAATAATTAAAACACAAAAACAATTTTAATCTATGATTTCACCCGAAATCTCGTGGGCTACGTCTCCTTTGAGCTTGGTTATCATGAATCAACTCTTTGGGATTATGGTAAGTTTTTTTACAAATTAATAATTCATTCTAATGAATACAAAAATGATCCAAAGGAACTAAAATACCATAAAAATCCCTCAATTGGCTGTCCAAACTTTGTAAACATAGCTTTAGGCTCTTGTTGACACGATTCCTTCTGTCGGTGCACTAAGCTACTTTGAGCTTCTGAATGGCACAAAATCCCTCATAATTCTATTTCTATCACTAAACCACTCCTGTCGTATCCAAAACACATCAGAAACCAAATACCAATTGATAAATTACTCAAATCGAGCATTGCATCCCCAAAATAGGCTATCCTCCACGGATGGCCCAGGGCTGCGCAAAACTTCACATCAGATTTTCGAGCTCTAGAAGTTCTAAATTTTTTTTGAAACCACTTCCATTGGTTCTATAATGACTGCAATAGTCAAGATAGAGTTTTAGTTCATCAAAAATATACTCTGGTTACTCCGGTTTTGTCTCAAGCACCTATCGGGACCCCCTGGCACTAGGGTTAAGGAAAAATTCTCTACTGAGTTTCAACCTCTAAAATTCCTTAAAACTTGCTGAAGCCTCTTTAAATAGATTCAAAATGATTTTTTCAGCCAATAATGACCATTTCTTCACTACAAATGGTCTCAAACAGCTCTCTCTAAGCCTTGTAGTGTTGGTGGCAAAAGCTGTCACTAATGACCCTCGAACTTTACTGGAGATTTTCGACCTTCAAAAATTTTCTACAGGCTTTGAAAACCATTTTATCATATTCAACACATCTTAATTATCCAATTTAGACTATTGGAACTCTAGAAAAGGACTCTAACTCCCCTGGTTGGGCCTTAAACTGAATTTGTCTCATGGTGGCCCTGATGGCTCCTTCATCTTCCCTGAAGAAAAATCTATTGAAGATCACCTCCATTCGACATAAAACATGTCCCAATGTGTTAAGGAGGTCGAAGAGACCCAAAATTTACCAACATTTCATCCAATTTGATTCAATAATGAGAGAGTTATGACAAAAAAAACTTTTGCCCCAATTTCCTCCACTAAATGTGGGGAAACTACGAGTTAACTCCACTAAAAGTGGAAGTCCGCCTAAATTTGGGAGCACCTCTAGAATCTCTACCATATTAAACTACACTTAATTGAAGCTTAATTAAATATTAAACCTGAGATTAGGCTCCTTAAGCGCTCTTAACATTAAGCTCCCACACTCGTCATATAATGAGGTTCCATGGGAGGAGTGTTGTCCCCTCCGTGCTCCATCGTACTCACTCAACATTCAAAGTGCAATAAATTCTTCATACGGTGCTTTTTTTCGAATCATTTGCCGCACCAGAATGAGGAAGACGGGACCTATGCAACCATATTGGTTTCAACCCAATCCTATAACTTTGAATTTTGAGCTAATCCTTAGGTATTTGATCCAGTTATGATCAAGCCAATTGGTTTGGTTTCCAATGGAGGAACAAACAGCTTCCAAGTGCCATTATTTATCAAGGCATCATACTCCTTTTGCATTGTTTCATTCCATTCATCATGAGAAGCGGCTTCTTTGAAGGAGGATGGTT